>JAOQGH010000015.1:23680-36906 GCA_025769975.1 Gallinago jamesoni | reverse complement strand
TACCTGCTGGGTATGCTTCTTTGTTTGTTGCCCAGGCTATGTTTGGCTTTCTGGGCTGCAAGTGTGCAGTGGTGGCTCATGTCCATTTTTTCATCCACCTGCATCTCCAAGTCCTTCTCTTCAGGGTTGCTCTCCACCCACTCATCCATCCATCTGGTCTGTGCTGGGACTGGCAATTGCCCTGACCTGTGCACTTGGCTTTGTTGAACTTCATGAACTTCAAAGGGACCACTCTCCCTGCCTGTCCATGTCCCTCTGGATGACATCCCTTCCCTCCAGTGTATTAACTGTACCACTGACCTTGGTCTCATCTACAACCTGTCTAAGGATGCACTTGACCCCACTATCCATGCCATTGATGAAAATATTAAACCATACTGGTCCCAGTACAAGACCCTTTAGGGATACTGCTCCTTCCTGTTTTCTGCTTTGGCATTGAACTCTCAGGACTGCTTCAATGGGGAAAATCAGTTCAGAGGACTTCTCTTCTGCTTTGACTGCGGGATTCGTCTGAAGCAATGTGTGCTCCAGAAGTGTACTTGCTTCAGAGGAAGAAGAGCCCAAGGGCCCAAAGCGATCCAAGAGCAGGTCTTCCCTTGGAGCCCCAACTGCAGGGTGGGGGTGATGGCATCATCACAGCTGTAACAGAACCTGGGTAATGCGGTGTAAGCTCCATTTTTCCTGCCCCCCCAGGGTGAGTGGTCACAAGCCCAGCAGCGTGACCCAGCCTGGATCACTGCAGTGACAAGTGTCCAGATATGGCTGGTCTGTAAGGCGTCAGCTGGAAGAAGATCTCAGCCCGTGGTCTCTGTATTGGAGCCAGGCTTTGTGCTAAATTTCTGTTTCTTTGTGGCTTTCACATTAAGGCATCTGTCATTGCAGTTCCTGATATTGATTTAATGACCAGGAATTTGTGAATTGGTAGGAAATAAGGAGTACTGGGAACAAGCTATGCTGGTATCAGCTGCTAGCTCACGCTGAAGCTGTGGCCTGTAGTAGGACCCCAGACTCAAATGGCTGTGTCTAATCAAAGGAGGTGTTATTATCTTGCTGTAAGTATTATTTATACTGAGTAGGCTTGCCCCTGGTAACCTTATCCTGGAAAAACTCATCTTAAAATACAGCTTGTCAATCGTAGCTCTCAAACAGTGCTTGGCAGAAGGGGAGGAGAGTAGCATAGTGTGGGCAGAGCTCTGGCCAAGTTTAAGGTTTTGCCTGCCTGTGGCAGGGAAAGCCAATTTCTAAGCAGATCCTGCTGGCTTTTTTGAAAGAGTATTTCTTAACACTTGACAGAGCAGTTAATAACAGGAGTGGTTTTGAAACTTGGAAACAATCTTGTTTCCTCTTTCTGAGCACTGAAATCCTTAAAGGTCAGCTTTTGTGCTGTGAACTCTGCTGCCAACAGCTTAAACCATGCCCAGGCAGTGCTGTAATTCAAAGGAATTGCATGATTAATGTCTGAAATTGATCTTTCTTCTCAATTGCCTTTTGTTTAGCAACTGGTTTCTGTCTGGTTTGGAAGCTCTCTTTGGATTAAGCAGTGTGAGCTTGTGGAGAAAATGTAAGGGGAGGAAAGCCTGCCTGGGGTTACTTGTTCTGATGAGTGGTGGGGATGAAGCGCCAAATTCCTCTTAATCTTTTCCTTTTAAAAATCAAAATAATCTCATCCTGGTCTTCTACTGCAGCCGATCTGGTATGGTAAGTGGTGTAAAACAAGGACAAAATGACTGCAGAGCTTGATGTGACCTGTCCAAGGAAATAATACCGTAGCACACTGAAATCCTGGTGGTACATGGGAGGTGGTGTGTGTCTGAGCATCCGTCTGTCTGTCTGTCTCTCTGTGGAAGGCAGCTGCTCTTGCCCCATCAGTTGATGGAAATTGTCTTCCACCTCGGGAAGAGCCAGGTGAGCGCCCACAGGGAGATGGGCTGGGAGTGCTGCCGCCTCTTCTGTCCCCAGTCTGAGACCTTGGTAACCAAACATCTTATCTAAATGTATGATTTTTTTCTGTGCTGACCAAAAGGAGAAGTGTTTCCAAAGCCTTTCTTTTAACCTAGGTGAGATTGAGGCACTCATGTCACCTAACCTAGCCAAGGAGTATGCTCCGGTGATGCGTGGTGCCTGCCACTCTGGTGGCCCTGCTGGCATCTGTCACAGTGTCCCAGCAGTCCCACCTATGCTGAGTGTGCTCCATAAGTGATGGCATTGTGCGTGCTGCCTCGCCATTGGCCTTCTTCATTAAGGGCCTGCTCATTAACACCTTGATCCCCCTCCTGCCTGTGTGTAGGCAGCAATGGTGCCTCCTTGGGGGTGACCTTGAAATCCTCCTGATAGCAAAACCCCCTGGGAGCAGATGTCAGTGGAGGCAGGTCCCTGCTCTGCGGAGGATAATGCAGCGTGATGGGAAGATGCCGTTTGGCCATAGCAGGTGAAGATGCTGTGCTGGGCGGTCCCCACTTCCTGTCCAAGATGTGCACTCGAGAGGAGATCTCAAACCATGCAGCTCAACTGCTCCCCAGTGTCAGATGCCCCACCTTTCCCTCCCTGCTCCTCCTTCCTCTCACCAGACTTTCCACTGGGATTTCTTTTCCGCTTAGTGCTTAGTCATCCTCCGTCCTAGCCCCTTTGCCTGTGATGGTTTTTGACTGTATTTTGAATACCATATTTTTTTGACTCATGCTTTCAATGACTAGTTTTCACAGTTCCAGGTGTTTGGTTTTTTTTACTAACTTTGACTGCGTCTCTCTATCTTCTCCCTTTCTGCAACCCCTTTCCTGCCCACCTCAGATCTTACAGTGTTCAAGGAGCGGCTGAGAGTGTTAACAGTAGGAGGTATGCAATTAATGAGCCTTTAACCCTCTGGAGTGCAGGACTCTCTTTGAATAGGTTATTCTGGGCATGAACCAAGCCGGTAAAGCTATTCCCTCCTGTCGTGCACCACTCTTGAGTTTTGTAACATATTTATTTTTAATTTGACCTGCTAAAAGTCTAGAAGTAGGCACTTGGTTAGCGATGCTTCACCTGTAGAGATCCCCAATTTAGAGCCTCGCTGGCCTTTTCCATACTGTGTGTTGCATGCCTAGCTTGCTAGAGCACGTTTGGTTGTGAACATTAATTTCATGAGGCCTCAATCTCACTGATAGGTTCAAGTCTCCTAAAAATCCAAGCTGTCATCTTCTGACTCTGCCCTGATTTTGTCCCAGTCAAAATTTGGCAGCTCATCCTTCAGCTTCCCCCCCCATCTGGTGGTATTGCTGCCTATAAATACTCAGCACTGTCAAAAAAGCTGACAGGCTGCAGCAAAGCAGAAGCAGAGATGCTCAGAGACTTGAAAACTCCTTTTAAAATCTGATATCCCTCAAAGTGTGCCTGAGTCTTTAGACTGGCGTGGCAGAGCAAGCTGAAGCCCGTGCTGTGGGGCTGGGAGCTGCAGCAAATTACTGAGGCTTCAGTGAACCCTCCAGCCTGCAGCATAACTGGGATGTTCTGTGCTAATGCCGCCTCTCTGCAGGACTTCTGTTTGGAAGGAAGTGCAGAGAGGTTCTGGAGATGTGGGGCAAGACCCTTCACACCTGCTGGCTATGGTTCAGTGCTCCGAGGCATGGCATCAGAGCTGAGCTCCCCAGGGTCTGGCTTAATTCCTTCCCTGGGAACTAGCAGTGCCCAGGAGGACACTGTGGACAGGGAGAGGATGGATGGCAGTGGCAACCAGAAAAGGCTCTGTTCTGGGCTTGCTGTGGGTGTTTCCAGCCTCCAGCAAGCACCGTTCTTGAGGCTGCGCAAGGGTGAGCTGTGGCCAGCCCTGTCTCCAGCTCATCCTCCATTCCTGACCAGAGTGTGGGGGGTCGACTCTCTTAAGATGAAGTTCAAGGAGGGCCAGCTCTGGAGGAGCCAGTTTTTCCTCTTTTTGCCCAGGGGAAAGCAGATTACACCCCTGTGTCTAGGGGTGGCATCCCCCATACCTTCCCTAAAAAAGACCCCAGCTAAGCCATTGGACTGGTTGGGGGGGAACCGGAGGGAGTGGGGATGACTCCGCCTCCTTTGTGGCTCCTGCCCCAGGTTAGAAAACACCTCAAAACCTGTCTCTGTTGCCAAGCTCTGGCTTCAAAAGGGCCTTGAGACTCCCCAGCTCTGCTTCTGCCTTGCTGCATTCATTCAGCCGGTTCCTCCTCCTCCGTGCCTCAATTTCCCCAAAGACAACCATGAGCTTTAGGGTACCATGGAGCTGCTGCAGGCCCTGGCAGGGACCTGTCAGTGCTCTAACAGCAGCTGGCGGCTGCTGGGCTCATCTGCAGCTCCAAAACCTGACGTTTGGCTCCCAGCCCTGTTTGGCACCATCCCAGGTGCACCCTGAGCTCCACATGCTGTAAGTAAGTAGGAGCTGCCTGTGAACCATGAGGTGCTAGCACCGAGAAGGAGGGGTTTGCTGAGCAGAGCTAGGTTAAACCCCTAATTAGAAGGCTGTTAATTGGGTAAGGGAGTATCTGGAGAGCAAAACATTGGATTTTGCTCCTGGGCTGAGCTATTCAGGAGAGTCCGTCGCAGAGCCCTGGTGTTGTTTTCTCTATCTTAGCTTTTCTTTCTCTCCCTTGTTGGGGTTTGTCTGTTTTAACCATTTCCTTTTCCATGTTGACTCTTCATTTTTAATTCCCACTGTGTGGCCACGCCTTGGTGACTCCTCAATTCTTCTGTTTCTTTTCTCTCCCCTCTGTTATAATTTGTGGTGTATTTTTTTCACTCTTGGGGCTACAAACTTCCTGACTCTCACCCTGGATTTTAATTACCGATTTACATGCATATATATATATTGCTTTGTATTTAATTTCCTGCATTACCTTGTTGATCTGTGCTTAATGTCTTTTTGTTTAATTATGGCTTGGTTTTTATCCTTATAAACCTCCTTCATGCTTATTTTTGGTTTTATGCTGCTTTTTTTGTTCCTTCCCCACCTCTCCCAAACGTATCTGGTCCCTGCGTGACGGTGTCCCCCCGTCTCCCTTCCTTCCTTCTCTCTCTTGCTTTCGCTTGTCCCACCCATGAAAAATCCTGCAGGCTTTTACGGGCTGGATGAATCTGACCTCGACAAGGTCTTCCACTTGCCCACAACCACTTTCATCGGTGGAAATGAATCAGCTCTTCCGCTTCGGGAAATCATCCGTCGACTGGAGGTGAGGAGTGCAGGGGGGGCTGTGTGAGACCTGTTTGCAGCCCAGAGCCAGGTCTGAGCAGTTGTTTTTTGGAGATCCTGGGCCCTTCTGGTGCCTGCAGCCTGCCACCTGCAGATTTTTAGCTTTTCAGGTTGTGAGGTGCTCCTTAGCACTTGTCCCACTCATAGCAGCTACACCATGTTACCTGGTCATCTCCGATCACCTCCAGCTTCACAGAATCACAGAATGATACGGGGTTGGAAGGGACCTCTGGAAATCATCTAGTCCAACCCCCTGCCAGAGCAGGGTCACCCAGAGCAGGTTGCACAGGACCATGTCCAGGTGGATTTTCAATGTGTCCAGAGAAGGAGACTCCACCACCTCTTTGGGCAGCCTCTGCCAGGGCTCTGCTACCCTTAAAGTAAAGAAGTTCTTCCTCGTGTTTAGGTGGAACTTCTTATGTTCAAGTCTGTGCCTGTTACTCCTTGTCCTGTTACTGGGCACCACTGAAAAAAGACTGGCCCTGTTCTCCTGACACCCACCCTTTAAGTATTTATAAGCACTGATCAGATCCCCCCTCAGTCTTCTCTTCTCCAGACTAAAAAAACCCAAGTCCCTCAGCCTTTCCTCATAAGAGAGATGTTCTAGGCCCCTTTGTAGCCTAGAACATCTCTTTGTAGCCCTCTGCTGTACCCTCTCCAGCAGTTCCCTGTCCTTGGAACTGGGGAGCCCAGAACTGGTCTCCAGATGGGGCCTCCCCAGGGCAGAGCAGAGGGGCAGGATGACCTCCCTCCACCTGCTGGTCACAACTCTTCCTGATGCTCCCAAGGATGCCACTGGCCTTCTTGGCCACAAGGGCATATTGCTGGCTCATGGGCGTCCTGTTGTCCACCAGGTCTTTTTCCTCAGAGCTGCTCTCCAGCAGGTCACACACAACCTGTACTGGTTGGTACAAGGGGTTATTTCTGCCAAGATGCAGGACTCTACACTTGCCCTTGTTGAATTTCATCATGTTCCTCTCTGCCCAACTCTCCAGCCTGTCCAGGTCTCGCTGGATGGCAACACAGCCTTCTGCTGTGTCAGCGACCCCTCCCAGTTTTGTGTCATCAAGTGCTGCATTGGGGCAACACGTTTAGTCCACCCAAGGTAGAACAAACCCCAGGCAACTAAACATTGTGTTTTTGGAAAACTATTCAGCTATGTTTTCCAGTTTAAAGCAACAAATGGTGCTGGAAGAGCAGGAGCGAGCTGGAGGCAGGCAATACCCTCCTGCCTCCCCCTCACTCCATAGTGCTGCTGCCCTACATGGTGACCCCTTGGATGGTCTCAGTGCAGGAGCAGCTCCATCCTGGGGCTGGGGCTTCCAGCTCCTGCAGCTGGTTCCCCTTTCCTGGTGCATTTCATTCCCTGCTCTGCCTGCTCTGAGAGTGCAGGTGACTCCCAGGCACACTGCAGGCTTGCTCAGATGGTCTCTACCAAGACAGGTGGGAGAAGCAAAGCTGCATCAACATCTTAGATATGCTGTGAGAACGGGCTCCTTATTTGTTGGAGATTGTTTTGCTGATTCTCTCCCTGCCATGCGAAGCAGGGTTGTGTACCTGAGCACAGCTGATGCAACCGATAGGGAAAATCTTGCCTCCAAGGTGGATGTGAAGGACTCAAGAATCTGGTCCTGGACCCCTCAGGAAAAGAGAATTTAACATTTTGCTGCTGGGTCATGTGCAGTATCTGAGGTGCCCTGTAGCATCCCAGGACGTCCCTTGTGGCATCCCCTTTCCTGGGAAAGCAACTCAAACAGGGCTCCCAAAATGGGGCTGGCTGCTGGGTGCTGCTCAATGGGGCCCGAGGCTCCCATTGCCACCAGCGCTTGCCGGTGTTCGCATGGTGCTTGCTGGTGTTTGAGCAGTGTGGTGTAGCTGCCAGGCAGGAGGGTTTACATCTCCACTGGTGCAGGCGGGCCCTTCGACTTGCTGAAAGGTTAAGGAGGGGAACGAGAGTCCGTCCCTGGCCCCATGGTCCAATATGATGTCGTGTGCCTGTGGTTGTGGGGGTGAGGAGGCGTTAAGCCTTGATGATTGCCCCACCGCCTTTCTTCTCTTGGGGCAGATGGCATACTGCCAGCACATTGGCGTGGAGTTCATGTTTATCAACGACCTGGAGCAGTGCCAGTGGATCCGGCAGAAGTTTGAGACCCCGGGCATCATGCAGTTCACGAACGAAGAGAAACGCACGCTGCTGGCCAGGCTGGTCCGCTCCACCAGGTACACTGGGGGAGCTTCACCTTCCTCTTCTCTTTACTTGCTGCCAGTGTGGTTTGTTCCCAGCCAGAGTGACGCAGTCACCACCTGAGTCACTTCGTGATGTCATCTGTTGCACTCGGCTTAATCAGCAGGGTGACGCCAACGAGCTGCTGGGCTGGCAGGCTCAGGTGCTGGCAAACAGCCTGAAAACATGGATAATCCTGAAAGAAAAGGTTGAAAAATAAGGTTTAAGTGCAGCACAGAGTCCGGGTGGGGGAGTAGTCAGCTGTTCTCTGAAGGAGGGGACTGGGGTGACCAGGAAGGCTGTTGTGCTGCTGTGTGATGTCTGCTTAAGCATCATGTGGTGCTGTGGCTCCCTCAGTGCAGTCCCCATCTTTTCTCTGGGTTCTGCCCTCAGCCCTGGCACTGATTCCTCTCACCCTTTGCCTTCCAGGTTTGAAGAGTTCCTCCATCGGAAATGGTCTTCTGAGAAGCGTTTTGGTCTGGAGGGCTGCGAAGTGCTGATCCCAGCCTTAAAGACCATTATTGATAAGTCGAGTGAGAAGGGAGTGGATTATGTTATCATGGGGATGCCCCACAGGTAATCCTGCCTCTCTCCTCAGTGTTGCTTGGGGCACAGAGGAGGGGCATACTGCTGGGGGTCAGTATTGGAGGGCAAATTGGTTTCTGCAATTGCCTGACTGGCCTTGGGTAGTGGTGAACCTTAGCTGGAGAGCTCAGGCCTTGGCTGCCCTCCACTCATCGTGATGTTTTCAGCTTCAGCTCATTTGTAAATTGATCTGGAGAGGGGTGGTAGCTCGTGTGGCAGAGCTTGAACCCCAAAGCAGGATTTGGCCTGCCCGTGCTGGAGCAGCTGTTGGGATGCAGTGGTGGCTGGTCCTTCCCCATGCTGAGGAGTCTTCAGTCTCCCTCTTGTGTGAAACCACAGAGCTCCCTTCCTGGGTGACCCTTCAGCTGTTGCTGGAGGTGTGGGGCTGTTATACTGCTTCTGGGTAATGGGAGTGATGGCGGGTCACTGTTGGCACTCAATGCCAGGCTGACACTGCTGGTTGCCAACAACAGTCTGGCTTTTGCAGGGGACGCCTGAATGTTCTTGCCAACGTGATCAGGAAAGAGCTGGAGCAAATCTTCTGCCAGTTTGACTCCAAGCTGGAGGCTGCTGATGAGGTGAATCTCCTGCTCCTCTGCCGGTAGCAGCTTCTGTCGTCCCCATTCAGTCCTTGGAGGCTGTGGCCATGGAGAGTGAGCTGGATTGTGCCACCACTTGTGGTGTCACTTGGTGGCTTTGACATCGCAAGGATTTCCACATTGCATGCACACCCGTGTGAATGAAGCCTTCGTGTCAGTGCCAGTGCTGGTGTGCCCTTTCCTGTCCCGAGGGGGTACATGTGCCCTGGCTGCTGCTGGTGTCTCCAGTGCAGGCTGGGTGGTCAGTGGCTCTCCATGGGCACAAAGTAGCTGTGGGTTGAACAACGAGGTGAGGGGAAGGCAGCCAGGAGCAGAGGTTGGCTTGTACCCTTGCAGCAGCCCATGGTGCCGCAGGCTCTGTCACTGCGAAGCACTCATGCTCCAAAGCTTCCAGCATCGTAACTGGGGATGATTTGGTTTTCAGAAAGCTGGACTGGGCTGGCTTTATCCTGCCATGCCCTTCGGGGGGGGGTTGAGGTGAGAATGCAGCAGCCTGGAGCATTGGTGCCCTGAGTGGGAACTGCAGCATATTGTGAGCGGTGCCAGGAGCAGCTGTACTGCCACAATGCATGCAGAGCTTGGGTGACTGTTATCCCAGCTCTGTTTTGCAGCGTCTTCCCCAAACCCATCACACTTGCTTCTTCCCCTGCACTTACAACCTTACCTAGATGGTTTTGATGGGTGTCTGAGGTTTGTTGGCGTTTTTGTGCCTGGAACAGGCTACTTTTGCACTGCTGAATGCCAGGTCAGCTCCTCATGTGAGTGCCTGCTGCTTTCTGGAGGTGCCTCCAGAAAATGTCCCCGTTTTCCAGCCCCTGGGGTCAGCACCACCATACCTCAAGTCTCCTTCTGTGCTCAGAAGCTGCTCGTATTCTTGAGGGTGACTCTCCTTTCCCCTCCATCAGGGCTCTGGTGATGTGAAGTACCACCTGGGAATGTACCATCGGCGGATTAACCGTGTCACTGACAGGAACATCACCCTTTCCTTGGTGGCAAATCCTTCTCACTTGGAGGCAGCTGATCCTGTTGTTCAAGGCAAGACTAAAGCGGAGCAGTTTTACTGTGGGGACACAGAAGGGAAGAAGGTGAGTGTGCTGAGATGACCACAATGAAATGGCCTGGGCTGGATGGGGTTTGGTGGGAACGTGAGGAAACCCAGCGTTTGATGGGTTTCCTGGTGTTTGTTTGCTGTGCCCCTTCCCCAGCCATCACCCTGACTCCCCCATCCTTCCCTGCTGTCCTTGGGGTAGACTAAGCCACCCCAAGCTCCTATTGCCGCTTCCTCCATCTCTGAACAATCGGCTCAGCCAGGCTGTGGGGAGCAGGAAAATGAGGGGTGCTCCTGAAAGCCAACCAGAGCATCACAGCTCGGGGGGCTCGGTAGTAGGAGCCTCAAGCTGAAGGATCTCAACGTGACCAGGGATAACCATTCCTGAGGCTGGGAAAGCCGGAGCAGCAGCAGGAGGCAGCTCTTGGCACCCGGGTGGGAGAGAAGGTGGGGAGGGGGCTGGCGGGGGATTTATTTGCAGTCTGATTCATCGCAGACCTGTCTACAACACCAAGAAATGGAAGGGTGAGATCAGAAAAGCTTCCCTTCCTCCTACACCCTGAGGGCTGGGTATAAATAGAAAAACTCTGTCCTTGTCTGACAGGCGGTGTCCTCAGCCAGCCCCAGGGTATGACAGCAAAATAACATAACTGAAACCAGAGCAAGCTCCCATTGCAGCTCCTTGCCCAAAGATCTGGGGTGAAAATGTGGGGGAAAGGGGCATTTTTCTCATCTTTCCCCAGTTAGGATAAGGCTTTGCTTTGGAATGTGTGTTTGGGAATGGGGCTGGCCTCCCAGTCCACTGGGTGCCATCCTGCCGCCCGATCAAGGTGCCTGCCTTGCTTGGGGGAGAACTGGTAGATGCAGCCTTCTCCCTGGTGGTTGTGCTGACTGTGTCCAGCTCCACTCCGATCCCTTGAGAAAGCATCGGATGTGTTGATGAGATACTCCGTGTCCTTTCTGGGATGGCAAAGGCTCATGGGGATTAGACTTGGGTCATTTCTGGTGGCTGCTCCTGCCCACTGTCCCTGCAGAGGCCCTGCTGACTGCTGTGGCTTCACATCTCACAGGTGATGTCCATCCTCCTGCATGGAGATGCCGCTTTTGCTGGGCAGGGCATTGTGTATGAGACCTTCCATTTGAGCGACTTGCCCTCCTACACCACCCATGGCACAGTCCACGTTGTGGTGAACAACCAGGTGAGGAGCAAATCCCCGGCGTCTCTGGGGTTCCTTGTAGAGCAGTTTCTGCAGGCTCAGGTCTGGATGGCAGCTGGCAGCAGACAGTAGCTGTTTGCCAGCCAATGTTCCTGGCATGAGCCATAGTCCTGAGGTCAGCAGGGCGTACTTTATACCCAGCTGCTCAACAATAGCAGCTTTTAAGTCCAGCCTGGTGCAGGGGTGGTGCAACCTGGTACTCAGTGTGCAAGATCATGCAGGACTGCTCCATTCTGCCCCTGCATAAACCAGAGTCTTTTCACTGGGACAGCCAGTCTCCACAGGTGCAGTGGGATGATGGCACAGGGACTGGGACAGGCTGTGGTGTCTGGGGTGCAGGAGATGGGCAGGTTGTGCTGAGTGACCCCCGTCTCAGCCGCAGCAGCTGGGCTGCCCTTGAAGCTGCATGTGCCACTTTCCAAATCCTTACAACTGTGCTGGCCCTATTCCCTCACCTGCTGCAGATTGGCTTCACCACAGACCCCCGGATGGCCAGGTCCTCTCCATACCCAACCGACGTTGCCCGTGTGGTCAATGCACCCATTTTCCATGTCAACGCGGACGACCCAGAGGCTGTCGTTTATGTGTGCAACGTGGCAGCAGAATGGCGAAGCACCTTCCATAAGGATGTGGTGGTGGATTTAGTAAGAAAAGTGGCACAAGGCTTTATCCTAAAGCTGTGGCTCTCTGTGGATGCTTACTGGTGCTTCTTGGGGTGTATTTTCTGAAAGCTGAATTTCTCTACAGGGTTTGTCTGGCCCTTTTGATTTGAGGGGAGGGGGGAAGTGCTGTAAAGCAAGGCAACATGGCTGTAATAGCACTTCGAGAGGTGACACTGTCTCTGTATGGAGCCTGCCCTTGCCTTCAGCATGGGGAGGACACACTTAGGTCCCTCCTGGGCTGTTTCAACCCTTCCTCGCACAGAGACCCGGGTACCTCTGACAGCTTTCAGAGCCATGGGTTGCAAGCAGCTGCTTTCAAAGGCTCTTTCCCATCCTGGCAGGTTTGTTACAGGCGCAACGGTCACAATGAGATGGACGAGCCCATGTTCACGCAACCCCTGATGTACAAACAAATCCGGAAACAGAAGCCAGTGCTGCAGAAATACGCAGAGTTGCTGATTTCCCAGGGGGTGGTAAATCAACCTGAGTACGAGGTACTGTCACTCATGGCCCCTAGCTTGGGGAAGAAAACTGTGGCCGGCATCCCCAGGAAAAATGCCTGTTTGGTTCATACCTGGGTATGGACAAAGTGACAGGCCCATTTCTGCTTGTGCTTGTCACCTAAAGGTGGCAGAGCTGTGCTGGGGTTGGGTAGGTGCTGCAGTCCAGGCAGCGATGGATTAGAAGCTGAGGCTCGTCCTTGGACTGTGCCAGATCTGAACAGCGCAGGAACATCTAGTTCAGGGATTGCCCCGTGATCGGTGTGGCACAGGCCATACAGTGCTGGGCCATTGTAGCACGGCCAGGAGTTAGGCTCTGCAGCATTTGGGCTTGCTGTGGCCTGGAGGTCTGGCCTGGCAGCAAGCATGGCAACAGCTCTGCTGGCTCCTCCTTGCCCCAGTACCACTGTGCAGGATTGAAATCGAGATGTCAGTTTGGATGGCAGCAGAGCTATCCCTTGGGGGACTGGGGCCCCCAGCAGTCGTTCTGATTTCTAAGGCTGAGCTGCACGGCCCTGGGCCTCCTCTGCTGTGGAGGCATCTGTGCCCTCCAGCAGCCTGGCAAGCTCATCCCCCAGGCTCAGCACCCTTGTTTGGAGACCCCTCACTAATGCTTTTCTGCCTCCCGGTTCTGCCTTTCAGGAGGAAATTGCCAAGTATGATAAGATTTGCGAGGAGGCCCACGCAAGGTCCAAGGATGAAAAGATCTTGCACATCAAGCACTGGCTGGACTCACCCTGGCCTGGTAAGTCACCAGCAATGTTTTGGAGGAACCTAGCAAAGAGCCTGGCTTCTCTGGAGCCGTGGCAGCTATTTTCTGGTAAATCACCCTGGTGGAGAGGTGGGTTGGTGGTCTTGGCTCCTGGCATCTCCACCCTTGCGTGAGGGTGTCTGTGATCTGAGCTCTTGTCACAGAGCTGGACACGGCTCCTGCATGATGGACTTCTCCTCCTGCAGGTTTCTTCACTCTGGATGGCCAGCCCCGGAGCATGACCTGCCCTTCCACTGGTCTGAACGAAGAGGACTTGACACACATTGGTCAAGTGGCCAGCTCAGTGCCGGTGGAGGATTTCACTATCCATGGAGGTAGGAGCTTGGGGGAGCTATGCCAGACTGGCCGTTTGTTCCAGAGAAGATGTGGGATGGGGCTGGAATGTAGCCTGGAAGCAAGGGACCTGATAGAGTGCTTCAATATGCATGGAC
>JAOQGH010000015.1:0-23212 GCA_025769975.1 Gallinago jamesoni | reverse complement strand
GCATCCTGGTCTAGTGGAAGGTGTCCCTGCTGATGGTGGGGAGGCTGGACTAGGTGATCCTTGAAGGTCCCTTCCAAACCACTCCGTGAGTATATGAGAATCAGTTCATGAGGGAGCTGTGGTTAAGGAAGTGAACCAAGGAGAAGCTCTTCTTCAGGGCTGATCCTTCCCTGCAATCCTGATTCCTTGTCCCTGGTTCATCCCTCAGGCAGAGCTGGATCTATTCCTCTGCTCCTGAGCATTTGCAGTCTGTCAGTTTGTGAGCAGGTTGAGGGACAAGTAGGGTGTCACTGGAGCTCCCTCCTGCACTGACTACAAACCCACTGCTGTCCTGGCAGGTTTGAGCCGTATTCTGAAAACTCGTGGGGAGATGGTGAAGAACCGGACGGTAGACTGGGCCCTGGCAGAGTACATGGCATTTGGCTCCCTGCTCAAAGAGGGCATCCACATCCGCCTGAGTGGCCAGGATGTTGAGAGGGGGACGTTCAGGTAAAGCCATGCTTTTGGTAGCTGTAAAAAGCGATTCCAGCCTTTTGAGAAGGGACTCAAAGGGTGATGATATAGTAACGCTTTCTCCTCTTCCAGCCATCGCCACCACGTTCTCCATGATCAGAACGTGGACAAGAGAACCTGTATCCCCATGAACCACCTCTGGCCCAACCAGGCTCCCTACACCGTCTGCAACAGCTCTCTGTCGGAGTATGGCGTCCTTGGTGAGCCAGGGAGTCTGCACCCGCTGGCCAGGGGGTGAAGCCGCTCCGGGAGGATAACCCCCTTGCTTCTCTCCCATCCCTCAGGGTTTGAGCTGGGCTTTGCCATGGCCAGCCCCAATGCCCTGGTGCTTTGGGAAGCCCAATTTGGGGATTTCCACAACACCGCTCAGTGCATAATCGACCAGTTCATCTGTCCTGGGCAGGCCAAGTGGGTCAGGCAGAACGGCATCGTCCTGCTGCTTCCCCATGGCATGGAGGGCATGGTAAGCACCCTCCCAGCTCACGGGCACCCAAGGGTGCCCATTGACTGGCTTGCACCAGCAGCGGAGCTGAGGGCAGCAGCGGCAGGTAGTACTGCTCTCGGTGTGGCTGTGCCGTTAGCTCCTGGCACCTGTATTGTGCCCCCTTCACTCTGCCTCTGCCTTGGTCCCGCAGGGTCCCGAGCACTCCTCCGCCCGCCCGGAGCGATTCTTGCAGATGTGCAACGATGATCCCGACGTCTTCCCTGTGAGTGGCAGCTGTGCTGAGCTCAGCCCAGCCCTCTTGTGTGCTGGATCTGACTGCTGCCCTGCTGTGGGGAGGGGGGCAGAGCACCCGGGGGGTGGGGGGGTGGGGGGCTCAAGTGCAGCAGTGTGGTCAGGGTGGGCGCTGGGACCGGTTGGAGGAGGTTGGGAAGCCCTGGGCTCACGCTGCAGCCATGAGGGTTTGGGGAAAGGGGCTGAATGCAGTGCCGAGGCTGCACCTTTGCTGGCCCTGGGGCTGCTGCGCAGTGCATGGCAGAGGTGGCCTCAAAAGTGGTGTGGGAGGGGGCTGCTGGCTTCCCAACGTCAGGGGCACGGACTTGAAGCCTCTCCAGGTCTCCATGTGCTCTGGAGGAGGAAAGGAAGGAGGGAGGGAGGGCTGGGCGGTGGGCTGGACTCTTCTCCCCGCTGCTGGAGCTGCGAGGCCAAAGAGGCACCCTTGTGTTTCTCGAAATCCCCTTGGCCGCGCTCGGTGGGGCAGAAACTGGATGACTTTGACGTGCGCCAGCTCTATGACTGCAACTGGATCGTCGTGAACTGCTCCACTCCGGCCAACTTCTTCCACGTCCTCCGGCGCCAGATCCTCCTGCCTTTCCGCAAACCGGTCAGTACTGGCCACTCCGCACCTGGCTCGGGGCTAGGCCAGGGCAGCCTGGGGGCAGGACGTGGGCCTGGCTGGTTCTTGCCCCTCGGCAGCAAACACAAGCAGTTTGCCTCTGCCGAGGCCAAGGACTTCTTGCTGTCCAGGGTCGGCTTGGTACATGCCGTGCTGCCAGGGTGGCTGCAGCCCCTTCCTGCGCTCCGCAGGGAGGTCAGAGGTGTTGGGGGCTGGCGGTGGTAAATAACGCTGCCACGGGGCAGGCAGATCCCTGGCAGCACCTCATCTGCTTCCCTGGGGGAAACCCAGACTGGGAAAAGCTGGTGTTGTGGGAAACTGGTGCCCGGTCTGGCAGAGCATGGAACAAATCTGAGAGGGCTTTGGCTCCACTGAGGCAGGGAGAGGTCGGGCAGATCAGTGCTCCAGCCTTTGCCTGCAGGGGAGGTGTTTCTGGCGAGGCTGAACCGCCTTCCTCTGCCTCTGCTCCCCTTCCAGCTGATAATCTTCACTCCAAAGTCGCTGCTGCGCCACCCTGAAGCCCGCTCCAGCTTCGACGACATGCTGCCAGGTACTAATCAGCACAGAGCTGTTTGTTCCACCCCCATGCCACAAGATGAAGGGTGAAGGGCAGGATCCGGCTGCCTCGGGTAAAGTCCACCTGGCAGCAGCCGCCACACGCCAAAGAGCAGCCAAGCACGGCTGATGCCCCCCCGGGCACTTGCAGACAGCCCATGTGGGGGAGCTCTGTCCCGGCAGGGATGCTTGCTGCCTCCCTCACTGCTCGCCCCCAGGGTGTGCTGGCTGCAGCTACACATACCCAGGAAATCACAGTCACCCCTCATTAGTAAGTGGTGCTGAGTTTGGCACCCTGGGGAAACACGGCTCCGTTTCTCCACTGGCAGCTGCTTCCCACCGGAGCGGTGCAGCGGGGCTGTGGCAGCCCCAAGCAGCACACGGTCATGATGGTTTTTACTGGGAGGAAGACCCGCTCCCAGCTGGTCTGGCTCTGCCTCCGTGGTTTGCCAACCCGGGCTGGAGTGCCAGGGGCTGGCGGGGGACAGGGGTGCAAGATGATGGTGCTGTCCCTTCTCCCCTGCAGGCACCCACTTCCTCCGTGTTATCCCTGATGGCGGCCCTGCGGCGCAGAACCCCGTGCAAGTGAAGCGGGTGCTGTTCTGCACTGGCAAAGTCTACTACGACCTGACCCGTGAACGCAAGGCCCGGCAGATGGAGGCTGACGTGGCCATCACCAGGGTGGAGCAGGTGAGCAGGGTCCGGCTGCCCCCAAGCCCGCGGGCCAGTGGTGCCGCGGCCCTTGTGACACCCCCCTGTCTGCCCTGCAGCTCTCCCCCTTCCCCTTCGACCTCCTCCAGCGGGAAGCTGAGAAGTACCCAGCGGCCGAGCTGGTGTGGTGCCAGGAGGAGCACAAGAACCAGGGCTACTACGACTATGTCAAACCCCGGCTCCGCACCACCATCAACCGCGCCAAGCCGGTCTGGTAGGGACTCGGGGATTGCTGTGGTGCTGGGGGGGGGGGTGTGTGGAATCTAGGGAGTGCAACCCCCCCACCCCATCCTTCTCTTCTCCCGCAGGTATGCAGGACGGGAGCCGGCAGCAGCCCCCGCCACCGGCAATAAGAAAACCCATCTGACGGAGCTGCAGCGGCTCCTTGACATGGCCTTCAACCTCGACGCCTTCAAGGACTTGGCCTGAGTGCCAGGCGGCGGCGGCAGCATGTGCCCGCCCGTCCGTCCGTCCGTCCATCCATCCCCGCTCGCCTTCCCACTTCTTAACTATAGACTTTGTCAAGCCCCACACTGCTGCCTGGAGTCCTTGTCTGCCTCGCGCCGTGCAGCAGCCCCGGGGCTGAAAGAGGGGCCATTGGCGGGTGACACCCTCAGCCCCCCACCGTCCTCTAGTCCCCACAGCTCTGCTCTGGGGGTGGCCAAGGCCACCACAGGGCCGGCTGCCAGGGTTCCTTGTCACATGTGCGCTGAAGGGCTCGGGTGGGTCTGGGGGTGTCCCCCATCCTTCCAGCTTCCAGGGCACCTGTGGGGTTGTGCCCGCCTCTGGGGAGCCCCCTCCTCTCTGCCCAAACCCGACCTCGGGCCACCGTGTCCCACCAGGGAGTCCCGGGTGGGGGTGAACCCGGGGGGCACTTGGCAGGGGTCTCCCCAAGGAACACCAGGTCCCCCCGCCGCCACCTGGGGGCAGGAGGGGACGCTGCACACAGCCCTCCCACGGGCGCTTGCCCTTGTGAGAGAGAATGTGAGAATGTGTGAGAGCGCTGTCACGCTTGGTGTCGCTGTCGCACCATCACCCTGGCCAGGCAGGGCTGTGCACTCGCGGGCAGCCCATGGTCACACGCGTGTCACACCCCGGCACCCCACACATGTATGCTGTGCTGGCGCGCGCGTGCCACGCCCTGCCGTCTCCCCACGCAGTCACACGCGTGTGTCACGCTGTCACGTTACACCCCGGCTGCCCCACGCGGGGTCACGCGCGCGTGTCGCACCCCGCACGCGTTGTCACACGCGAGCGTGCTCACGCGCCGCGTCACGCGCAGGCTGTCGCGCACGGCTCACAGCCCGGGGGTGCTCGGCGCTCGACTCACCGCGCCTGGCTTGGCGGGGCGGAGCGCGGTGTCCCCGCGGCCCCCATTGTGCGCGCGGGGCGGGGCGAGGCGGGTTCCGGCCGGGCCCCGCCCCCTCCTCCCGCGGCCGCGCGCGCTGAAAATCCCGCGCAGCTTCCGCGCAGCCGCGCGCGCCCGGCGCCGCCAGGGCCATTTTGGGGCCGATCGCCGCGGTGAGTGCCGGGGGGACGCGCAGGGGACGGGCGGCAAAATGGCTCCCACCCTCCCCCCAACCCGGCCCCCCTCACCTGGACGTGCCCGGGGGCGGCGGGGCGGTTGCCAGGGCAACAGCCCCGCCGCCCCCGGGCATCGGGGAGGGGGGAGGGGGGCGGAGATTCCCGTCCCCCTCATCCCTCCCGCTTCATCCCCGCAGCCCTGCTTGAGGGTGACGCCGTCCCACCGCCGATGAACTCCATGAACCCCATGAAACCGTCTACCCCACACGGGTGAGCACCCTCTTCCCTTCCCCCTCCTCTTCTGCTTCCCCCCGCTTTCATCTTAATTAATTTGTTTTTCTTCCTAGTGATGGTTCATTTGCATACGAGGCCGCTCCTTGGCAACCGAGCACCAATCAGCCGGCGGGATCCCTCTCTGTGGTAACCACCGTCTGGGGGGTCAGCAACACCTCTCAGAGCCAGGTACACCCCCAGCATCCTTAGCCCCCCCTTTCGCCCCCTGGACCCCCCCCCCCAGTATCCTCAGCCCCCCCTTTCTCCCCCTGGGCCCCCCCCAGCATCTTCAGCCCCCCTCAGGAACCCTCCAGCATCCTCAGCCCCCCCCAGCATCCTCAGCCCCCCCACCCCAGGCACCCCAGCCGTGGCCACCCCCTGTCTAAACCCCTTCTCTCCCCACTCCCCCAGGTTTTCGGCAGCCCCATGGGCCCCGGGGGGAGCAGCTCCAGCACCCCCCTGCTGCCTGGGATGGCTGGCACCAGTTCGGGGATGAGCTCACCGCCATTCCTGCCACAGCAGCCCTTCACCGAGGGGGCGACTGGGAAGGGTTACGTGCAACCGGGCATCTACGGCCGCAGTGCCTATCCCGGCGGAACAGGCTTCACCGCCAGGTAAGGCCATTCCTGTGCCCACCACCCTGCCATGTCACCTGCCACGGAGGGGGCCACCACATCATTCCTCTTGCCGGTATCTCTGTTCTCCAGCTACGCTGGTAGCCCCGGTGGCCCTGGTGGGATGGGGCTGCCCTCGCATGCCAGCCGGCCTCCCACCGACTTCACCCAGGCAGCTGCTGCTGCTGCTGTGGCCGCCGCCGCCGCTGCCACAGCCACTGCCACGGCCACGGCGACAGTGGCAGCACTGCAGGAGAAGCAGAGCCAGGAGCTGAGCCAGTTCGGCACGGTAAGAGCCCAGCTGGGATGGAGCTGGGGGGGGGGGTGCGGGGGCCACCACTGGCCACCACCCCCACACACACTGTGACCCCGTTTCTCCCCACCTCAGATGGGGACAGGGCAGCCCTTTGGCAGCCAGTTCCTGCCCCACGCTGGACCCCGCGGTCCCACCGGCATGAGCCCGGCAGGCATGGCAGGTGTCTCCCCCATCAGCATGAGCCCCGTGCGGGCGCTGGGTGCCGGCCCCCTCTATAGTGGGCAGCGGGTGCCCCAGCACAGCTACCCTGCCCCCCCCCCGAGCCAGCAGCTCCCCCGCCAGGGCCTCAAGCGGGCATACTCCAGTGAGGTGAGCATCTGCACGAGGGGAGGGGGGGCTGTGGCTTGCTGCTACCACCCCCCCATCCCCCCCCGACACTGACCCTCTGGCCCCACAGGGATACGCGGCACAGCAGTACCTCCAGGGTGGGCAGTACGCTGCAGCAGGTGCCCAGTACGCCCCCAGTGCCCCCCAGCCCTCCGCTCCATCCCCCTCCTACGCCGGCCACAGGCTGCAGCAGGGCATGGGCCAGTACCTCTCTGCCTCGGGCAACGCCGGACCCTATTACAAGGTAACGGAGGGTGGGACAGCAGGCATGGGGGGGGGGGGCAGGTGCCTGCTGTCTCCTGGTGTCACCCCTTTCCTTCTGCAGCTGCCTGACCAGTTCAACGGACAGAGCACCGGCTTTGGCACCTACAGCCAGGCGGCCGCCAACGGGGTGAGTCCTGGCAGCAGGCGGGGGTGCGGGGGGCGATGCGGCCTGGCCGGGCGCTGAGGGTGCGCGGTGCCTCCGCAGCCGGGCCGCGGGTACCCCAGCTCACCGCTGGCCGGGAACCCCACGCCGCCCATGACGCCGGGCAGCAGCATTGCCCCCTACGCGTCGCCGGGTCAGGATGTCAAGTCGCCCTTCCTGCTGGACATGAAGCCCAGTGTCGCCTCCCTGCACCCGTCCCCCTCGGGTAGGTGCCCCCCCCGCCCCGGCGGGGGAGGTGGGGGGGGGGCGCTGCGGGGTGGGGGCTGCTGCTGGCTGTGGGGTGGCCGTGGCGCCTTTAAGGGCAGGGCTCTGCAGAGGCATTTAAGGAAAAGGGCGGGGCTTCCTCAAAGACTCCGTGATGGGAGGGACTCGTGGCTACTGGCCAATGAGAGGGCGGCTTGGGGGTAGCGGGTGGGGCTTCACGTGGAGGGGGCGGGGCTGTGGGAGTAGTAGATAGGCTCGAGGGCTTATCGAAGGGGTGGGGGCCTCAGTGGGGAGGGGCTTCAGCCGGGAGGGGCCGCTTCGGTGGGCGGGGCATCCTGGAGTGGGCGCGGTTTGTTGTGTGAGGACCCTGAAGGGGAGCGGCTTGCCCCCCCAGGGGCGGGGTCTCCCGGAGTCGGCGGGGCCTCTTTGCAGGGGCGGGGCCTGTTTGCTCAGGGTTGGGGGCGGGGCTTGCCCCAGGGGGCGTGGTCTCGGCTGACAGGGGTGCGGGGGGTCCCCGCAGGGCCGGCGCCCGGGGAGGAGCTACGCCTCACCTTCCCGGTGCGGGACGGCATCGTGCTGGAGCCCTTCCGCCTGCAGCACAACCTGGCCGTCAGCAACCACGTCTTCCAGCTGCGCGACTCCGTCTACAAGACCCTCATGATGAGGTGGGGGGGGGGAAGGGGGGCAGGGCGTGGGGAGGCACGGTGTGGCACCGAGTGAGCAGCACTGTGGCACGACGTGGCACAGGATGGCACGTTGCTGTATGGTGCCGTACCGTACATGGTCCACTGCACGGCTTGGCCTGGCGGTGCTGTACCTGTGGTGATGCTTGGTGTGGTGTGGTGCTGCTGTATGGAGTGGTGGTACCCGGGTGGCGTGGCTTGGCACCGCACAGTGCCACGCCGTGGCAGTGGCACCTGGAACAGTTTGTCACAGTGCTGTGTGGGGTGCGTGGCACGGTGGTACCCAGTGCAGTGGCTCGTGCTCACCCCCCAGCCACCCCCCACCTTGCCCCACCAGGCCCGACTTGGAGCTGCAATTCAAGTGCTACCACCACGAGGACCGACAGATGAACACCAACTGGCCGGCCTCTGTCCAGGTCAGTGTGAACGCCACACCGCTCACCATCGAGCGGGGTGACAACAAGACCTCCCACAAGCCTCTCTACCTGAAGCACGTCTGCCAGCCTGGCAGGAACACCATCCAGATCACCGTCACCGCCTGCTGTTGTGTGAGTTGCTGGGGGGTGCCGAGGGGGGCAGTGGCGGCTGTGACTGTGGCTTAGTGTCCTCTCTCTGTCTCTCTCTGCAGTCCCACCTCTTTGTCCTGCAGCTGGTGCACCGGCCCTCGGTGCGCTCAGTGCTGCAGGGGCTCATCAAGAAGCGCCTGCTCCCCGCCGAGCACTGCATCACCAAAAGTGAGCGCCACCACTGGCACCCCCCAGGGATGAGGGGACAGGAGGGAGAGGGAACACGCTGGTCTGGGGGCCCCTGCGTGGTGGGGGAGGACACACTCATCTGTGTGTCTCTGGCATGCAGGTAGAGGACACCTTGGTTAGGGGCTACAGCACGATGGCAGGGACACTCTGGCGTAGGGGCTCTGGCACAGTGTAGGGGGACACCCTTGTCCAGGGGTCTCTGGCATGGGAAAGGGAGAACAACACACTGGTCCAGGAGCTCTGGCGTGGGGGGGAGGGAGAGGGGAACGCATCTTGGTCAGTGACTGCAGCACAGTGTGGGGGACAGCCTCATCTGAGGGCTCTGGCATGGGACACACACACACTCTGCTCTGGGGGCTCCAGCATGGGGGGGATGGCAACATGTTGGTCCAGGGGCTCTGGCATGGGGACACAACACTGCCCCCCCCGCCCCTGCATCAGAGGGCTCCGACATGGAGTGGGGAACGACACCCTGGTCTGAAGACTTTGACACACCAGGGGAGACATCCTGATTGGGGGCTGCAGCATAATGGAGACACACACTTGATTTGGGGGCTCCAGCATCAGCGGGGACATGACGGGCTCACCTGGGGACTCTTGCATGGTATGGTGGAGAGATTAAAGTCCAGGGATGCTGGCTCGGTGGAGGACACACCTTCCCTCTGATGAGGGGGAGCACCTTGGTTGGGGGCTGCAGTATGTTGGAGAGACACGCTGGTCCAAGGACACTGGCACAGAGGGGACGGACACCCTGGTTGGGGGCTGCAGCACAGCGTGTGTGTGGGGCACACACTGGTCCAGGGCTGCAGCAGGGTTGGGGACACACACTGGTCCGGACACTCCAGCTGGTGCGGGGGAACACATGCCAGTCCAGGACTGCAGCATGATGGGGGTGATGGAGCACCATGCCCAGGTGCCACCCACATCCTGGCCTCCCAGTTCTGACCCTTATACCTTTCTCCCCCCACCCCCAGTCAAGCGCAACTTCAGCAGCGGGACAATCCCAGGGACCCCAGGGCCCAATGGCGAGGATGGTGTGGAGCAGACAGCTATCAAGGTGTCCCTCAAGTGCCCCATCACCTTCCGCAGGATTCAGCTCCCGGCCAGGGGCCACGACTGCCGGCACATACAGGTAGGGTAGGGGGCTGGGGGGTGTCCCCCGCCCCGTGTCCTCTTGCCGCTAGCTCAGTTGCCTCTCTGTCCCTGCAGTGCTTTGACCTGGAGTCCTACCTGCAGCTCAACTGTGAGAGGGGGACATGGCGGTGTCCTGTCTGCAAGTGAGTGGGGGGCGATGGGGCTGTGCCCTGGCTTCTCTGCCTTTGGGGGGAAGGGGTTGTGGGATGTTCCCTGCCCTCACCCTGCCTCTCCCTGCCTCTCCCTGCCTGCAGTAAGACGGCCCTTCTGGAGGGGCTGGAGGTGGACCAGTACATGCTAGGCATCCTGATCTACATCCAGAAGTAAGTGTCCCTGCTCCATCCCTCTGTGACTGACACTGTGCCACCCCCAGGGGCACAGATGCCCCCCAGACTGACACCCCCCTCACTGCCACCTTCCTGCCTCCCCCAGCTCGGAGCACGAGGAGATCACCATCGACCCGACCTGCAGCTGGAAACCTGTCCCAGTCAAACCCGACATCCACATCAAGGAGGAGCAGGAGGGGCCGGCACTGAAGCGGTGCCGGACTCTCAGCCCCACGCACATGGTGCTGCCCAACATCATGGAGATGATCGCCGCGCTGGGGCCTGGCCCCACGCCCTTCCCACCACCACCGCCGCCGGTGGGTGCCGCCGCTGACTACGGTGCCCCGGGTACGTGGTGGGGGGGGACCCATGAGGAGCAGGAATGGGCCCTGGCCCTGTGTCCCACCCACCCACCCACTCGCCTTCTTGGCCCCCGCAGGTTCCAGCTTTGCAGGACCCGGGGGCTTTCCTGAGCCATTCCCCCCACCCGGCACACCAACGCTGAGCGACTTCACTCCGGGACCTCCCCCTCTCTCCTACCAGTCCGACATCCCCAGTGGCCTCCTGCCCCCCGAAAAGCCTCCCGCGCCCCCTCTCCCCGCACAGGTCAGCCAGGCTGCGGGTGGGAGGGCTGCGGGATACGCGGCCCTCGCATCAACTCCTGGGGAGGATGGAGGGGGGGTGTCTCAATGGCGCTCTCTCTCCCCTCCCCACCATCTCTCTCAGCTGCCCCTGCCAGGTCGGATGGAACCCTCCCACCCCCCGGTGCAGCTGCACAATCTCCCCCCGAGCAGCCAGCCGCTGCTGCATCACCGGAGCACACCGGCGCGGCCTCCCCCGCCCCCCCCCGCCGACCTCGCCTTCCCCCCCGCCGTGGCCGGGCCAGGCGACGGCGCCGAGCCTGCCCTGGACGTGAGTACCCCGGGGGCTTGGACGGAGGGGGGCGGCTGAAGGTCCTGCCACCGGTTGGGACACCCTGCCGCCGTGCAGTGGCGGGGGGGGAGTGTGTGTGGGGGGGAGCTGGCGATCACACGCCCCCTTCCCCCCTCCCAGCTCCTGCCCGAGCTTACGAACCCCGACGAGCTGCTCTCCTATCTGGGCCCCCCCGACCTCCCCGCCAGCAGCAACGACGACCTCCTCTCCCTTTTCGAGAACAACTGAGCCATCCTGCCGGGCCCCCCCCCTAGGTCCCCCACCCACCCTCCCATGGGCCTGGGGAGGGGGTGTGGGGGCAGCACCGGCGTACCCCTGCCCGCTGCAGAGCCGGGACAGCCTCCTCCACAAAGGGGGGGCTTCCCTTGAAGGGACGGACGGAAAGACGGACGGGCTCGTCCCCGCCCCCAGAAGCACAAGGCTGTACATAGTGTAGAAACACTACTGCGCCCCCCCCGCCCCTTCCCCCGAGACCCCTTCCCCCTATTTAAAGGCAACTGCGTCGCTGCGGGGCTGCCCCGCGCCCCTGTATAAACGTGCATACGCTGCTTCCCCGGCGGGAGCGGGGGGGGGGCGGGGGGGAACTGTGGGGCTCGGCGCCCCCCCCCTCCCTCGCCGCCGAGCGCCCTGTTACTGTCTCCTTATCGCTGGCTATTAAAGGATTTCGTTTCGGCGGGGCTCACGCGTGTCCCCCTCCGTCCTTTGTCACCCCGCGGTGGCGGCAGCTCCGCGTGCCTCTCCCTCCACGCAGGGCGGGGGGGGGCGGGGGGGGGGGGGGGGGGGGGCTCCCGGGCAGTCGTGCGGGGGGGAGTGAGATCCAGCGCCCCCCGCACCGCACCGCACACACCCCCTCCCCTCCCCCCAACCGGCACCGCGCACGCGCGCCCTGCCCGCCCTAGACGCCAGACCCGCGCGCGCGCGCACCCCCCGCCCTTTTTTCTTCCTCTTCCCCCGCCTTTCCGAGCGCGGCGTCTTCGATTGGTCGGCCGCCCCGCCGCTCCGCCACAAGGCCAGCGCCCATTGGTCGGTGCCGCCGCGGAGGCAGGATCTCCCCGGCCCTATATAAGCGGCGGCGGGCGGCAGTTTTCCTTCTGCTGCGCCGCGTCTGCCGAACGGAGCTTTTGCCTCCCCTCCCGCCATGGCCAACCCCGTCGTTTTTTTCGACATCGCCGCCAACGGCGAGCCCCTGGGCCGCGTCACCTTCGAGGTGGGGGGCGGGTGGGCTTGGGGGGGGGTGGGAGACGGAGGACCGGTCGGGGGGGTGGCGCTGAGGGGAGGGGTGCCCCGCCGCCATTTCGCCGCTGGGGCGATGAGGGGCGGTGGGTGTCGTGTCCGCGCTGCCGGGGGCCCACGCCGCGGCCGCCTCCTCCCCCCCCCCCCCCGGGGATGTGGAGGAGATGTCGGTTCCTCGCGCCCGCCCGGCCGAGAGGGAACAAAGGCTCCGCCGCGGGGCGCGGGATGCGGCCGGGTTCGCCGGGGGAGGCGGTGGTGTGTGCCCGCCCAGGGCGTGCCTTGCCCGCGGTCATTCCTGCCCCCCCCCTCCCCGGCACCTGCGGCCCCCTCCCGGCCCTGCCGCCAGCCCGCTTTCCGGGAAGCTCCGTCCCGGCGGCGGGGCCGCGGCTGCCGCGCCGCCATTTTGTCTCATTTCCACCCCCCTCCCGCCCTCTCTCCCAGACTGGGGCCGCCCCGGTGCATCGGAGCGAGTTGCCTTCTCTGCCTCCGGGGGATGCTCGAAGCTCTCCCGCTGCGCTCCCCGAGCGGCGGCGGCGGTGGCGGGCGGATGGCCGGGGATTATCGCCGCCAAGGGAAAGCACTTCTCGCCCCGCGAGGCGGGCAGAGCGCGGCGGGAGGCATCTCCGGCACGGCGGGCGCTGCGCCCCGGGAATGGCCGCGCTGCTGCTGCCGCAGAGCCCCGCCTGGCGCCGCAGATGGCGGCCGCGGCCGAAAACCCGCCTGGAGCCGCGGCGGGGGAGGGGGGCGGGGAGGTGCTCCCGGCAAGGAGGTGTTTAAATTTTTACCCAGCCAGCGGAAGGAGTGCGTGTCTGCCCCGCTGGTGAGGCGTGCGGGGCGTTTAAACTGGTTTGGATGCCACCTCCATTAGTTCAGCGTTTCCAGATGGAAGCGGGAGGTGTGGAATCTGAGGCAGCCACGGGCGCGGCCAGGATTCGCCTCCCAGAGGGGATCCCCGGGCTCTGAGCAGCCAGAGGGTGGCATCCCTGCAAGCTGGAGGTGCAGCTGGCCTTCACCCCAGCTTGACTAACAGCCTCTCCTCTCTTTGCAGCTGTTTGCAGACAAGGTTCCCAAGACAGCAGGTTGGTAAAGCAGCACTGGCTGCACTGCGACTGCACCAAACCCTGATGCTACCCTTAACTCTGGACAAAACGACTCATTCACAGTGATTTTTCCTCTCCCTTTGCAGAAAACTTCCGTGCCCTGAGCACTGGTGAGCAGGGATTCGGCTATAAGGGGTCCTGCTTCCACAGAATCATTCCTGGGTTCATGTGCCAGGTGCGTGGTGCTCCCACTACAGCGGGAAGGTGGGTGGGTGAGGAGGTCTGGAGCTTGTGTGGGTTTTTGAGTTGGATGCTGGCAGATTTGGAGTGGGAAGGTAGGTCTGCGTCCTGCCTGTAGCCACTGTGGGGCTGCTGCATCTGGTTTGGGAGTCTTCTGTGCCTGTGACCTGAAACACCACTTATTTTCAGGGTGGCGACTTCACACGCCACAACGGTACTGGTGGCAAATCCATCTATGGGGAGAAGTTCCCCGATGAGAACTTCATCCTGAAGCACACAGGCCCTGGCATCCTGTCTATGGCCAACGCTGGCCCCAACACAAATGGCTCCCAGTTCTTCATTTGCACTGCCAAGACCGAGTGGTGAGTTGGGAGCTGCAGGAGAGTGAGCTGGGGGGAGTCCCTGGTGGGGAGGTGACAGGCCAGGTCTGGTGTTGAGGTCCCCGTGTGGGGATGGCGGGTTCCAGCTGTGACTTGTGCTTCTTCTGCAGGTTGGATGGCAAGCACGTTGTCTTCGGTCGTGTCAAGGAGGGGATGAATGTGGTGGAAGCCATGGAACGCTGTGGCTCCAAAGATGGCAAAACAAGCAAGAAGATCACCATTACTGACTGCGGGCAGCTCTCGTAAACCCTTGTCTTAACAAATGACCATTCCTTCAGCAGCCCGGGTGCTGTGCCCTGCTGCAGCTCACCCTGTCCCACCCCGCTCCTGACTTACTGCTGCATTTCTACGGGGTCTCAGCCCCATGTGCACAGTCCAGCTGGGCTGCAGTTACCTTGTATGAGTCTAAATAAAACGAGTTAAACCACAGTGGCCCTCTCTTAGTCTTACTGGGGGGTGTGGGACTGGTGGGGGAAGAGGGGAGGTGCAACCCAGTTTGTGGGGAGCTTTATGTTTGGGGAACTGCTGTGATCCCAGTTGGAGGGGGCAGCAGTCCTGCTTTTGGGGATGTTCAGCTCTGAAGATTCCCAGTTTGACAGAGTCCCAGTTTGGAGTGAAGTGTTCCCAGTTCAAGGCTGCCAAGCTTTAGGATGATCCCAGTACTTCTACTTCAAGGGTGGCTGGTGGTACCCTGTGGGGTGCACCTCCTGCCTGTGCTGGGAGCTGCAGCCCCTGGTACACCTGGAGCTGCACTCTGATGTGGGTGAGCAGTTGGGGTGGGTGTGGGGCCCTCGTGCTGGTGGGGCCATGAGAGCTGCTGGGGACTGGCAGTGGCTTTGGCACCTGTGGTGTGGGTGTGCATTTATATTGGGGCTCTTCATGGAATCACCTAATGTTTTGCCTTGGAAGGGTTGAAAGTCCACCTAATCCAACCCCTGGTCCTGAGCAGGAGCTTCTTACACTCCATCAGGTTGCTCAGAGGCTCATCCAACCTGGCCTGGAATGTTTCCAGGGATAGGGCATCTCCTACCTTACTGGGCAACCTGGGCCAGGATCTCCTGACGCTCACAGCAAAGAATTTCTTACTTGCATCAAGTCTAAATCTTCCCTCTTTTAGTTTAAAGCCATTACCCTTTGTTGCATTGTAACAAGCCCTTCTAAAGAGTTTGTCCCCATCTTTCGTGGAGCCCCTTTAGGGACTGGAAGGGGCTCCCAGGTCTCCCCTGCTCCAACAGGTCCATGTCCTTCTGATGGTGGCCCCAGACCTGGAGGCAGCACTTGGAGGGGGGGTCTCCCCCAGGTCCTCATCCACTGAACAGTCCCATCTCCATCAAATCCATCTCCAATTTAGAGAGAAAGGTGTTGTGGAGGAGCATATGAAAGGCCTCACAGAAGTCCACTGATGTTCTCAATCCATCATAGAAGGCCATGAGGTTGGTCAGGCAGGACTTTGCCCTTGGTGATGCTGTGTTTGCTGTCTTGAATCACCTCCCTGTCTTCCATGTGCCTTAGCATTGCTTCTCAGAGGATCTGTTCCATGATCTTCTCAGGCACAAAGGTGAGGTTGACAGGTTGGTAGTTCCCATGGACCTCCGTTCCCTTTTTCCAGTCACTGGAGACTCCACCTGACTGCCATGACTTCAAATATGACAGGGAGTGGCTTGACAACCTCAGGAATCTGGGATGCATCTTGCCAGGTCCCATAGACTTGTTGTATGTTCAGGTTCCTCAAGTGGTCACAAACCTGATCTTCTCTTCCATCCGGAGGGATTTGGCTCCTCCAGTCCCTGCCTTATGGTCTGTCTCCAGAGGTGTTGGAGAGAGGCTGCCAGGTGAAGACCGAGGCAAAAAAGTTATTGAGTCCTTCAGTGTTCATGCCTACTGGCTCTAGTGAGGGTGAGGTGCCAGCGCAGACATGGAGCCCCTGTGTTGATAGGGCTGTGGAAGCGCTGCCGAGGGACAGTGAGGACCAGCAAGAGTTTTCCCTCCTGGCACCTTCTGTCTGGGAGCCCCAGGTGGCGTGTGTCCTTTTCATGGCTGGAATCCACCGAGAGTGAGGTGGTGGAGCGCTCACCGAGACCCGTCCTGGTCCCTGGGGGAAGGCAGCATGCAGGAAACCATTCTAAGCTGTTTGAGGGAGGCCTGTTGCTGCTGTGCCACGTCAGTGCTGGGAGAGCCTTTGCAGCACAGAGTCACTGAAGATGTGGGCTTCTCCTCGACCTGCTGATGTTTTCTCCTCCCTCCGCAGCTCTGTGGGGTCAGAAGAGTCCTGTCCCTTCTATGCCCCCCTCTGTGTCATGGCACTCACGCTCTATGCTGGGGGTCTGCTGGGTGCGGCAGCACGGCCTGTACGCCAGGAACTGCTGTCAACCTTGTGCCCAAGCCCTGCAGGGCCCCAGGCACTTCAGACAGCTCTTCCTTGGCCTTCTTCATGACCAGAGTGCTTTATTAGATGGCTACAAACTTTTCAGAAGGGACAGGCAAGGAAGGGGAGGAGGTGGAGTGGCCCTGTATGTTAAGGAGTTTTATGAATGTCAAGTACTTAGTGATGGAGACAACAGGGTGGAATCTTTATGGGTAAGAATCAGGGGGAGGGCCAGCAAGGCTGATACCATGGTGGGAGATCGTTACAGACCGCCCAACTGGGATGTACAGGAAGATGAAGCATTCCACAGGCAGCTGGGAGAAATCTCAAGACCACTAAGCCCTTGTCCTCGTGGGAGACTTCAACCTACCAGACATCAGCTGGGCACACACTACTGGAGGTTCCTGCTGTGTGTTGGGGAGAACTTCCTGACACAGCTGGGGAGGGAGCTGACAAAGGAAGGAGGCCTGCTGGACCTGCTGCTTATAAACAGAGAAGGACTTGTGGGGGATGTGATGGTTGGAGGCCATCTTGGGCACAGTGACCATGAAATGATAGAGTTTTCTCTTCTCAGGGAAGAAAGGAGGGGAGCCACCATGGACTTCCGGAGGGCAGACTTTGGTCTTTTCAGGAGCCTGCCCAATAGAGTCCCTTGGGAGGCAACCCTGAAGGGCAGAGTTGTCCAGGAAGGCCGGGCGATTTTCAAGAAGGAAGTTTTGAAGATGCAGGAGCAGGCTGTCCCCAGGTGCCGAAAAACAAGCCATTGGGGGAAAAGACCAGCCTGGCTGAACAAAGAAATATGGTCACAACTTAGGGAAAAAAGGAGAGTTTATGGCCTTTGGAAAATGGGGCAGGCAGTAACATGGTGACAAAGGATGAAGAGAAGGCTGAGGTACTCAATGCCTTCTTTGCCTCAGTCTTCAGTAGTAGAGTTGGTTGTTCCCTGAGTACCCAGACCCCTGCGCAAGCAGATAGGGACAGGGAGCAGAATGGAGCCCCCACGATCCAAAGGGAAGTGCTGAGGGACCTGCTCCAACACATACACAAGTCTATGAGGTCAGATGGGTTCCACCCGAGGGTACTGAGGGAGCTGGCAGAGGTGCTCACAGAACCACTTTCCATCATTTACCAGCAGTCCTGGCAAACTGGGGAGGTCCCAGCTGACTGGCATCTAGAAAATGTGATGCTCATCCACAAGAAGGGTTGGACCAATGATCTGGGGAACTACAGGCCTGTCAGTCTGACCTCGGTGCCTGGGAAAGTCATGGAACAGACCATTCTGAGTTTCATTATGCAGTCTCCCACAGTATCCTCCTGGAGAAACTGGCTGCCCATAGCTTGGATGGGAGGACTCTCTGCTGGGTTAAAAATGGGCTGGAGGCTGGGCCCAGAGAGTGGTGGTGAATGGAGTTAAATCCAGTTGGCGGCCAGTGACGAGTGGTGTCCCTCAGGGCTTGGTACTGGGGCTGGTTCTCTTTAACATCTTCATCAATGATCTGGACAAGGGGATCGAGTGCACCCTCAGCAAGTTTGCAGATTGCAAGTTCTGTTGATCTCATAGAATCTCAGAATCTTCTTGGTTGGAAGGGACCTTTGAGATTATTGAGTCCACCACAAAGAAATCCCCCTCAGAAAACCAAAACACAACCCCCCCCCAAAATACCCAAAAAACCAAACCACCACCACCCCCCCCCAACCTCCCCCCCACAACCAGACACAAACAGACACAACCCAACAATCTCTGGCACTAGGGCATGCCCTGAAGTGCCTAGTCTCCATGCTTAAATACCTCCAGGGATGGCGACTCCACCACGTCCCTGGGCAGGCTGTTCTAGGGCCTTGACCACTCTCTCAGTAAAGTAATTCTTCCTCATATCTAATCTAATCCTTCCCTGCCCCAACTTTAGACCATTTCCTCTTGGGAGAAGAGGCCAACCCCCACCTCTCTACAACCTTCTTTCAGGGAGTTGTAGAGGGCAATGAGGTCACCCCTCAGTCCTTCAAACTAAACATGCCCAGTTCCCTCAGCCTTTCCTCGTATTACTTGTTCTCTAGACCCCTCACCAGCTTGGTGGCTCTCCTCTGGACACGCTCCAGCACTTCAATGTCCTTCTTGTAGTGAGGGACCCAGAGCTGAACCCAGCCCTCAAGGTGAGGCCTCCCCAATGCCTGGTACAGAGGCACCATCACTGCCCTGCTCCTGCTGGCCACGCTGGTCCTGACACAGGCCATGATGCTGTTGGCTTTCTTGGCCACCTGGGCACACTGCTGGCTCATGTTAAGCTGGCTGTCCACCAACACCCACAGGTCTTTTTTGCTGGGCAGTTTTCCAGCCACTCTTCCCTGAGACTGTAGCGCTGCCCAGGGTTGTTGTGACTGAAATGCAGGACCCGGCACTTGGCCTTTTTAAACCTCATCCCATTGGCCTTGGCCCATTGGTCCAATCTGTCAAGATCCCTCTGTAGAGCCTTCCTCCAAGCAGATCAACACCCCCACCTACTTTGGTGTCATCTGCAAACTTACCTGTGGGGAATGAGGAAACTGGAAATGCTCTGTGAGAGCTTGGGAGATAGTCTTGCATTAGTAGGAAGAAAGCCGTGGGAACAGTTCACAATGTGGTGCGAAATCCAGCAAATGTAGCAAAGCAATGTGGAATGTACCGAAGCAGGTAACAGTATAGCAAAGCAGGTAGTAATGACTGGCTAACGTAGGTGTGTGAACACTTACATGTAACCAATTGTAGTGCTCACAACTGCGCGTGGACATTCACCCACAACCTATCTGTGTAAAGAGCACAGTGTGTGATCAAAAGATGGAAACTATATATATGCTGTAAAAACGGAACATTAAAGGTCTTCGCTTCACTTCCCCCCTGCGGAGTCCATGCCCTTTGTTGCCGTAAATGATGCTCTCGTGTGAAGAGCAAATAACTGAGTCAAAGAGACTGGTCAGTGGCGAGCCCCATGGACCTGGAGCTGCTGAAAGGAAGCAGAAGCTGGCCCAATCATCTCGGGTTGAGTGAGGTGAGCTGTGGGGAACAACATCTATAATGAGGAGGAATCAGTCCTAAGTTTAATGGAGGAATTATTGCAGAAGCATAAAGTAGCCATAAATCCTCAAATCTTGAAAAAAATTTTAAAATGGATATCTGTGAGTTGTGAAGGAGTGAACGCTACAACCATATTTACGAAAGAGATACGGCATGAAGCAAGTGTGAAACTCTGGGACAGAGCCATGCGTTCAGATAAATTAGCAGGGGAGCTCTTAACTCCATGGAGACAGATCCTTGAGGTAATTCAGAAGAAGGAGGCTGTTAAGCAAGTGAAGGCTGAAAGTGCCAAAGCAGCAAGCTGCAGTAATGCCACTGCCCCTCCTGTTGCCCCTCCACGCCAAGACCCAGATGATCAATCCGAGGATCCTTTTGATCCAGGGGGGATCGACCCCAACAAAGAACCAAATTTATTTTCCCCTAACCCGCATGACCACTGGGGAAAGGTTCAATAGGAGGCATTAGCGGCTGGGGACTTAAGCATAACATCAAAGCTTGTCGCACCAGTAATTTATGAGCCCCATCAACAACCAAAATGGGAAGTGTTGTTATTTATATGGACATGACACACACAGAATTCTGTGAGCAAAACCCCAAAAGACCCAACTTTATTGTTTTAACAAGCTCTTTTATATCTTTCTTAGAAATGTATGTTTATGTTGGTTCACTTTAATTGGTTTAATTGGTTCACTCAAAGACCAACAGTTCATAATTGGATAACTTTTTCCTTCTTTGTTCTCTGCTGCAACTTCGGTAACTTTCCTCTCTTGGTAGGCTGACAGCTCCTTAATCTTGTTGACTCCCTTCTTCTCAGGACTCTCAGGCCTCTTCAAGGATACACTGGTATCTGCTCAAGGTCGATGTTAAGCTTGCATTCTGACCAGCCGAGATTTCCCACAGTTCCCCCTTTTTGTATTTGTGCTACAAAAATTGCCCGTGCTGTCTGCTGCAGGGCCCTTTGCAGCAGAGACACAAGACGTGGCAACATCAATAACACAACTACAATGATGAACAAAACTAGTAATCCAGTTTTTAACAGAGATAGCAACCACCCTGGTAGTCCCCATCCTCTAAACAAGTTGTTCAACCAATCCCATCCATCACCTACTTGTAATTTCTTCACCCCATCTTTCAGACGCTGGATACTTCTATGTATTGATTCCGAGTGATCCGATAAATTCATACAACACATTCCCTCAAAATCTTCACATCCATGTCCTTGGGCTAATAACAGAAAATCTATTGCAGCTCTATTCTGTAAAGTAGCATGTCTTACACTATCAACATCAGTCAACAAACCACTCAACGCAATCAACGTTGCATTGGTCTGCTTACTCAACCAACATCCCAAGTTTGTCAGCTTTTTCAGGGAGGCTGCAGCAGCAACCCCAGGTGCCAATGCTGAGGCAGCTATAATTTGTCCAGGCCCCCAAAAGGTGACTGTATCCTCACAGTCAGCCTCAAATTGATGGATAAATCTTTTGGTTCATTTTTTGTTGTGAATCATAGTAAGGCTGAGTGTCAGTAGTGTAAGCTGCCCAATGCTACATGGTCCACCATTAAGTTTTGATGGAATTCCCCCCACGCTCTATCCCCACAAATTAAAAGGATCCCTGCAGGCAAAGCAACTGGAATAGAAAAAGAGTGTGATACAGTAGAGGAAGTGTAACCATACCAGGGTGTAGCATTTCTATACACAGGCAAAGTAACATTTACATTCTGACCTTTTCGATTGGTGTTATAGCTATAGTTAAGCATCACACAAGCATCCATTGTGACCGATTCCAACAGCTCCAACTCTTGAGGTTCTTGCGTTACCTGAGGTAAATACGCATATACACTGTCCCAGTTATCAACACAAGATTGTGGATTATCACAAAGTCTGGGAGACCAGTGAGACAGAGACAAAGGTTGTGGTCAAATGTTAGAGGCAGCCCAATCAAACAGGTAGAGAAAGGATTTTCAAGGGTAGCAGCAGAAAGACATAAAGCTTCTTGATGCATTATGTTTGCCAGAGTTATCCATACGTTCTGCTTCAGTTGTTGGACCACCCATTCTTCACTTGCGTGAACTTTCCATAACAGGCTGAATACAGTGAGCAGGAACCCACTGGGGGCCACCATCTGTGGAGACACAAGCATACCCTCTTCCCCAGGTTAATAAATCACAGGGAGGCGACCATTGACCACTCTGCAGATCCTTCACCCTAACTTGAACACTGGGGGAAACAGTGGCCATTTTATGTAGAGACTCAAAGTGGCGAACCATAGGTGGCTCCTGCAAATCCTCTGTTATGTTAACAAAATTCAGTTCATACATGGCTCTATTTAACTGCGCTTCAGGGGGTTCACCAGTGATTCCCCCTTTTTGTTTTTGAAGAAGACATTTGAGCATGCCATGTGCACATTCCACAATGCTCTGCCTGGTAGGAGAATTAGGGATACTGGTGACATGGCTAACCCCCCAAAGCTGTAAAAAAGCTTTCACTCAGCCAGAAACATAAGCAGGACCATTACTGATCTTAGTCTGATGTGGAACACCACATACAGCAAAAGCTCGTTGCCAGTGTCGAATTAACATCCCAAGCCGTTTCTCCTGTGTGGACAGTAGCTACTATGACTGACGAAAATGTGTCAATAGACACATGCACATATTTAAATTTACCAAACTCTCCAATATGGGTGACATCAGATTGCCAAATCTGCAAATCTTGTAGACCTCTGGGCTTCATACCATAATATGCAGGTACGTGCTGGCCCTGACAATCAGGACAGGCTGCAACAATAGAACGGGCCTCCGCAGTTGTTAAATGAAATTGACGTTTTAAGGCACGAAAAACTTGATGCAAAACCCGATGGGATTCAATTGCTTGTTGTTTCACATTAGGCACCGGTCCCATTGCCACAGCTGAGACCAATTGCTCTGCCCGTGCATTACCAGCTGTCAGGAATCCAGGTAAAGTGGTATGGCTCTTAATATGCAAAACATAATACCGTTGCGATCTTTTTTGAATTATCAGCCACAATAGCTTTAGCACACCAAATAACAAGGCATTACTCACATCCCCCAAGATTGCCTTATCCAACCGTTGTATCAGCCCTGCTACATAAGCTGAGTCTGTAACAACATTTGTTGCACAAGTAAAATTGTTAAAATGCTAAGGTAACAGCACAAAGTTCGACAACCTGAGGGGAGCCTTCTTGCTGATCAATGATGCGTTGCCACTGATGACCATCATGCCAGACGACAGCTGCTTTTCCGGTCACTCCTGATCCATCTGTAAATACGGCGGGACCTATCACAGGTTCCTTCGGGCTTAATTGCTTCTGTCCACTACGAATCTGACTCCCTAATTTACATAATGGCTGAGAGGGAAGATGATATTCCATTTTTTCCCATATAATTCATCAATGCAGCTTGCAAAGCTGAACTGTGAGCTAGACACCATTCAAAACAGTCCACCTGTACAGGCACTACAATTCTTTCTGGGTCTCTTGCCAACAGTTCTCAACATCTCATTCGGGTCTTAATGGTGATTGGTGCCAATAATTCAAAGAGGAAATAGGCCAGGAGCAGTTTTCTGGGTTTGGTTTTTGTCATGGTTTGGCCTCAGATGGCAACAAAGGACCATGCGGCAGACACTCGTGCAGACCAGAGCCCCCACCGCCGCCGCAGGCAGGAGGGGAAAATCAAAAGAAAAAGGCAAAACTTGTGGGTTGAGACAAAGGCAATTTAACAGAACAGCAAAGGGTACAAGAAACAACAATAACAGTGACAGAGGAAGAATTAAACCTTTCCCCACCAGACCCAGTACATCATCCACCCCTTATTCCATACCATTTCATGCCACGCCCAGATCCTACAGTTTTCAGTTAAATACTATCAGTTTCCCCATACACACATCTATCTATCTATCTATCTATCTATCTATCTATCTATCTATCTATCTATCTATCTATCTATATCTCCATACAGGTATAATGTCCATAGTCCATCACTCTAAAATGTCTGTTGAGTTCATTTAATCCATGACTTCGAGCTCATGGGTTAAATGAACTCAACAGACTCAGCGTCTCTTCCTTGATGGCCTAAGGAGTCATGGGCCCATCGAGCTATGAATAATTCACCCTTATGTTGCCAGTCGAGATCCACCTCAGCCACTTCAACCTTAGCAGCCTGATCCACTCGGTGGTGGGCTGATGTTCCTCAGTGGCCCGGCTCTTGGGTACATGGGCATCTACATGACGTACTTTCACAACCAGATTCTCTACCC
>JAOQGH010000014.1:6076493-6096302 GCA_025769975.1 Gallinago jamesoni | reverse complement strand
CTGGAGGGGTTCAAGGGCAGGTTGGAGGGGGCTTGGAGCAACCTGGTGTGGTGGGAGGTGTCCCTGCCCAGGGCAGAAGGTGGGAAGAAGATGACCTTTAAGGTTCCTTCCAACCCAAACCATTCTATGACTCTATGATTCCTGCGCTGGGCTGGGTGGGGAGGGGGCTTTAGTGGGGTCTCATCTCCAGCCACCCCAGTTTCCATTAACTGGGCCGTGTCCCCATCCCAGGGCTCCCTGGCCTCCCGCACCCCCAAAGACCAGAGCTTCACCCACATCCTGGAGCAGATCTACAGCCTCCTCAAGCTCAACAGCTGAGGGGCCGGGACCCCCCACCTCGACTTGGACCAGGTGCCTTCCCACCAGCTGGGGGCTCAGCTTGGCAGCCTCCCCCTTCACCCCCCCCCCCCCCCAAACCCGAGGGGGTCATCCAGACCCGGTGTGGGGCAGCGCCGTGGGGACACCGCATCGCCCGCTGCTCCCGGGAGCTCACCCGAGGGGTCCCGGGACCCCCCCTTGCCCCTGGTGGAGGGGGGGGTGATGGTGGTGGGACTCCGGGCTGTAAGTTGTTTGTGGAAGTGGTAGTTGATTAAAGAGCACTCCCTGAGAGGTGGCCGGCGTCCGGCTCCGCTGGCTTGGGGACATCGCGGTGGCCCCGTGGTGAGGGATGGTGCTGGTGGCCTCGGGGGCTGCCCACCATCCAGCTGGTGGGTTTTGGGGGGGCTGAATTGGGGACGTTCAGCCAGAGCTGCTCTCCCCAGAGCCCAACCTCGCACTCGCAGAGAGGATGCAGCCATTAGAAAGAAGAAAACATTTAATACTTTCATTCAGAGATACAAGTTGAGATTTGTGGGTCACCCTTTTTTTTTTTTTTTTTTTTTTTTCTCCTAAAAAGCAGGAGAAACCATTAGGAAAAAAAAACAAAACAAAACCAAACAAAACAAAACAAAAAAAGGTGTAGCAAGTTGTCCCAGCTGACAAAACGCATTTCAATCCACCTGAGTGGGACTCAACGTTCCTGGAACATGAGCCCCCCCCCCCGCGCCAGGTCCCCCACCGAGGAGGGGACAGGTGAGGTCCCCCCCGAGGACACGGGTCCCTTGGGGCTCCCTGCGTTGCTGGGAGTGAGGGGGAGCTGCCCCCGTGGCCCCCCCACAGCGGGGAAACCGGTGAGCCCGCCCGGAGCAGAGGGTGGGAGGGGATGGGACGTACATGGACACGCACAGTTAAAATCATTAAAAAGGGGCCGTGTCACTCTTAACGAGCCGGGAGCTGGGATGGGGAGCCCCCACTTAACGAGCAGGGATGGGGATGCGCTGCGGGGCCCAGGTGGGGGTCACCCCCCAGTCGGGTGGGGAGCCGAGGAGGAGAGGGGCCCCGGATCCCAGCCAAGACCCACAAAAGAGGGGGGGGAAGAAAAAAAAAAAAAAAAAAAAAAAAAAAAAAAAAAAAAGAGAGAGACCATTTTTCTAGCAAGGAAAATCATGGAGTCGGGAGAGAGATGGGGGGAGCAGCGCCGGGCCCCATCCTGACCCCCGGGAGAAGGAACTCCCCGGGATGCTCGGGGCTAAGGGGCGGCGCTGGGATGGAGGATACCTTCTCCTACCGAAGCCACAGTGGAGGGGCTCGTTGCTCCCCCCCCCCCCACAAGGAGAGGGGGCCGTGGGGCAGAGAGGTGGGGGGGGGGGGAACAGGAAAGGCACGTAAGGATCAGCCACGCTCCAGCGAGCCCCCCCCCCAGTCCTGCAGCATGGGATGCCCCCCCCAAGGGGAGAAAAGCCACGACCCGCTCTGCCCTGCGGTGGGTAGACCCTGGGCTGAGGCCCAATTTGCAGCCCCCCCTCTTCCCCCCCAATTATCCCCTGGGCTGTGAACCAATTTCCACCCCCCCCTTCCCCCCCCAAATTATCCCCCAGCTCGAGTTTGGAGTAGGAAAATCCCAAGGTCCAAAAGCAACGTGGTTTAAAACAGGGCAGAAGGGAGCACACCCCCCCCCCACTTTGGAGTGGAGCTCTACAGGGAGGGGACAAAGGGACATCCCTGCTCTGTCCCTCCAGGGTAAGGAGCGGGGGGGAAACAGCACAGAGCCCCCAGGGAGGGCTCAGCCCCCCCCAGGGAGGGCTGGCTTAGTGTTTGATGGGTGTCGTAGTGTTGCTGCGCCCTGGCATCCCTCCCCTAAGCCCCCCCGGGGGGGGGGGGGGTCCTGGGCATCGGCAGGGAGAGGGGGTAGTGTTCAAGAGGGTGGGGGGGTAAAGGGTTTGCCCCTGGGTGAGGCTGGGGGCTGCTTTGACCCCCCCCCTCCACCACCACCTGCCCTTGCATCTCCCCAGGGCGAAGGACGCATCCCAGCTTTCCCAACCTCGCTCATCCAGCTGCTTGACACTCCCCCCCCTCCCAAAAAAATGACAAAAACTGGGCAGGGAGAAGCCTGCGACCATCGTACAGCCCCGGGGGGGGTGGCGGGGGGGGGGACACCTGGCAGGGCGCACAAAGTACCGAAGTTCAAGCACCAGAAGGACACGGAGAAAAAAAAAAAAAAAAAAAGAAAAAAAAATACCACAAGCAAAAAAACAAAAACAAAAACAAATTCACAGGGGTTTGGGGGTCCTTTTGACCCTTCTGGCTTGTTCCCTGGTGGCAATCTCGCCCCGAGGTGACACAGAGAGGACGCGGCCCCGCCGCCGGAGGGGACCAGTGTCGGGATGGAGGTGGAATGGTGGCTCGGCCCCGGGCGAGCGGAGGATCGGAGGATGGGGGCGGGGGGGGGGGACCCGGGGGGAGCGATGCCGTTTCACTGAGGTAGCGGAACCAGCACTTCCACGTAGTTGAGGGGGAAGAAGCCCGACTGGCCGTTGATCATGCCCTCGTACCAGTTTTCGTCGATCTGGTTGGTCAGGGTGATGATGTCACCTTCCTTGAAGCCCAACTCGCCATCGTTTTCGGGTTCGAAGTCGTAGAGAGCCTTGCAGCAGGGCTGGTCCAGGGGGGCTGCGGGGAGAGATGGGGTGGGGTGGGGGGGATAGAGATGAGCTGGGACCCCTCGCACCCCCTTTTCCTCAAGCCCCCGGCTCTGCCGATGCCGGGGATCCCCTGGATCCAGACACGGTGCGGGATCGTTGGATCTGCCCAAGCCAGGGCTATTAAACTGGTTTCTCAACCCAGCCCAGAATAAGCTGGCCCTTCACCTTGCCCCCATAACGGTGAAGAATTAACCCAGTTTAAACTCCTCGCTGGTTCCTCCACCATCCCGCTGCAACCAGGTCCTCCACGAGCTTCTCCCAAAGCAGATTCCCACCTCCAGCACCCCATGGTCCTGTCTGGAATTCCTCCTCTCTCTAAGCTAAACCCCAACCCAAATTAGACACCCCCCACTGGAAACCAGGTGGTGAAAAGCCACGTTATTCCTTCAGAGATAAGAAAAACCAGTAGAGTCCATTGAGGATGGGGTTAGACACCAGCACGTGGTGGAGAAGGACCTGGGGGTGCCTTTAGAGGGGTCACCCCGAGCCTGAGGGTGATGGGAAGGCAAGGACTGCAACTGTCTCCCTGGGCAGAAGACTTCACATTAAATTTACAGCTCATGTGAGCCCCCCCCCAAAAAAAAAAATGAGGAGAAAACCAAAAGTCTCTCTGTCCCATCTCAGCTCCAGGATTTAAGCATCAGACCTGTCTGCAAAGGGTGGGGTTTCGGGGCAGAGCTGCTCACTCCATCCCTGCACTGACGTTTTGGGCTGGGCACACACTCAGCTTCCCAGCTTTGGGGGTCCTACTGAGAAGGGAGAGAGCTAATGGAGCCCATGGGGGTCTGCAGGGCCCCCAGCCCCTCCACTTTTGGAGCTCTTCCGGCCAGGGATGGGGAATGGCACGAAGGGCAGCGGCTCCGCTCAACCCCCCTGGGGAGGAAGGACCCAGCTTTAGAAGAGAACTCAGAAAACACCAAAAGTGGCAGCCAAGCAGGTCCACGGTTTGGAGACAACTTCCCAAAATGCCAGGCTGGTCCCACCACCACGAGCTTCTCAAGTCCTCCTGCCCCTTCGCTGCACCACCACGGCTTCGAGCCTGGCCTCAGGACCCCAGTGGGACCCCAAGGGGACCCCAACGGGATCCTTCAGCAGAAATGCTGACCCCCACAGACCCCACATCGCCCCACAACCCATCAGAGGCTCCTCACTGCCCAGCTGAGACTCACAAAACCCACTTGGCGTGCCAAGGCTCTACCAGTTTCCCCCAGCCTTCGGCGGTGGGGTTCTGGAGGGCAGCACGAGCTCCAGTTTGGGCACTTGTAACAAGAAATGGGGTAACCCTGCAGACTCCTGATCCCTCGTGGAAGAGCATCACATCCCTGCGGGATCACGCCGGACGTGCCCATGGGATGGTAGCCGCTACAACTCCTCCGGGTGAGCGACGGCCCCGGTTTTGGGGTGGTAAACACCAATTTAAGGCGGTTGGTTTAATTTGGGGCTTAGCTGGAGGTTTAGTTCTGCTGGCCAGGCTCAGCACGCAGGTGTTAGAGGCTCCAAAGCGGCAGCGTCAGGGAAGGAAGAGAGGGAGGAGGGATGGGGAGAGATGGAGTCACACGTCGTGCAGTGAGGAGGGAGGAAACTCACGCATACTCCTGACGGAGGACCGGGACGGCTTGTCGGATCGGAAAGAGGAGGAAGCTGCTTCCAAACAAAAAGAGACATGCTTAAAACAACGTGAATTGGAGAGAGGGAAAGGCGGGGGGGAGGGGGGGGGGGGGGAAGGGAGGATCCGTTAGGAGAAACGGGGCGGGCGCCCCACATGCGGTGTTAGAAACCCGCCTGCCTCGCCAGGACCAGGGAGGGACGGATGCAGCGTGATGGAAGACGGGGAGGGAGGGAGAGATGCTTCTATTTTTCCTGTCTGCCACTGCTGGCACTTGACTGGGTACTGCAGGAGAGTGGCCCGGGCTGGAGACCCCACTGGGACGTCCCCAAAGCCAATGTAATGAAGGGCTCCAAGAGAAAACAGGCCAAACCTAGAGGCATTTCTGAGGTTTCTCAAGAGCCACCAGCTCACACAGACACATCCAGCACACCAGAACCATCGTTTCGAGGCAGAGCAGTTCCCCTCTATCCCCAGGAGGCTGCTCCAGAGGCACCTGCGTGGGCTACACACGTGGGACAACCCTTACCTGAGACTTTGGGGGTAGGATTGCAAGAGAAGCCCCCGTTAGACTGGTCAGACTCTCCAAAGTCATACGTCTCCCTGGGTTTGGGCTTGTATTCCCGCCTGGGACGCGAAGAGGCCTCCCTCATTCTGCAAGAAGGAAAAGAAACGTTGATAAATTGAAATATGAAATGGAATATGATGAGATCGATAGGGTATTTATTCTCCTCGCTGGCAATAACGGGGAGCAGACTGGTTTGGAGACAAGAATCCGCACAAGCCTCTGCACTGGGGAGTTCTGGAGATGGATCTTGCCCGGAGCGTGGGACCTGACACTTAAGAGAAAGCCACAAGCCCCAAAGCTTTGCTACGGAGGTTGTCTCAGGCAATTTACACCAGCAGAGGACACTCGTGCTGCGGTTGGAAAGCTCACAACACTTGGCAGGATCCTCCCAGCTCTTCTTAATTCAAACCAGACACGGCATCCACTCAGCAGTTTCTTCCAGGAGGCAAGAGCAGAAAGCAGCATTGCCAAGTCAATGGCCCCGAGAGAGGTTGCCCTGGCTCTGTCCAAGCCAGTCCCGGGCTGCCAAAGGCACGTCCCTGGCTCTGCAGGGAAGTTCCAGATGCCAGGAGGCCACCTCTGCTTCCTCGGCCAGGGTTTGGGGAGATGTTTGCTCTCTCTGGTGAGACAAAGCAGCAGCAAGAAGGACTCTACAAGTCACGACCGTCGCAGGAACCAACTCGTTTGGTGTTTCAACAGCATCTCTGTGGTTTTTGGCACCTGGACCCAAACCGTACGTCGCCTGGAGCCGCTGGGGAGGTCAGGAACTCGAGGAGGGGCAGGAGAGATGCAAGACCAGGCAGCTCCTTGGCTCTCCCCGCTCCCATGAGCCAGACACCCATCCACCTTCCACCAACAGGCTGAGAAAACTCCAGAGCACACGTGGCAGGGTCACATCTGTGGCCAGGAGACCACCGTGTGGACAGAACGGAGAGTAGGGCTCGCTGGAAAACCAGGGTTCTGGTGGAGGGTTCACACACGCCTGTCTTTAAGGACGTGATCTAGGAGCTCTTCCACCGGTCTGTGGCCACCACGCCATCGCCACCATGCTGAATTCACTTTCTGGTCTTCAGAGCAACTGGGAAACCTTGATGTGGACCTTTCCAGACCACAAGCAGAAAGGATTCTGGCCAATCTCCACAGCTGAAGCTAATGGCACAAAGACTCCAGGTTAGGTAGTTCCAGGTGACACAGGGTGTCAGGCATGTCCAGCTCGTGACATCTAAGCCATCTGGCTCCACCAGCGTGATGCAACTTCTGACTCTGGGTCTGGCCAAAAGGCATTTCTTGGGGGACACTCCCAGCTCAACGCCCACAAAACAAGGCGCCGTGAACCCTGGCATGAAGGGGATTCCACCCCCCGTCTCCACCCCTGTCAAATTCAACTCCAGCCGCCCACGGTGCAAACACAGATGATGTTTCAGATGTCAGAACGTCCCAATGTCCCCATCACCCAAAGCAGGTTGTGCAGGCAGCATCGCTCCCTCCAACCTGAAGGTCTGGATTGGAAGTTCTAGCGATTGCCGGAAGCAGCTTTGGCATCAGGAGACAGATTTAGAGGGACAGTGAGGTATTTACAGACAAGTACCACAGGGAGAGGTTGAGGAGGTGAAAATCGAGTCTACAGCCCCTGGGGAACCCACCTGCGTTTGAGTTTTTCCGCAAGCTCATCCAGGATCTGCACTGCCTGCCTGTGGTAGTCCAGCTGGGCGTCCACCAAGGCCGAGAGCTGGCTCACCTGCTCAATCTGCGAGGAGAATCACACCAAGGTGGGATGAATGGCTCTCCCCAGCCACCCAGTGACACCCCCCCTCATTGTACACGAGGACCATACGAAGGGCAGCTCCCCCAGGGAGGTGAGAAGATCTGGGATTTCAGACACTAGGTCTCAGCACAGATGACACCTCCTACCACTCTCTTGTCTTCGCTGACTGCTCAAATCCTTCCCAAATGAGCAGTTACCCACCCAAACTTAATCTGACCACCACACTGAGAGAGATCTGGTTTGGTAAAAGCCAGAGGTATAACCTCTCCTCTGGCCAAGGGCTGGATCAGGATGAGGGGCTACAGAAAGGATAAGAGGCCACCAAGCTGCATGCTGGGCTCTCAGATATGGGTTTGGAGAGAGCAAAACCACGCTTGGAAAAAAACAAGAATGGAAATTAAGTGTCTAATTTCTGCATCCCTCGAGAGATCTCCCCCTTGTGCACACAGAAACACGTGTACCCCCCTGGCAGCTCTCAGCCCGGGGCAGAGGAACTGGAGCTCCCCCACCCCTCCCAGCACTCACATCGGTCTCTAGGAGGTTGTGCATACTGGTCTCGGCTACTTCCTTGGACTCTTCAAATTTCTCCATGGCCTGTCGAAGTTCCTCATCGGGGATTTTGCCCTGTCGCTTCTTCTTGTAGTCAAAGTCCAAGCGTCTGCCTTCCAGCTTCTTGAGATGGTGCTGGGGAAGAGGAGGGTGGGGAAGAGTAAAGGAAAAGAAAGAAAAGGCAGGGAGAAGGAGCAACCGAGCTCTCCTGCCTCGAGTGAAGGCAGCTTTAGTTTCAGGCCAAACTCATTCATCTCAGACACCTGATCTTGGAGCACACGCTTTTGTGGTTCCCACCTTTGTTCAGGCCCCAGAGAAGCTCCAGGACATGATGGAGAGCTGCAAGGCAGGGCTGCAGGGAGGTGACAGGGACAAACGCACCACTCGAACTCAGCCTGGCAGAGGATTACTGCTGTGGCAGAGGCTTTTTATTAAGAAACCCTCAACAAATTGGCACAGCGACATGATTTCACCTCCTTCCAGCCAAGAGCTGGAGGAGAACTCTGTAGGGAGCAGCTTGGAGCTATTTCCCAGGCAAACCTTTTGGGAAGATGAAGAGTTGACCTGCTTCCCAGGAGGGATGGGGAGGTCTGGAGATGGGGAACTGGGATGCAGGTTGTGGGCACAGCATCCCCCGACCGCGTAGGGCAGGGCTGTTTAAATTAGCTCCGTGGCAGCCGGTGGAACTGGAGTAGAGATAAGTCCTGAAGCAGCAGTCGGTGGTTATTTTATCTGGGACACCACCGTAAGTGAAAATTCCCTGGCGAGAGCTGCCTGGTGAATTAGTTTGGGATGGATCCTGTTACAAAGCCAGGCTGCGCTTGGCACAGACTCGTCTCTGCGGTACCACACGGGAGCTACCAACCTCAACATCTCCCCAGCAAGACACCGAAGCCCTAGAGGGAAGGTTGCTCATCGCTCGAGAGTACGTTGTAAATCCCTGTTACTAACAGAATAGAGCCAAGAGCTGTAAAAACACCGTGAAGTTTAAGGCCAGGCAACCCAAATCTACCACGGCTGGGAGGTCGCGGCAGAACAAAAAGAAAAAACCAAACCAAACCATCGAGCTGTTTACCTGGATTTCTTTCAGGTCTTTGTCACACAGGTTCTGGAGGGGATCAATAAAATTTTGTTTGACTTCAATATCCAGCGAGTCCTTCACTTCAGCCAACCGCTTCATAGATTCGCCAGCGTCCAGAAGCGCATCGCCTTGGAGTGAGAAAAGGAAGGGAAAGAGAAAAGGAAGAGGGAGAAGAGGGCCAGCCAGTTAAACAGAGCCAAAGTCCGTGGTGGCTGCATGCAGAGCCATTCTGCCAAGACACCCAGCGTGTGCAAGCTCCGTGTCCCCCCCACCCCGTGTGTGACACCCCCACATTTCTCTCCAGCCCGGCACAAGAGCGGGCAACTGCCTGGTGGTACCGACTTCGCTCCACCATCAGGCTTCATTTCTCTCCTCTGAAAACCGGGAACAATCCCTACCAACTACACAGAGGAAGGAAAAGGTAAAAAGATTTTTAAATAAGTGGTGTTTTTAAACTCCCCGTCGGCTCGGGGAGTTGCCGAGCCGCTAATTGCCCATGCGGTGCTTTAACCTTGGCCACTGCTGGCAAAGAGAAGCCCAGGGCAGAGGCGCATTTGCTCTGATCCATCCTTTTATTCAGCCAATTTTAAGCCCGGAGCGCTCTGACCAACTTTTCAAGTTTCCCCAGATGCTGGCAGAGAACTTGCAGCCTTTTATTCATTTTAGACACTAACCTCTACCGGGCCAACCTTATCCCTTTTCTCCTCCCCTGGGAATTAGAGGGCTCAAAGTTGCTTATTGAAACCTATTTTGTTTCGTGCTTTTCTAAGGCTCCTGCCACAACGGCGGCTAAGCCGGAGGGAATTGCAGCAAAGCATTTTCAGTCTTGGCTTTTTATTCCAGTGGAAACCATTTATAGATTAAATTATTCCTGTGCAGCTTTGGCAAACCAACCGTTTCAGCACTACATTAGCACAGGAGAATATACAAGGGAAATAAGAGGATAAAGAGAAGACATCACTCTGCTGTCCAGCTGGAAAAAATAAATATACAAGAAGAGTAATTTCAATTGTGGTAACTCTAGATAACCTGTCCTGGGAGGGGCGGGGGGGGAATGCAGTACTAACAGAGAAATTTATCAAGTTAAGTAGTCCTTTAAAGAGAGGCTATTAAAGGAAATTTAGGTTTGGTGTGTTCTTCTAAATACTTCCTTCCCCCTTCTCTCTCCAGTTCCTGCAAGTGGAGAGAGATGCAGGGCTCTGCGTTGGGCAGAGCCACTCTCGAGAGTCCTGTGCCACCCCCGTGAAGTATCCAGAGCCTTTTCATTTTTCTGAAGGCTCCTCCCCGTGCTGGAAGCCATCAGAGAGCTGTGCGCCGTCCCAGGTCCGTCACACGCGGAGGCTGATGTTTCAGGGGATTAAAATCGATGGCACCGAAAGGCTTCACTCCCCCCCATCCCCTACTCCTCCCTGCAAATCACACGTGGTTATGAGAAATTGCCAGGCAAAAAAAAAAAAAAAAAGAAAAAAGAAAAAAAAGATTTCTTGGCTGCAGCTGGAAACTGCAGCTGGAAACTGGACTGTAAAACTCCCCGCCTCGCTCAATCTAGTTTCCACGTCACCGTCGTTGAGTTTAGAAGCAAGGAAGCTTTTTTTTTTTTTTTCTTGCGTGCAAATTGATCCCAGTGTTTAATAAGAAAACATTAAGATGTGGTTTTGCACGTGATGCCAGAGAGTGGGATGCAGGAGACCTGGGCTCTGCTCGCCCCTTCCCTGCCACCCCGGGTGGAAGCCTTCAAACCTCTTTTAAGAGCCCCTCAGCGCTGTGAGGTGACACAAAGGGTGATGCGGCCCCTTCCAAAATTTAGAAGAGTAACAGCTTGGAAATTTGGCAGCAGCCTTTGGCCGTCTCCTCCGCACGCTGGCAGGGGGAGCTGGCCCAAGGGGAGACTCACCGAAGTTGGAGTCCTCGCCCAGCTCCTTGCCGTATCGGATCATGCTCTCCCCCAGGAGCCCTTCGGACTGCGGGTACCCGGGGTTCTTCACCTGCCCGCGGATCTTCGACATGGTGTTGAGCATGGTTAGCTTGGCCCTGGAAGCTGGCACAGAAACAGCCACAGCCGGGTTTGCAATTACTCCAGACTTGCCAGCAGCTGCTGGTCACTGCCAACATTTTTTTATTTTTATTTATTTATTTATTTATTTATTTTTAAAGCTAGACCCAAAGCCAAGAAGTCCTATTGTCTTCATCTACCAGAAATATCACTCGCTATGAGAAGAGAAGTTGGTTTTCCAAGACAGAAAGCAAAAATAGCTCCCCACAGCTTGCCAGTGAAGGCCAAAGGAGTTTCCCCAGCCCTCCCGTAGTCCCTGGAGCGCTCTCTGAACCAGCTGGCTCAAGGCAGGCAGGACAGCAAGCTCCGGAGTGATGCCTACAAAGTCCTTTCCAGCCCAGAGATGCCACTTCTTCTGGACATCCGAAGAAAAAGGGCTCCCCTTCAGGGAATCTCTAGGTCCAAAGTGAAAGATGTGTCTGTTCTTTCGCTGTTCAACAGCAACAGCTTACAGCCCAGGAACAGAGTGAGAGGAGCGTCTGGATCTTCACCTGAGTCCACCTGATCTCAAACGTGGGCTGGTGTCCAGCATCTCAGAGCCAAAAGGGTTCTCTCTTTCCCTGGAAAACCGGGGGGCAGAGGGAATGGGACAGGAGAGGTTCAGGCACTCACCGGGGTTTGGCTGGAGGTACTCTATTGTTCTGGTCAATACTTCTGTAACTGCCTTGCTGGTCAGGTCCACTTTCTGTAGGAGACACAAGAGGACCCAGCATCAGTGAAGATCAGCTCAGGGCTCTGGCAAGGTCTCAGAGGAGCGATATGGGCGATTTTAGAGATTTCTCTTGTTCCCCACTCACCTTTTCCATTTCCTTGAAGTCATCATCAAGCTTGGTCCCTTCAGCCCCTCCAACCTTCTCACTGACCAGCTGCAGAAAAAGAAAGAGGAGGAGAATCAGGTACGGTAGCATCTCCTTAAAGCTCCTCATACCTCATGTAGTAAGTCCTGGGGACAGAAAGGGAAGAGGGGTGTGTCCAGGCAGCACCTGCAAGAGAAAGGAGGTGGCAGGAACGGCACAAAGCACGTTAAAAAGACATGGCTCTAAAAACCCAAGCATCTCCTACTCTTTCATAGCACGGCTCAACCAGGATACTCCTCACCCGACAGAAGCTCCACAGCTCTTTAAAACACACCACACGGCTCCAACTCCAACACTCGCTGGGAAAAGCAGGCGGCAGAATTGTCTCTCGACTCCATTTGGAGCCAAGGCTTCAGCTTCCCACATTCCCAAAATGCAAGTAAACAGGGAAGGCTTGGCTTACAACGCGGCAGCCAGAGCAAGAACAGAGTCTGGAGGGAGCAGGGACATCTCAAAGCCCAGGACCAACCCTCCTGGGAGATGTGCTGCAGGAGCTCAAGATCTGGGGCATGGGAGCTCAAATTTTTTTATAAGCAGAGGATAAAGAGATCTGCAGAAGCCACGGTCAACTTTTCAAACCCATTTATCAAAGCATCTCCAATTCCTGTTCTAAAACCAACAAAAAGGTGAGAGGTCTGACGAGCTGTAACCATGGGGCTGCTTTTGGCTATTTATGTGAAGGTTTATCAGCTTTCTTCCTATTTGGAAGAATTTGCTTGGTCTAAGAAAAGCCCTCTCTTCCCTAAACCTCACCATTCAACAGCCCGAGCTGAAAGATAGTAAATGCCTTTACGAAATCCACCTCAAAGCATCCTTCTCTGCAGCCTAAACGGGGAGGAAAATTTCCCTCCCAGTCCCGTGCTGGGAAGGCAAGCGGCAGCGTCCTGGGACGCAGGTCATACGGAGCAGCCAAAATTAGGGATTACCTTGCTGCCCAAACTGGTCCAAAAAGACAGCAAATGACATGTACAGACATCAAAAGCAGTCTAGGAAGCAGGCGCTGACTCCCAAGGCTTGACGCCTGCCGCGGGGCACGGCCAGGATCTCTCCTGTTTGGAGTTAAAACTCCAGTTCTGAGCAAACAATACAGGTTTGTTTACTTCAACATCAAATACTTGATTTTATCAAGTCTTTCTTCCTCTGGAACCCTCCTGCTCCCGTGGGGATTCAAAAAGGTTCCTTATTTTTTTGAGGAAGAGCGTAGCGGGGGGGGGGGGGAATAAAAACCTTAAGGTAATTATCCGGTTTAACCATTTAGTTAATTATCCAGAGCACTGGGAAACGTCCCACCAGCAGCAATGGCACCTACCGGGCCATGCTCAGTCCCAAAAATCAACTCACCAAGCAAGACACACAGAAGAAACACTCGTTATTATGAAAAAGAACACAATATTCAGCAGTTCAGTAAAATCCTATTTCCAGACGCCAAAATAAGGAGGAGAAAATAAATAATAATAATGTGTGTATTCAAAGCCCCCTCTGTACGCCAAGAGCCAGGCTCTGGTGCTGAGCACAAACATCGTGGATCCGAGCACAGGCAGGGCTGAGAAGCTGCTTGCATCTCGGTGGGGAGACACCACAGAATGGTTAGAGCTGGAAGGGACCTCAAAGACCATGCAGTCCCTGAGATGGACAGCACCCACCAGACAACATTGCTCCAAGCCCCCTCCAACCTGGCCTTGAACCCCTCCAGGGATGGGGCAGCCACAGCTTCTCTGGGCAACCTGGGCCAGGCTCTCATCACCCTCACACCAAGCAAGTTCTTCCTAGTATCTAATCTAAATCTCTCCTCTTCCAATTTAAAACCATTAGCCCTTGTCCTGTCAAATGGCTTTGGGGTGGGAGAGCATGTGTTGGGGTCCTTCTCTAGACTTTTGGGACCTTTTTTGGGGTTTCAGTGATGGTGTGGGCAGCACCAAGTGATGGATACCTCTTTATCTGGTCCATCTGGTTCACAGAGGGAGGCCAGGCGCAGTCTAGCGAGGGATGGACACTCAGATTCATTTAATTTGCTGCAAGTTGTTCTGGAGCTGAGCAGATGAGATGAAGGAATGGTGGATTTTGAGGAAGGACACGTGGATTTTGTGCCATAATTTGAGTGTGGCCGCGCAGCCCTCCCTCGTTCCCCGAGTTAGGTTTCTCTCCCACTCCTGGCTGTAAAAGAGAAGCCCTCTTCATCGTGCCTTTCTTCCCCCTCTGTGTACACATACCATTCCTGCCTCTCCCCGTAGCCAGCCTCCTGCCCCAGTGGTTCCTTTAAACAATGGCTCTTTCATTTCCGAAGATCTTCCACCGCTCGTAGCCCTTGGGTGGGATTTGAAGAGCCAGGGGAAGCCGGGATTGTTCGCGTTCCCACGCCCCGGTGAAGGAAAGCGATGGAAACCCCCCCGGGAGTCAACGCTCTTTCAAAGGAGGCTGCAGAAACTGCACGGAGTGACCCATGGGTGGCAAAAAGTGGCCCATAGCCGGCAAGAAGTGGCTTGGTAGCCCATCCCATCCCTCTGGATTAGCTCTCGGGCAGATGGAGCAGGCGGGATGTGACGTTCCCGGAGATGCTCCTCCAGCCCTGAGCACCAGCCGTGAATTAAATACACCTCCCTCCTCTCTGACCTCAGGTTGGAGCTATCTAGGGCATGTTTTAACTGCCAGCATCCTTTTAATTAAACATAGATGGGAACTGAGGGATTGATTCCTGGCTTCTCCGGTGGAGTTTGCGTGCGGCATCGTCCCCCAACCATGCAGTGGGGATTGGTTGGGGTGCCAGGTCAATAGCTGTAATGTTTTGTTGCAGTTTTTAATCTTGCTGGGCTGTGACGCCCAACTATATCACCTTGTGTTAATATTTGCTGGAGGAAGCTTTTGGCTCGAGCTGCCGAGGGCTCTGTCGCTGCGGCAGGGCTTCCTCCAGCTTTAACCTTTTAGAGTGTGTCCCATCCCGGCAACCTGGGCTGGGAGGTTGGAACTTGGCAATCTTTAAGGTCCCTTCCAACTCTAACCATTTGGTCTGTGCTGGCTGCAGCATCAGCCCAGTATCATTCCCACCAGGAGCACAAGCCCATGCCCAGTGTGTTTGGGTAGGTCTGCTCGGCCAGGATACGCCTGGGTATATTTAGGAGCACAGAAGATGAGGAGAGGTTTTGTGAGCAGCAGCTGAGGCTGCTCCCTGAGAAAAGACGGGCTGTTCCACACCGTGGCCGTGCTGCGTCGCTCCCAGGGGCTGCTGTTGGCAGAAGCATGAAAAATGGGTTAAAAAAGAAAAAAGGGAGATTTTTGTACAGCATCAGCAGCAAAAAAAATCATGACAAACTGAGAGGGGAGATGCCATCAGCAGAACTTCCCCCCCAAAGCACCTTGGCACCCAGAGGAGGGCAGGTTTATGGCACACCCCACCCTGCAGGTCCTCGTCACCCCAAACCACGGATGCAGGAGCCATCGGTCGGTGGCATTTTCTGTTAATAAGCAGCTTTTCCTTGTGACTTTACAGCCCTGCTTTTGATATTCTGCTCTTTAGCCTTTCGATATATTAAAATGGGAAATTATCCCTGACTCCCTCAGCCTCACACAACCAAAACAAACCAAGGGGAACATAAAAACTGTCACTTTTTAAAAAAAAAAAAAAAAAAAAAAGCTTTGCTTTCTTTTTCCCTAGCAGTCAGCCCTGTTTCTAACACATCAAACATACGCCATCCTCGCATTCAAAACAGTTGCCTGCAGTAGAATGAAAACCTTATCCCTCCAGATGCTGGTGTTATCAAAGCTTTCCTCTTCCTCCTTGCCATCCTCCCCCTCTCAACAGAAAGTTCTCTTCAAGAAATTAAAAAAAAAAAAAAAAAGCCCCACAGATGAGCAAACAGACAAAGCTTTACCTTAGCTCCCTTCGTCAGGAAAGAGCAAGCCCCGTGGAAAAAGCCAGCCCACAAAATAATTTAAAAAGGTCCTGTAAATGTTTTTAAACCCAGATGAAGACGGCTTGAGAATACACAACACGACAGGTAGAAGTTAAGGAAAACCAGTGCTAACTGGGATTGCTGGGGCCCGGCTTGAGCTGTGCCCAGGTCTATGGGCTACTCCGTTAATAAAATAAATAAATCCAAGCTCAACAAGATCGGATTCCCTGGCATTAAGTGTAATTTTTGGTCATCTTCACTCATAGCTTTATCATCACGGAGTAGGAGGCAGCGGGGTGTTCACGGCTCCATGGAGCCAACGGGAGAATCAACTCGTCGCGTGTGTATTTAAGCTTCAAAATAAATAGGTTGTAGGGTTTAGTCACCCAAAATAAATAGGTTTAGTCACTTGGGTGCTGCCAGTGGGGTTTGGCAACAGCAGGGCTGAAGAACCCCCAGAAAAATGTGGTTTCCTCCTGGAAGCACCCACTCTGCTCCTCACAGCGTTCCCGGGAGAATCAGGAGCCCGGCGCCTGGAAAAATAACCCAGGGTTCTCCCGGAGCATCCCGCACCTCTCTGCCACCACGGAGGCTCCTCAAAGAACCAGCTCATACTGGGAAGAGTCTCCCGGCCATATTGGGAGGTGTCTCCTGAGTGAAGGCAAACCCCCCCGCAGGTGTGTGGGCTCCGACGTGCTGCCTTCCCCGCGCCAAAGCGTCTCATTAAAAGTTAATTGTCACCTTCCTGGCATTAATCCTTGGAAACGAGGCCAGACTGGAAGGTGCTGGTGCGACAGCAGACACCGGTCGGGATCCGGAGTGTACGTCATGTCCAGACCTTGGCGTTTCAGGGCTGGCTCCCAGTAAGCACGGTGGGGCTGGGAACTGGGAGGAGAGGAGCAGCCGATGTGCTTTGAGGCTGCCGTTCTGTCTGCTCACGTTAGCTTTGTTCAGCTGACTCCATCCCGCCTCCTTAGAGGCTTTTAAGTTGTTTTGGTGATGGTTTTGTTTTGTTTTTTTAATTAATTAAAACCGAAAGGCATCCTTTCTTAAGGAAGGACGCTGCTGAGAGGCAGCAGACATCCCAGTTTCAGGAGAGATTGTCACACCCACAGCAAAGCACACCCTCATCTGAGCAACTTCTGACCTACTTGAAGAAGAAGAAAACAGATCTAAGTGAATGAACAATTACCATTAGCCTGGATAATTAGCCTGGTAACAAAGGGGAAGGCGCGTTTCCCAGTGGATCCCCAACACGTTCCAAATCCCTGGGGGACCTGGAGGCACCCAGCAGCTCCACGGTCCTCCCGAGCCTCAACGCTGGATTTTTCTCAGCCCAGAAGCCACCACTTTGCCGGGAAGGAGGGCTGACAAGTGCTAGAAGAAGAAAGAGCAAGAGAGGAAGGAATTTGCCTGCTCTCAAGAGCAGGTTAGAGGCAGAGCTAAAACCAGACATCGTCTCACTGGTTTTCACATCCCTGGTGGGCAAACCTGAGAAAGAGCAACGGCAGCTCAAGCCCTGTCCCTCTTGCCAAGATCTCGCTGCTGGTCCCTAACATCAGCCCTACCATTGATCTACCCTCTCCTGGGGCACCCGATCGCTCCAACAGCCAGCCCAGTTGTCTGGTCTCCCCAATAAATAGCTCACAGGAGTATTTTTACTCTGTAATCCAGCCCTCAAGTCTTCTCCCGAACTTCCTTTCCTTTATATTTCCTGTTCCAGCCTTCAATCTCCCAATCTCCTCCCAACTTTCTTTCCTTTTTTTTTTCCTCCCCTCTTATTCCAGCCCTCAATCTCCTCCTGATCTTTCTTCCCCTTATTTTTCCCATTCTAGCCCTCAATTTCCTCCTGAACTTTCTTCCCTTTATTTTCCCATTCTAACCCTCAATCTTCTGAACTTTCTTCCCCTTATTTTTCTCATTCTAACCCTCAATCTTCTGAACTTTCTTCTCCTTATTTTTCCCATTCTAACCCTCAATCTTCTGAACTTCCTTCCCCTTATTTTCCCCTTTCCAGCCCTCAGTCTCCTCCTGGACCTTCTTCCCCTTATTTTTCCTGTCCCCATCTTTCACGAGGAGGGCCAGTCCCATCCGAGACTCGCCACCCATGCACTGGTGTGAAGACACGTAGAGGTTCTCCAGTGCCTCCAGACACGTGCACCAGGAAAACGTGTCTAGAAACAACCCGAGCTTTCCACCCCCTCACCATCTGAGATGGGGATCTCGCTGCTCTCCACCCGACGCCGGAGGAATTGCCTCGATTTTGAGCAGGAAGGTCAACCCAGAACAATGAAGAGCTCCTTCCCTTTGCTCCCCACCAGGCAGAAAGCCTTCAAAGTGACCTCAGGTTGTAATCTTATCGTCTAAAAACCGCACAGAAAGAGCTGCTGCCTGCAAAGCCAGCTTTCTAGGGAGCCACCTGTCAAATCACCTACTCAAGGCGCTATCGAATGACTCATCTCCATCCAGCAGATGGGCTCAGAGGAACGAGGACAGCATGAATTAAAAAAAATAAAATAAAATAAAAATATAAATGTAACTTAAGCAGCAGCCAGCAGGTCACACTGGCAGAGCTCGGGCCAGAGAAGGGCACACACGTGCACTGCAATGCAGCAGTTTGCTCAGGGGGTTTTCTCTTTTCCTTGCCTGGAGCACAAAACTATTGAAAATCTTTGTTGCGATCCCTGTTTCCGAGGCTCTGGGCTCATCTCGGTGCTCTCTGAGCAAATTCTTCCAGCAGAAGCAGACAGAAGCTGGGTTTGCCTGGGCTAACGCCGAGCCGCGATGGGCCACCTGGCCAAAAGGGCACAAATCTGCCTTAAAAAACAGACTCACCCCGGAGGAGAAAGGTTTTGATTCGGAGCAATCACTGCGGGGAAACACTGGAAATTGTTCTTGCTACAGGGAAGGGGGCACCTCCCCAACAGCCATGAAATATTTTCTCCTATGATTAGTTACTTCTCGCATGCTCTGGACCAAATGAGGCATAATCTCTATTCGGCTGGGAAAAATAATTATAAATAAATAATATAATTGGGTCAAGTTACCAGGGAAAACAAAAAAAACGTATGGAAAAAAAGGAGCTCTTCTCTCTCTCCCCCGGCAATGCCCTTCTCCTCACCCCCTTGCGATGACTCCGACGGTTTTGGAGGATGTCCGCTAAACCGAGGGGAAATGTGGAATATTTGCCTTGCATCCAGATTTCCTGCCCAGCCTCCCCACGTCCTATCTCAGGAGAGCTTGAAGTGAATCACGGCCTGACTTCTGCAAAGCTGCTGAGCCATCGTTCCTCAGCAACTCCACCCGACCTCTGCAGCCCCGGGGTGGGGGGAAAGGAAAAAAAAGAAAAAAAAAAAGGAAAAAAAAATTAAAAAAAAAGAAAAAGAGAAACGAGAGGCTCCTCGTATTTGAGACTTGGAGCTGCTCATTAATGTGATATAAAAGGACAAAGCGCTAGAAGTGCCTCCCAGGAACTGCAATCCTCCTTTTCCTGCCAAGCACCCAGCAGCCCCATCTTTGGGGCAGCCCACCAAAGCCCCAGCCCTTCCGAGGGATTTCCCCCCAAAATAAGAGGAAAAACAAAGAATAGGAGGACTTAGGACACCTGTACATCCCCGGAGAAAATGCCACGGCTGCAGGGCAGCTGGCAAAAAAAAGCAGCAGGCGGGATTTTTTTTGCTCCTGTGCAAACCTTAGAAAGATGAAAAAACACCTCCTCGGGCGCATGACACAAACTGGCATCACCCAGTGAAAAAACCAAAACCAGCCCCAACCAGCAAGAGAGCCCAGAGACTATCACGGAACTGGGAAGGAGGCACAAGAACCTCCGGATTTAGAGCGTGACGAGACCAAAGCAGGGCCAGGGAGAGCAATTACCTACAAGGTTGAGTCACGTTGTGCCGCGTTGAGTTTTGGGTGGCAGAGAACGTTAATGAGTTCAGAAGAGTCAAGGTGAGTCCCCAGGCAGGTTTGTGGACAGAAGGGAGATGGAACATACTCAACATATTCATCAGTGACCTGAATGAAGGGACAGAGTGTGTCCTCAGCAAGTTTGCTGATGATATCAAACTGGGAAGGGTGGCTCTGCCACCATCCAGCAAGACCTGGCCAGGCTGGAGAGCTGGGCAAGGAAGAACGTCATGAGGTTCAACAGGGAAAAATGTAATGTCCTGCACCTGGGGAAGAAGAATGTCAGGCACCAGTAGAGGTTAGAAGTGGATCTGCTGGAGACAAGTTCCAAAGAGGAAGATCTGGGGGTCCTGGTAGACAGCAAAATGACAATGAGCAAGCAGTGTGCTCTTGTGGCCAGAAGGCCAACGGAATCCTGGGCTGCGTAAGGAAGAGTGTGGCCAGTAGGTCAAGGGAGGTCATTCTCCCCCTCTGCTCTGCACTGGGGAGGCCACAACTGGAATACTGCATCCAG
>JAOQGH010000014.1:6052759-6076393 GCA_025769975.1 Gallinago jamesoni | reverse complement strand
CAAGAACTCCCAGGTCTTTCTCCTCAGAGCTGCTCTCCAGCAGGTCACCCCCAACCTGTCCTGGTGCAGGGGGTTATCTCTCCCCAGGTGCAGCCCCCTGCACTTGCCCTTGTTAAATTTCATTTGGTTTCTCTCTGCCCAACTCTCCAGATTGTCCAGGTCTCACTGGATGGTGGCACAGCCTCCTGGGGTGGCACCACCCCTCCTACTTTTGTGTCCTCAGCAAACTTGCTGAGGGGACATTTCATCCCTTTGTCCAGGTCATTGATGAATATATTGAAGAGAACTGGACCCAGTACTGACCCCTGGGGAACACCACTTCTTACCAACTTCCAGCTGGATTCACAACCCTCTGAGCTCTGCCTTTCAGCATATTTTTAATCCAGTTAACTGTCCCTTCATCCAACTCACACTTCCTAAGCTTAGCTATGAGGATCATGTGGCAGACAGTGTCAAAAGCCTTGCTGAAGTCAAGGTAGACAACATCCACCACCCTCCGCTCATCTATCCAAGCAGTCATGCCATCACGAAACCTATCAGGTTAGCCTGACGTGACTTCCAGTTCCTCCAAGAGCTTTCCCCACCCTCCCATCCTTCCAGCCCGTGCAAGACCACACATCTGTTTTCTTGCTGCACACCACAAACGCTTGCCAACGCTCATTTCAGAATGGGTTTAAATGGGAAAAATCCCCTCCCAGCACTTGGCAGTTTGCTTTGACGCTGCAGGTGACACTATCAATGCATCCCGGTTGCCTTTCCGCTCCGCGGCCGGAGCAATAGGTGAAGCAGAAAATCCAGGAGATAATATTTAGATTATATTATCCCTGTCAAGTGCAAAAAGTACAGACTCCTTTGTCTCTAAAATTCACCCAACGGGACCAGGAGGAGCTTTAGGATGCAAACAGCTACAGCAACATCTGGCGCTCCAGATTTGTGCCTGCCCAATTCCTCCTAAGTCCACCCAAAAGCACGTGTACGGACCCACGTCAGCAGCAAACAACATGTTTTCTAAAAGCTCCACCATGAACTACACAGCGAAAAACAAAAAATATCAGGAAGGGGGGAAAAATCTGGCAAGAACAGCACCTTCTTACTCAGTGGATTTGCTTCGTCCGCAGATAACTGTTCAGCAGTTTTCTGCCCTTTTTGTCACAAAGGTGGCAAGATTAAGTTTAAATATTGCTAGTCCTGGAAAGCCAAAATACATTTGTTCAAGAAAGCGGTTAATGAACTATCACTGATGAATAAAGTCAGGGCCAATAAGACGACACAGCCCGGTTTTCAAGTTCTAGGATGAATTATGAAGCATTTTCTCAATTAGAAAAAGCCCTTTAAAGCTTTAATCATGCAAATTTTATCTTCTGTCTGAAAGACAGAATTTCATTACGGAGAGGCATTTAACTTTTTTTTTTTTTTGAGCAGAAAAGCAATCCAATTAGCGACAGTATCATGAACTTTATTAATAGCCGGCTAATATGAGATAGGAAGATCCTAAAATTCCCAGTGGCTTTGAAAGAAAGAAAGACATTCTATTAATAAGGTATCAGCAACGAAGCTAATTACACCCGCCGTTGGCTGGAAGGATTTTCTCGGGATCGAGGAGCCCAGATTCTTTCTTGATGGACTCTTCAGCAAGAGGAGCAGGTCCAGGACCCCAGGGGGACTGTGTCCCCCCCCACCCCAGGACACCTCGATGGGGATCTCCCTGAAAATCTCAAAAAGCCACATCCAGCCATGGAACCAGGCGGTTCCACGCTGGAGAGGATCCCACCAGCAGCTTGTTTATCCCTTTCCCAGCTTGGGCTGAAAACGGCCCTTTCCCGTCAACAGGAACCAATCCCGAAAGCCACGGGATCACCCGCGAAAGGGATGGGGGGGGGGGGGGGGAAGAGGAAGAGGAAACCTTTTTAAAAGAAAACCTAATTATCACTTTTGTAATCACGAGGAAGAGGCCAAGAATGTCGCATTAAGCCACGTCACGGAGCAGTTTATGAGAAGAGAAGCTACGTGAGGCTGCGGGGCTTTCCCAGCCCCATGAGCCCAGATCCTTCCCCATCCTCTCGGGCTCTGCTGCTCCCCAGGGCGAAGGCTGGGAAACAGCCATGGAAGTTGGGGGGGGACACAGCTCAAGAGGAAGCAGATCTGCAGGAAAAGTCCCCCGTTCCCCCCCATCTGTCGACAGGAGCTTCAGCTCCAGGCCCCGGACTTCACAGCTCGGGCTGATGATTTAATCAGCGCAATTAAAAAGATGGGAAGGAGCAGGAGCTCTGCAACACGGGAGCCTTATGAAACAGCATCCCTGTCTCGATGCATCGCTGAGTTTCCACGTGAATGAGTTCAGCTGGCGTTAGAAACCCCAGACCTTCTGCAATACGGATTTATTTTATTTTTGGGTCTTTTCAGTAGTTCAAATCCTGCTGGGGAACCTTCTCCAGAAGGGACAGCACATTGATGGGGGCTGCAGCAGGCTCCAAGCTCATAATAACCCTGCTGCACACAAATTTTCTCCCCAAAGGGCACCAAAGCAGCCCAGAATTTTGATTTTTACCCCGCTGTTTTGATTTTTAGTTGGTATTTCTGCAGTCTCAGGCAGGAGGAGCTGCCCTGCTCCCAGCTCCCTCTGGTTTTCCCACCCAGGGCTTGGATGGGGCTGCGAGCCCTGGCAAAAGGCACTGGCGTATGTAGGGATGGGGGAGAAAAGGAAGAGAAAAAGAAATGTGCTAGAGAAATGAATCAGCTTTTACAAGCCAGCCTGCCTGATCTCATCCCTGTTTTGCTCTTTCCCAGGAGGAAAGCATTGGCAGGGAGAAGGGGGAGGAAGGATTTCCTTCCACCACATCCAGAAACCATCCCCTCAGCACCATCCGCTGTCAATAATTCACCCATAACCTGTGAAATTGATTAGATAAATAGATAATTTTAGGCAGAAAGCTCCAAGGCAGGCAGGAAGGCATCACCAGGCAGAGCGAGATGATGACGAGGAGGAATCAGCTCTCCTAATGCCACACAATCCCCCCCCTCAGCCCCCCCCCAAAGCCCTGAGTCACGTATCCTTCCCGCGTCCCAGATTCCTCCAGCTGCAAACGAGGGATAACACTTTCCCTGTTTGACACTGGAAACCAGGAGGGGAACAAAAAGGAGCAGGGCACGGAGAAGCGGGGTTTTCCACCCGTGACTCCAGACAGGCTGAAAAATATTGAGAAAAAGCTCAAAATTTGCTGCGTTCTGGGGCTGCCCAGCTCAGCCCTGATAATAATTAACCAGCTGAATGACGTGGCGGCGCCAGGCGTTTCATCGGTGCCAAATCACGCGAGAAAAAGGAGAGGGAGTTCCAGTGAAAATACCCCCGCACGAAATCGCTTCAGCCAGACGTGACACGAGGCGTCACCACGAGCGTCACCACTCTCATCGTCACCTGGGTTGGGAGAGGGATGTACTTGAAGTCCGGTCTTCTTCATCGCCAAGGGGGACGTGCGTGTCCTCCTCCGCTTTTTCACCTGCCAGACGTGGCTCCACAAACACACCCGGTGCTAAAACACCCCTCTCCAGCCACAGCAAACCGCCTGGGGCTTCAGGGTGTTGGGTGAGGACGGTGACTAAGGACCCAAAGGGGACCTTCCAGTCCCTAAAGGATATGGAGGAGCTGTTGGAGCAGGTCCAGAGGAGGCCATGGAGATGTTCCAAGGGCTGGAGCCCTCTCTGCTGAGAGAGTTGGGGGGGTTCAGCCTGGAGAAGAGAAGGTTCCAGGGAGACCTTTGAGCTCCTTCCAGGTCCCTCAAGGGGCTCCAGAAAAGCTGGGGAGGGACTCTTGATGAAGGAGGGGAGCCATAGGAGGAGGGGAAAGGGTTTGACACTGAAAGAGGGGAGATGGAGCTGAGATTTGGGGAAGAACTTGTTTGGTGTGAGGGTGGTGAGAGCCTGGCCCAGGTTGCCCAGAGAAGCTGTGGCTGCCCCATCCCTGGAGGGGTTCAAGGCCAGGTTGGAGGGGGCTTGGAGCAATGTTGTCTGGTGGGAGGTGTCCCTGCCCAGGGCAGGGGAGTTGGAACTCAATGATCTTTAAGGTCCCTTCCAACCCAACCCACTCTATGATTGCTGAATCCCACTCCTTCCCTGCCCAGAAGCTGGGACACAGGACGTCACACTGCGTTCCAGCAAATCCAGCTTTCCTCCAGCATTGGGACCAGATGAAAATCAAAAGATAAACTTGAGGGAGGCTGCAGGAGACTCCAGCCCAGGTTAATATTAATAGAACAAACATCAGGTGCTGTGGGAGGAAAGGTCAGGCTGGCAGGAATCAGCAAAATTCCTGGACTCTGCAGTCCAAATTCTCATGTGTAGATAAGGAACTTAGAGCCCAACGCTGCCAACTACCTCCCCGAGGAACGACCTGGCTGTCACAGCACCTCATTCTGCCTTCATCACCACAGCAAAGCCACCACCCACAGCAGAAAAGCCAAAGAACAACCTGCTCCCAGCATCTCCTCTTGCTGACTCACTCGGTCACGGGTACGCAAAATTCACCAGAACAGCTCAAAAAGAACACGTGAGCCCAAATTAGCACCTCAATGCCCACCTCGGGTGCCTGGTTCCTCCACGGGCATTTCTGGGTGCTCTCCTGGGTGAAGTCTGGACCCCAGTGCACTAGGAAGGGCTTCCCCAGGATTTCCCCCCCATATAAAATCGTACCTCTCGCCCCAGCCTTCTGGGAAAGCAGAAAAGCCATGGCATGGACCATCTGAGGTCCACTCCTGGATGTACTAATCACTGGAGGATTCAGGACGAGTCAGGATGAAGTTCTAAAGTCACTGCAGAGCAGAGACTCAGGGGGTTGTGCCCCCCCTTTAGTGGCTCTGGGCACCGTCCTAAGACCTTCAACACACATCCACTGGCCAAAAAGCTGCAGCAGGTAAAGATCTAATAGATCTAGACAGATCTTAGATATTGATCTAGAAGATCCTAGATATAAGGAAGAAATTTTTTACACTCAGGGTGGTGAGACACTGGCCCAGGTTGCCCAGAGAAGCTATGGATGCACCATCCCTGGAAACATCCAAGGTCTGGATGGACGGAGCTCTGAGCAAGCTGATCGAGTTGAAGATGCTCCTGGGGACCATCTAAAGATCTTCAGATGATCTTTAAAGGTCTACTCCCACACAAACCATCCCATGAGTCTATGATCTCTCTGCCGCTGGGACAACGGTGCCCTGCAGCACCCTTGGCAGCAGGAGCAGGACCCTCTGCTCCCCAGTTCCTCTCCAGTCCCACAACATCTGCGGATTAAACTCCAGCAGTGATGATTTTGAGCAAAAATGTGCAAAATTCAGGTTGTGTCAGTCTCCAGCAGAGCGGGATCGAGCTGGAGGGCAAGCACAACCATAATCATCTGTGACAAGACAGGGCACCGAGGGCACAAGCTCTGGCCAGGGAAAGGGACCTCGTGGGTTTGGATTTCCATGTGGAAGGTTATCCCACATGCCACGCTTCCCATTTCTCTTCCAGCAGGAGATGTTGTGCTGCACGGAACATCCCTGGTGTCCTGAAAAACCCCTCACCCAGCTGCTCACAGAGCAAAGGCAGTAGAAAACAATCTCACGCCAACAAAAGGAAGCCCCAGAGATGCTAGGAGGCCTGATTTAACCTCAAAAAAAAAAAAAAAAATGGAAGCTATCAGCTGGAAAAGAGAGGGGAAAAAAAATGGGAGGAAAAACCCTACTTTGAAAGCACAGCACAAAGCCACTCGCCCAAAGAGAAGGGAAATCCCAATCCAGCAAGAGCAAATGACCGCAGAGGAAAAAGTTAAAAAAAAAAAAAAAAGGAGAAATGCCATCCCTGCACGTCAGCTGTGCTTTGTCCCTTGTCGCCAAACGGTCCCTGTGTAGGACATCTAGGAGCAGATGCCATCACATGGCAGCACCTGGGTGCCAAGCTGCGGGGAAGGAAGCTCTCAGGGCTCATTAACAAGTGGAATTCCGTGGTCCTGCTGGGCTGAAATGGCTTTTGGAGCCACATCCCGGGCTCCGGGCTCAGGCAGAAAGCAAGCAATGTTCAAAAATATCTTCAGAAGCCTCGAGAGCGGTCATCAAACTCAGGAAAAAGCATCAATGTCAAGGGTTTGTTAGTTTTAATTACCACTCACCTCCTTCCCACCACCCCTCCTCTTCTCCTTCTTGGAAAATGGCTTTTGTACTTTGAGTGTGGAGGAGGAGGAGGTTGTGGGTCTGTGTCTGGGGCCAGGGCTTGCCAGTGACAGCAGGGCACGAGCCACCGCTCCCTACCGCGGTTCCTAAGGCTGGGCAGGGTTTAGGTTTGGACCACGGAGGATCTGGGAGCACGTTAATCCTGTCCAAGATGGATGAAAGCAGCATCCAGGGCTTAAAAAAAGCCATGCCTGGGCTGAGGCTGCTCCCAGGGCACGGAAAAAAAAAGGTCTCGTGTCCCCAGAAGGGCTCTGTTACCCCTGAAAGGATCATATTCATCACGCTCGTTCTCGGTCACCCGCGGAGAGCGGAGAGGGACACTCCCCACATCCACGGGGAGGCTCCCAAAAGGCCATACCGGGAGCCACGGTGACACCAAACCAAGGTGGGCGACGGGAAAGGACACCACTCCCCACGTTAGACCTGTCCCCCCCGAGAGCAGGCTAGGCCACTTCTCCTGCCCCCGCGCTGCCAGGCGGTGTGTCACCCCAGGTAGGACCGTCCTGCTGTCACAAAGGGAGGGAGGGGACATGTTTACCATCACCACCACCACCACCTCCTCCACCCTTCAAACCGGTGGCTGATAAACCCGCCCGGTGCCAGGCAGGGCTGCTGCTCAACGGTGACAAAAAAAAAAAAAAATAAATAAAAATCACTTTGTCTCAAATAAGCACAAGATTCGCCCAGGAAGGGCACGAGGCAGGTGCCCCACTGGGCTCAGCCTGCCCTATCCTGATGGAAAAAAATGGAAACGGCAAGTTTTGCAGGCTTTTAGGACTTCCATCGAAGCCATTTCCACAAAAGGGCCCCGCAGGTCCCCGAGCGGCCACCGATGGATCAAAGCTGGACGGTACCCAAGGCCGGATGGTCTCCTACCTCCGGGGACTTCCCATCCCATCCCAGCTCGTGATGCCGGAGCTCAAACCTGCTGCTGTTCTTTCTCTTCCTTCCTTTGGAGAGAATGCTTTCTATCTACGGCCTTTTTTTCCTTTCTTTAATAATAAATTAAAAAAAAAAAAAAAGAGAGAACATTTTGCTGTGAGCTAGCAAAACCTGTTCTGGATGCACCACGCCAGCTGCAGCATTTGCCAACGTCGATTTTTTTATTTTGAAGGATACCATCTCGACGTTCTCCTGCGTGTGGGCGCCCAGCTGCTTCACCCGGGGAAACCGTGGGCTCCCAAGAAGCAGGAGGCATGAGCCCACGAGCCAAGATCTGCTCCCTTTGGGTTCCACCTCCAGCGGTGCCGAGGTCCTGGCAGATCTTGGGTCCTGGCTCGGTTTTTCTTCAATTAACAACAGCCGTGGAACGAAACGTGATGTTTTTTAGGAAAAAAAAAAAATCTTCCACATGTTTGGTTTTGGCAACGGCCGCCAGCTTGAAGGGAGCCAAAAAAAAAAAAAAAAAAAGAAGTAATCCTCCTCTCCTTTGGCTGAGGAGTGGGACCGGTGGAGGGAAAAGGGAAAGGGAAGGAGGGTGGAAAGGGAAAGGAGAAAAGAAAGCAGAAAAATAACCAAACTGGAACCAGTCGCTCCCAGTTAAAGTGTCTCCGAAGGGTGGATACCTGTGTCCTTGTCACCGGGATGCTGCAAAGGGGGTGGCAGAGCCTCCCAAAGAAGTCAGTGTCCCTCTTGTCCCTGCAAAGTGAGTCGCTTTGATATGGATGGAAAATATGGAACCAAAGGCGGCTTTTTCGGAGGAAATCGGCTCCCAAATCCCCGCGGCAACGAGAGCCGCGAAAAAACTCCCGGTGCCGTCGCAAATACACCCGAAAAATCGCAAATACACCTGAAAAATTGCAAATACACCTTATCTCCCCAATTAATACCGGACGCGGTCTAAATGCTCGAGTGAAGTACATGCAGGAGAGGTGAACGGCCACCAAATCCGCACGTCAGGCAAGTTACTTCTCCCCGATTTTAATTTTTCCACAAGCAGCCAAAATAATTCCTTTTACGGCAAAAAAAAAATAATAATAAAAAAGACACCTGTAACAGGAAAAAACCCAAAGACCACATACGATTTCACTTCGTAATCATTTTCCCCACGAAATATTTCACCGGGTGTTTTAAAAATGACATTTTTAGACTTTAGAAATGCATTGCTCCTGACTCACTGATGAGCTTTCACCTCTAATTGCCCCCCGACACCGACACCATCCTCCCACACCAAGGTTTTCGGCACAACCTTCCCCTCCAACCCCGCTCTCTGGAAAAAAAAAAAACAAACCCCAGGACACAGGGGTTTGGGAGAAAGCAGGGGGATAAGGGAAGGGAATGATTTCAGGAATTTGTTATTTTGCTTTGCTGTTTAAGCAAAAAATGCTTTTTCCTAAACAGGGCCAAGAAAGGAGGCAGAGCATGTAACGAACGCGCCGGGGCTCAGCTTAGACGGGTCGAAACTTTACGCCGGTGGTAGATCCCAGCGAAAAATTCCTTTTAAATTTAAAACAGGGGGGAGAAAAGCAGCCACCGGGGGAAGCAGAGGAGTATTTGCGATTCCCAAATCGATCTAAAAATACATTTAACAGTCCTGACTGTTGATTTCAGCAGCGTTGGCAAGCTGAAGGATGGATAACTCCGCTTGGGGGGGAAGGGGGGATCAGGATGGCTCGAGGCGGGAGGAAAATGTGTTAATGAACCTCACTAGAAACAGATTCCAAAGTCTGGGGAGTGGGGAGACCTGCAGCCCCCCCGAGCCACGAGGGGCCACGTTTTATCTCCGCTTTAGAAGGACATAAACTCACTATTTACCGTCGGAGTAACCAATTACGGGATCAATTTTCTCTTGGCTAAAAAATCACATATCTGACAAGTTTTTTTTTCCAACCTTCCCCCGGCTGTTTCCCGTTCGGGCCAGGGCTCTGGGCTCCCTCATTCCCAAAATCCTGAGCCAGCAGCTCTCCAGGAAGCGGGAGCTTCCCGAGGTCGGGCCGCAGCTGCCGTCCGAGGTTACCGGGGCTGGTGACTCCCCGTTACAACCTCGAACCCCGCACGGTCACCACCTTCCAGGGTTTTTCCTCCATAAATCCAGATCCGCTTCGGAAGTCCGAGGGTTGTTAAGGTGCCATCACCTTCAGAGCCAACTGGATGTGTCCTCCCCCCACCATGCTATGGACACGGACTGGTTTTGGGGATCTTGACACCCACCTGGGCCTCGGGCACAGCCGGTACCTGAACCCCAGCACCCTCTGGTCCATTTTTTTACTGGGGATCCCAGCCCAGGGGGCATGGGAGTGACTCAGGACCCCCCCAGGCTCACCCAAGGAACACCCAGGGGGTTCAGGAATGACTTGGGACCCCCCCAAGGTTCACCCAAGGAGCACCGACAGGGTTCAGGAATGACTCGGGACCCCCCAAGCTCACCCAAGGAGCACCCAGGGGGTTCAGGAATGACTTGGAACCCCCCCCAGGCTCACTCAAGGAGCACCCAGGGGGTACAGGAGTGACCCAGGACCCAAGTAGCATCTGAGGGGGCCACACCGAGGATACTGTGGCTCCCCACTCTGCTCCCAGCCCCACGACGGTGGGGGGGGGACGACGGGGACACTGGGCCTTGGGATGGCCAGGAGCCACCAGGAGGAAGGAGGTGATCGGGGGTCTTGGGGGGCACCTGGGGAAACGGGCAGGGAGACATAAGACTGGGATATCGGGGAGTACCGAGCTAGGACACCGGACACCGGCGAGGGGGAGGCTACCGGGCACCAAAGCGGGATGCCAAGGGAGGATAACGGCAGGTAGGAGGGGATCACCGGGCCGGTGCGGGCTGGCGGCAGCAGGAAAGGAGTCACCGACTCAGAGGTAGCAATAACAGGCCGCCCACCCCCGGTGCTGCGGTGGCAGTTCCCCGGTACCTCACCTGGCTGGCCTTGTAGAACTGCTTCTTCAGCCCCGCCACCGACATCCTGCCGCCGGCCGGGAGACCCGGGGGAGGGGTAGGAGTGGGCGGCGGGACGCCTCAGCACACAGAAGCGGAGCCCGGTCCGGCCCGGCCGCTGCCGCCGCCGTTGCTGCTGCTTCTTCGTCTTCTTCTTCTTCCGCCGCCGCCGCCGCCGCCAGGAAGCGCGCGCCCCGCCCCGCCCCCTAACGGCCACCGGCACCACCGAGGAGCGGCCTCGCGCCGGCCGGAGCGCCCACCCGCCCGCCACGTAGTGCCCTCGCGCCCCCTTCCGGCCGGGCGGCGCCACCGCACCTTACCGACAAGCCGCACCAGGGAGGGGGTAGGTCTGCCTCCGCCACCACCGAGGAGGGGGGGAGCCTTCAGGGAGGAGACAGCGTGTGTGACGTGGGGGCGACCAGGCCAAGAAAAGGCCCACATCCCCCCATCTAAGCAGAGGAATGGGGACCCCCGTGAGGAACTACAACTCCCATAACACCGCGCGTCACGGCACTGCGCACGTCGCGCTCCGCGGCGGCCGTTCATTGGCCACCGGCGCCGCCGCCATTTCGCGCCCTGGCTTGGGCCCCTCAGCGCAGCGGCGCGGTGGGTGGCTCTGCCTCTCCGCCTAGTTCTAGGGAACGGCTGCCCCGGCCTCTCCTGAGGCGGCTCCGGGGTCGCACCGCCGCTGCCCAGCCTCCCCGCCCGGTGAGCAGGCAGGCGTAAGGACCCAGAGGCGCCCCGCCTGCGCTTACGCAGCTATCCAATCAGCGCCTCTAGCCGACCTGATCGACAGCTGCCGCCGCCAATTAGCGACGGCCGTCGCGCTAGCCAATCGGGAGACAGCGACGAGGCCGGGCGCTCGAGTTTCCCTCCCGCCCTCCTCGCGAGACGCGAGGGGGCGGGGCGGGCGGAAGGGCGGGTCACGTGGGGCGCGCTCCGCCTATCAGCGCGGCCAGGCGCGGGGTCGCCCCGGCTCCCGCCAAATACGAGCGGGAGCCCCCGGGGCGGGACCGGCCGCAGCGGGGACGGGACGGACCGGGCCAGGCCGCGACGGCCGCCGCCGTCAGGAAGAGCAGTGAGCGGCGTGGAGCCCGCTGCCGCCTCCCGCCCGGGCAGGTAGGGCCGAGCTCCGTGGGGGCCGGGGCGCGGTGCGTTTCCGGCGGCGGTTGGGGTGCGCGGGGCCTTCCCGGGGGTAACAAAGGAGGCCCCGCCGCCGCGCTCCGTGACTGGGCCCGGCCCGTCGCCTCACCCCGTCCCTTCTTGCCATCCCGACTTCCTTATCCTCCACCTGGGCCCAGCGCGGGGAGCCGGTGGCCCCAGGGCCCGGAGATCCCCTCAGTCTGAGGGGCGGCGGAGGGGGGGGGGCTTGCCGGTCTCTTTGTCTAGGCCCCGCGCTCCGCCTCGGGCGCTGCCGCCGGTGGGCTGTGGCGGGGAGGGGGGGGTAGCTCGGAATGTGTCACCGGGTGTTGATTTCTGCGATTTCCCCCCCCCCCCCCCCCAACCCTGCTCGCAGCCATGGAGTGCAGAGACAAAGCAGCCGTTGCTCCGCGGAAGCTGGTCCAAGGTGAGGTCTGTCACCCGGCGCGAGGAGAAGGCGTCAGGCCTGGTTGTAGGAAATACGCTGCCCTCACAGTAATAAACTGACCTTAATTGGCCAACCTGTTTCAATTCTTATTAGAATCATAGAATGGTCAGAGTTGGATCTTAAAGATCAGCCAAGTTCCAACCCCCCTGCCCTGGGCAGGGACACCTCCCACTACACCAGGTTGCTCCAAGCCCCCTCCAACCTGGCCTTGAACCCCTCCAGGGATGGGGCAGCCACAGCTTCTCTGGGCAACCTGTTCCAGTACCTCACCACCCTCATAGTAAATAATTTCCTTCTGGTACCTAAACTAAATCTGCTCTTTTCCAATTTAAAACCATTACCCCTTGTCCTGTTCAAGTGGCTTTGGGGTGGGAGAGGGTGTGTTGGGGTTCTTCTCCAGACTTTTGGGACCTTTTTTGGGTTTTGGGCAGCACCAGGTTGACCGATAGCTCTTTGTCTGGTCGATCTGGTTCACGGAAGGATGCCTGATACAGTATAGCGAGGGATGGACACTCAGGTGTTTCCCTGGACCCTTCTCTTCTTCAGGCTGAACAACCCTAGCTCTCTCAGCCTGTCTTCATAGGGGAGGTGCTCCATCCCTCTGATCATCTTCGTGGCCCTCTGTTGGACCTGTTCCAGCAGGTCCATGTCCTTTCTATGTTGAGGACTCCACAGCTGGACACAGTACTGGAGTGTGGGTTCTTAATGAGTGCAGAGTAGAGGGGCAGAATCACCTCCCGCAACTAATTAAATATCCTGCTCTTTGATTCCCCCCACCCCCTTCTCCTCACCGATCCGTATGATGTGAATTAAAAAAACAAAAACCAAAATACTGTTGTTTCAGCTCGGCTGCCGTTCAAGCGCCTGAATCCTGTACCAAAGGAAAAATATGATGGGGATTCAGAAGTCAAAAAAGTAAAGAGCTCGCAAAGTGGGTTTGGTCCCAGTAAGGATTCCTCCCTGGATGCGTCGAACGCCTCCTTGGACAACGTGGAGAACGACTGCCAACTGGACGCGGACGTGAATTTTGCTCCGAAACTTGTTAATGGGAAGTTAGACCGTTTTATGCAGAAAAACACAAAAGATGACCCAAATGAAACTGTAATTGTCATTGACCTGTCAAATGACTCTAGCCACAGACTGAGCGATGATGTAGACCGTGCTAACTGTGAGTCAAAAGCATCTTCATCCGTAGCTAACGGCACATTAGGGAAAGAGATAAACCAGTTGAGTTGCCTGAATTCTGCTCAGAGTAGCCAAACGGATGATTCAGTGGAGTCTGATGCTCCGTGTGAAGCTGTAGCCAATAAAGATGAGGATTTGGTAGATGGAAATCAGTCGTGCTCCGAGTTAACGGAGTGTAACAGCGGGGAAAACACAAAGGTACACCAGAGCGAACTGAAGGACGTCATCTTCGAGGGGAGGATGCCCGTAGTGCTCCTGGAGGATATTATGGCTTCAAAATCTCCCCGGGTCGCTTCTCTGGATGGGAGCATCACGTCGGAAAACGAGACCATGGAGTCGTCTCCCGAAGGAGACTCTGGACTTACCCATTCCTCGCTCAGCTCCGTGAGCTCACCTGAGGCACAGCCTGCAGCGGAAACAAAGAGAAATTCTAGTCCTTTGGCTGCCTCGACTCCCGTTAGGAAGGTTGGTCTCTTTTCTTGGGCTTTTTTTGTAAAAGCTGTTGTGTTGCAGATGGGTCGTACAGCTGAGAGAAGGACAGGTAGGATATCACAAAGATTGGGAGAAGCGTATGAAAGGTGGTGTTGATTTATTAATAACATAACTGAATTATTGTCTTTTTGAATCTTCCTTTAAGTCCTATAGCTCCAGGATTTAAATCCTGCCTGGGTTTTGAGCTGCTGCCATTTTTGCATCGTGTGAATGTAACTTTAAACTCTGTTGCAGGTTCATTTTATTTTGATTTTGTTATAAACCGCGTGCCCTGGGACTTGGTCTTTTGCTGTTTGGGATGACAGTGTCCAAAACCAGTTTTGTCGATTAGGTGACATTTTATAACCTTTAATCTATCCTTGATGAAGCTGCTGTATAATTACTGCAGGAGGTCGTTACCCCAGCACCGGTCAGTGCAGATACTTACCAAACTCTGAATTTCTGCAGCTGTAGTGGAGAAAAAAAAAAAGCTTTAAGCTGAAACCACAGCACGTCAGCGGAACTGTGGAATCTGCGCGTGAGGATGGAGGACGAGTCAAATGAGCCTTTCTCTCTCTAAACTGGCTGTATGGAACTTGTGGTCCCAGCCTTTTCTGGCACCTTTTGGTGATGTGGGGAAAAGCCACCGTTTGTAGAGCCCTCCTGGGGACACTGGGGGCTGCTGAGCAGCGAGGGCTGGAGCGCAGGAGGGAACACCTTGGAATTAGCTCACTCTGAGGTGGTTTGTTGTGGGCTTAGCTCCATTTTAGGACCAGCAAGAGGCCCTAAAATGTGATTATTTTTTTTAGTGCTGTAACAAAAGGGAAGTTTCTTAGGAAGATAGTATCTGTGCAGGTGGCTGAAACACTGGTGTGGCTCAAATACCTGTTCGCTCCTCAACTGTTCTGGGGAAGGGATGAGTGGAGGTGTAAATTGAGAGGTTTTAGGGGGGAAACAGTCATCTCTGTGAAGCAGAACAGTCCTGGTTGGGCTTGACTATGCCCAGTGCATGTATTTTGCTCAACAACAATATTAGAGCAGAAGATGAGGATGGTATTGAGGGGTTGAGTCCGTGTTGTGCTGCCAGAGGTGGAGAATTGAGTAGGGAGCTCAGGTAAATGAGGTTGAAGCAGCTGGTTGCCTTCCTGCTTATGTCATCCTGAGCCTTTGAAGAAAGATTTTAAACAGTTCCCCCTTGGGGTTTAAGAACAAATAGTCCCAGAGGTGAGGAAAAACCTCCTCCTCGGAGGAGGAATGGATAAATGAGCTGGAACGTAGAGCTCATGATGTGCCAGGTCTTCCATTCCTTTTGCTGTGCGCTTATTGAGAAAAATGAACAATTCTTACACTGTTAAAATTTGCAGCCTTTCATTGCTAAAATAAATACATAAGCTCAAGCAGGTATGAAGTATTTCTAGTGCAGCAGAGCAAACAAAAAAAAAAAGAAGGACTTGATTCCTCATGTAATATGGTAAGACAAACAAGTTTTTGGTGGCGTGAAGTGAGGGAGGAACAGCTCAGATGCTGTTTGCCCGGTTGGTTGTCTGTCCTGGCTTGTTTGTTTTCTTAGATAGGAAAAGGTCCGATAAATTAAAGCCCCCAGTTGAAAGAACTCTTTTATTTTCATGTCAGGGAAATAGAGGGGCTCCTGATGCAGCTTTTGGGAGTCTGTGAGGACAGAAAATGAAGCGGTTGGTCTGTGACCTTGCACTGCAAGTGGCAGGAGAAGGAAGAGGAAGATACATGAAACCAAGCCGCAATATCCTGAATTATTGACAAATTAAGCCTTTGCCCAGTCTATAAACAATGCTTTTAAACATAAACTGCATTTCCAACCCCCTGTAAGTAACAGCTTTAAGAGAAATCAGAAGTCAGACCTGGTGGGAACTTGGAGTTGATGCCCTGGTACTGGTGGAAAAGGGATAGAAGAAGAAGAACAACCAGTTAAAATATGGATAACTGTCCTTGTATTCAGAAATAAATATCGTGGAGAGAGTAAGTGGTATGATGTAAAAAACCCAACCAAACAAACAAAAAACCAACCCAAGTTTGACTCGAAGGAAGTGACTTTGCTATAATTAAATGTTCTCTGGTGATTTGGAGCAGCTCTGGCTTCTGTTTGTTTTTCTGCACATGAGATTCCCTTGCAAATGATACTTTAGAAGAAGAGACTGGAGGGATTTGTTTATGCAAACGTAGTAACGTGAGGACTTAATGGAAACCAAAGCATTTAGATGTATTCAGGCTTAAATGTAAATCAGGGAGATTAGAAATGCTTGAACTGTATTCTTATATCCTAGAGCGAAGGAATAATTCAGCTGCTGAATGTACTAATCTGCGAGAACAATGTTAATGTGATTCAGATGAAGTTTGCTCTTCTCTCGGTAAGAGTTCTTCTCATGCCTCGTTGGAAAGGGAATGATGTGGCTCTCTAAAACTCATGTTTTCTAATTCCAGGTATCTCAGAAATTCCACAGAAGTTCAGCAGAGAAGGAGAAGCTGAGATTGCAAAGAGTAAGGCGTTTTCCCTGCTGTGCTTTGGTGCCGAGTAGTGAGCAAAAGCCTTTGCTCTTCGTCTTAGTCCACTTAGAACATCTCTTTCCCTCGTTTTCCTCACTGATGAATATGGAAGGATGTTAATTCAGGCAGTTAAAGCACTCGGCTTCTTCCAGAGCTGCTTAGTGCGTACGGAATGAGGTGTGGGTGGCCTGCGCTGTGTTTCTGTGCACTTTCCTAAGATATTAAGGAATGAAATGTTGCTGATGGCTTGTCGAGAATTTTTCAGTCCCTTCCTGAGAAGGCACAGCCTGAGGAGTGGACAGATGCAGGTGAAATCACAGAATGATATGGAGTGGGAAGGGACCACTGGAGATCATCTCCTCTGCCACCCTCACAGTGAAGAAGTTCCTCCTCAAGTTTAGGTGGAACTTCTTATGTTCAAGTTTGTGCCTGTTCCCTCTTGTCCTGTCCCTGGACACCCCTGAGAAAAGCCTGGCCCCATCCTCCTGACACCCACCCTTGAAGTATTTATAAGTGTTGATCAGATCCCCCCTCAGCCTTCTCTTCTCCAGACTAAAAAGACCCAAGTCCCTCAGCCTTTCCTCGTAAGAGGGGCTCCAGGCCCGTGATCATCTTTGTAGCCCTCTGCTGTCCCCTCTCCAGGAGTTCCCTGTCCTTCTTGAACTGGGGAGCCCAGAACTGGACCCAGTGCTCCAGCTGTGGCCTCCCCAGGGCAGAGCAGAGGGGTAGGATGACCTCCCTTGACCTGCTGGTCACACTCTTGATGCCCCCCAGGATGCCATTGGCCTTCTTGGCCACAAGGGCACATTGCTGGCCCATGTCATCCTGTTGGATGATCCACCAGGACTCCCAGGTCTTTCTCCTCAGAGCTGCTCTCCAGCAGGTCACCCCCAACCTGTCCTGGTGCAGGGGGTTATTTCTCCCCAGGTTCAGCCCCCTACACTTGCCCTTGTTGAAATTCATCAGAAACTTCAAGATCTTTCTCTTTAGGGTCAGTTCTTTCATCGTTCACCCTTCCTCCTTTTAAGCCACAAAAAGTGGGGTCTGTCCTTCATTAATCAGAGAGGCAAACTGGTTGCTGAAGAACCTGTTGGATGTCTCTGGAAAAGCTGGAGTTCTGCTCTCCAAACGCCACTGCCCAGCAAACTCTCACACTCTGTCCTGTAACAAAATGCCGGTGCAGTAATTTCACCGTCCCTTCCGCTTTCAGTCATAAAAGGCTAAATATAAAGGAGGCTGCTGGATCACAGGGAGCTCTTGAACAGTCGGTGCCATAGGAGTGGGCTTTGCCTGCTGGAAAACCGTTGGGAAGGCCGGTGCTTATGAATTCTTATTGTGTTTCTTGGTAACTAGTTGATGAAGTTGGTGGGGGACTGTTGCATTTGGTTTTTTTTTTCTATGAGCTATATGTGGCTGAGCCTGCTCCCGAGATGCTTTTTACAGTGCCCCACATAGAAGTCCAATCTGTTGTTTTCTTCCATTCTATATACGTGTTAAAAATAGCAGTAATGTGAGGCAGAGAGATGAGAATGGAAGCTTTATTATACTGCAAATTAAATAGACCTGCCAATCTTTTCTTTAACTTCACAGCACTTCCCAAACTACCCAGTAGTTTTTTTTTTTTCCACTGATCACCATGACTCAGTTCTGACAATATTGTGGGGTTGTGTTTTGGGTTTGGTTTTTGGTGTTTTTTTTTAACCATTGGCACCATTTTTTATGTTGGTTGCCTTCTGCGGTTATTTGTGTGTTGTGGCACCCTTCAGCGAGTCTCCAGGTTGCCAAGAAGAGATGTGAAATAAATAAAACAAAAACTGCAAATACACAGGGAGGGGGATTTGTGTGTCTGAGCACAGACGTACCCTCAGCTCCTGGTGAAGTCGCCGATGCCTGCAATGTAGGGAAGCTGCCTTTATTTTCTTTAATTTGTCATTTTTAGGAAGGGTCCTGGGTTCTCCTGGGTGGCAGTAGATCCATGATGAGGATTACAGTTGCTTTGGGAGGAAATAAAATGATATAATGTATATTCTTCCCCCCACTGTTCCCATAGTGCCCCTTAAATAAGCTTAAGGTGCCTGTTCTTGTCTGATTATCCAACGTGGACTAACACAAGTGACAATTCTGTGAGCTCCAGGTCTTACAAAGCAGCAGAGTTTGGAGACTCCCGGTACTGCCTGAAATAATGGAAAAACACGGTCAGAAAATCCCTATGGGTTTATAATGCAAAATCAAATCAAATTCACTTTTCAGGCTTGTACCACGGTGGCCCTATGTTCATGTAAAAGCATGAAAGGTTAGCTCAGGAGTTATAGATTTCCAAAGAAAGCCTTTTAGAAACAATCTGAAGTTCATTAAATTAAATGTATTTCTTTTTTTAATTCCCATATAATTTTCTGCAATGCTACACTACATTGCTAATGAAGGTGATTCAAATATAAAGCCAGTAGATGCTTAGAAGCATCTTGCCACTTAAAAAATGGAAATGCCTCCTCTTGTTAGGAGAAAAGATTAATTAATGCCTTCAGAGAGCCTGTATGGCTCGGCTGGCCCGGGCAACAGGTAACAGCAATTAATAACCTTGTGTTAATAACCCATGATAGCTAGAAAAGCATTGGGTGGGTGCAAGAATCTGCTCTAGGATCTCAGCTGAAGAAAATGAAGTCCTTGTTTTCCTCGAGTTTTTATTGCTGGGAACAAAAAGCCAACTTGTTTAACGTTTTCTTTCCGACCCAGGACCAGGAGCGCGCGGACAAGCTGCAGAAGCTGCAGGCGGAAAGGGAGGAAAAGGGAAGACTGAAAGAAGAAGCAAAAGCCGCCAAAGAGCGAGCCAAGGAGGAGGCGAAGAAGAAGAAAGAAGAGGAGAAGGAGCTGAAAGAGAAAGAAAGGAGGGAAAAGAAGGAAAAAGAAGAAAAGGAGAAAGCGGAGAAGCTGCGAGTGAAGGAGGAGAAGCGCAAGGAGAGGCAGGAAGCGTTGGAGTAAGTGGCTGGGCTTCCACAGGTCCTGGGGAATTCTGTGTGAGCACCTTTCCATGCCCAATTTGGCTGGCCCTCCTAGAGGTTGTACTGGTCAGACAGGATATATTTTAAGCACTTGATGGACTCTCCACCAGGCCCTGGGCTCAGCAGTGCTTTTTTCCTTGTGGGCTGACCTGGGCTTCTGCTTTGAAAAGGCTGAAAAACGCTGTCATGCTCCGCTGGACTTTTCCCCTCCATGACCAGTCTGTCCTGTACTTTTGCAACGTCCTGGCACTGGTGCCCTGTTGGGTGAAGGAATTGCTTGTAACTCAATAATACTATCAATCCCCTTTCCTGGTATTGAGGGAAAGTTGAAGCAGCCAAAGCTACTTTGTGGCTAAAACAGGTCAATATTTGCTCTAGGAGGAATGAAGGGAGTCCTCTGTCTGCTTAAACAAGTATGGTCCTTGAGCGATAAATAGATTAATAAATGAATTCTCTTCTTGTCTAGCATGATGGGGTCAAGGTCTGGGGCTTCTCACCTCTTCCTCGCTGCAAATAAGCACCTTGTGATATGTGACACTTAAAATGACCTTTCTATTAAAGGGCAAAACTCGAAGAGAAGAGAAAGAAAGAAGAGGAGAAACGGTTAAGAGAGGAGGAAAAGGTAAATGCTTTCTCGAAATTCTTCTGTTGCGGTGAAACGATGTTAATGGGCTCCCTGGCTCCTGGCTGTCGCTGCAATTATTATTATTTTTGTTGTTGAGTTACAGGAGCTGGTAAATAACTGAGCTTTGCTTTATAGCTCGCTAGATTTGAAGCTGGGTCATGCATGAACTCACCTTGAATTATAAGGCCTTGTCCTACCTTTGTGATTATAATTTGCATTTTGCTTCTGATTGCAGCGTATTAATGCACAGAAAGCAGAAATTACGAGGTTCTTCCAGAAACCAAAGACTCCACAAGCCCCGAAGGTGAGGTATTGCTATTCCTGTGTTTTGTGTATCTGTCTAATAAAGACACTGATGATCCTTCTGAACTGTCCCTTAGAGCTTCTTGGGTGGACAAAGCATTAGTATTTCTTCCTAATTTCTGAAGCATAAAGGATTTAATTAAAAGTCTGTGACTGGAGCAGAGTGTTGGTGCTGCGGTTTCTCAGGCATTCAGACCTTAACGATCCTCGTTTAATATTTCAGATTCTTGCTGGCTCTTGTGGAAAGTTTGCTCCTTTTGAAATTAAGGAGAACATGGTCTTAGCTCCCCTCTCTCGTATTGCCCTGGATCCAGACTTTTTAGAACAGCTGGATAAGCTCCTACATGCCCAGAATAGTGACGTTTCTTTTTTGAGGGATCTAAAGTGTCGTAAACCACGGAAAACTGGTCCTACTTTTGTCAACAACAGTGCTGACATAGTAAACAGGTCAGTATGAGTTTTGGGGGGTTTCTTTGCTTTTTTTAATATAATAAACTGCAGAATGGTTTTGAGGTAGGCTTTATTCTAGCACTGGAGAGGTTGGAAAGGTGGGGCTTTTCTTTGGGTACTCATTTTATATGAGAATTGTTTCCATGGGGAGAATTGTGTGATGATGTGACATGAGCATTGTCAAATGATCAGAGGGCTGGAACCCCTCTCCTGTGAGGACAGGCTGAGAGAGCTGGGGTTCTTCAGCCTGGAGAAGAGAAGGCTCTGGGGAGACGAGACCTTAGAGCCCCTTCCAGTATCTGAAGGGAGCTACAGGAGAGCTGGGGAGGGACTCTTTATCAGGGAGTGTAGTGATAGGACGAGGGGTAATGGCTTTAAATTGAAAGAGAGGAGATTTAGATTAGATAGTAGAAAGAAATTCTTTACAGTGAGGGTGCTGAGGCTCTGGAACAGGTTGCCCAGAGAAGTCATGGATGCCCCATCCCTGGAAGTGTTCAAGGCCAGGCTGGATGGGGCTTTGAGCAACGTGGTCTGGTGGGAAGTATCCCTGCCCAGGGCAGGGGGTTGGAACTCGATGATCCTTAAGGTCCTTTCCAACCTAAACTGTTCTATGATGTAGGTTTTTTTCATTCCATACAACACTTCTCAAATCCTTCCCCGCAGGAAATCTTGCACTCCAGGCAGCTGCCTTCAGCCCTGGACACCAGTGGCCTTTAGCGGTGTTTCTCTTTGATAGTTTTAAAAAATAAAGGCACTGATAGCTAAACCAGAGGTGCTGTTAAGGAGGGAGGTGGCTTGTCATCGGGAGTGTCTTTTCTATTGGACTCAAGCTCTGGGTTGATATTGTGGTTGGACCGATGTTCTCCTGAGCAGGAGGGAAGGGCTGAAGACGGTCTCTTGTTTTCACAGCGACGTGGTGGTGGTGGTGGATAACTGCAAAACAGATGCTGTTCCTGAAAGGGGGAAATTTGGTAGAATGAAACTGCTGCAGTTCTGTGAGAATCACCGTCCTGCGTACTGGGGCACATGGAACAAGAAAACCACTACGATCCGTCCCAGGAATCCTTGGGCAAAGGACAGTGTAAGCACCTCGCGGGCTATCCTTGGATTCTTTTCTTTCTTTCTGCTCTCGAAGTGAATGTGGGCTCGGCCAAGTTCCCTTGTTCTCTGGGATTTCCCATCCGCTTGCCTATTCCCTCTTCCCACTGAGTTTTGAAGCCCCAAGTGGGCTCTGGCATCGCGCTCTCAAATCACTCACAGAAATGGCCTGTTGGCATTTCTTCTAGAAACTACTGGACTACGAAGTAGACAGTGACGAAGAATGGGAAGAGGAGGAACCTGGAGAAAGTCTCTCCCACAGCGAAGGGGTAAAGATTCCCCCTGCTGAAAAAAACAGCTTCCTGAACCAATTATGCTTGTCAGGGTGACTTCTAATCAGCAGAGTTTATTTTTAGGATGATGAAGAGGAGGGAGAGGATGAAGATGACGACGATGGGTTTTTTGTACCCCATGGGTACCTATCTGAAGATGAAGGAGTGACAGAAGTAAGTGAACTGGGTGCCTCTGGTTTTCTATCTCTGATTCCAGTCAATTGTGTAACAAATATTGGCAGAGGAAGAGAGCACGTAGTCTTGGCAGTGGTATAACTAAGATCTGCACAGTTCAGGAGCAGCTTCTGTAGCTCCTGTAGGGAACACAGTAAAAAGCTGGATTTTTAAAAAGCTTTTGTTTTTTCCTGGAATGAATGTATTGAGTTCTTTCTCCCCCCGTGGCTTTAGGAGTGCGATCCGGAGAACCAGAAGGTTCGTCAAAAGCTGAAAGCGAAGGAATGGGACGAACTGATGGCCAAGGGAAAGAGGTTCCATGTTCTACAGCCCGTGAAAATTGGCTGTGTCTGGGAAAGTGCCAGAAACGACGGCGGTGCCAACGCAGACCTAAAGGTTCTCCAGCAGTTCGCAGCGTGTATCCTGGATTCATCTGTCGCAGAGGAAGAACAGCAGATACAGAAATGCAGTAAAAAAAGAGCAAAAGATCAGAAAAGTAAGACCCAAAGGGCTAAATAGTTGTACTTAGGCACTGCTCTGCTTTGGAGAGAACAGCTTTGTCTAGTGAGTGTCAAATATGGAATGAGCTGGTTTTGACAAGTCTAAATCCACGGAATCTCTGAGTTCTTGGAGTTTTTCAGCATTGCCTCTGGGATGGCCATAGACATGCTCTCCAAAAACTCTTGCTCTAGATAATCTAGGAAATAAAGGCAACAAGACTCAGATTTAGGGCTGTTTACTGGGAGTGCTCGAGCCCATTGATCCGTTTATTGTTCAGGGGAGAGGATTTTGTTTGTTTCAGTACTGAGTATCCTGCACGTGATTAACACAGGGGTGTGAATCTGCACGGTTCAGGAGCAGCTTCTGTAGCTCAGGGAACAGTAAAAAGCTGGATTTAAAAAAGCTTTTGTTTTTCCTGGAATGAACATATTGAGTTTTTTCTATTAAAGGCTAGAATAGGGGTCAAAGATTCCACTGAGGGGGTTGTTGTTATTGGGGGGTGACTTTTCTACATCAAACTTACCTCCTGGTACAATCCCAGGTATCTAAAATTATTCCCAACCTATTTGTTTTCTCCCTGGGACGTGGGTACTGGTAGGTTATGCCAGCCTGGCTTTTTCTCTTTTAAATGTTTCTCCCCCGTAAGCTTCGTGCGTCTCTTCTTCTCCGCAGTCCTCGGCCACCTTCTGCCGCTGCTGCACGGCAACGTCAACGGGAGCAAAGTCATCATCCAGGAATTCCAGGAGTGCTGCCGGCAAGGACTGTTCAACGACGTGACCACAGCCACCGACGGGAGCGACACGAGCCCCACGAGCCCCCATCCCTCCCGCCCACAGACGCCTGTTGGCGAGGACAGCGGTGTCCCCTCCAAAGCCAGGCTAAAAAGGATAATTTCCGAGAACTCTGTCTACGAGAAGAGACCCGAGTATCGGATGTGCTGGTACGTCCACTCGGAGGTGCTGAGGAGTTTCCATCAAGAGCATCTCCCCGTCCCTTGTCAATGGAACTACGTCACCCAAGTCCCTTCTTCGGGGAAGGAGGAGGGTGGCAGTGTGCTGGGTGGGGTGGTCCTGCAGGCCACCCCCGTCTCGGTGAAGAGGAAGCCCACTGGCAGCATGTCCATCACAAAATTCATGAAAAGGCCTCGGGATGCTGAGCAGGTGAGTTCCTTCTGTGCTGTTCCTTTTGACCTGTGTGACCAGCAGGTGGAGGGAGGTCATCCTCCCCCTCTGCTCTGCTCTGGGGAGGCCACAGCTGAAGCACTGGGTCCAGTTCTGGGCTCCCCAGTTCCAGAAGAACAGGGAACTGCTGGAGAGGGGACAGCAGAGGGCTACAAAGATGATGAGGGGCCTGGAGCATCTCTCTGATGAGGAA
>JAOQGH010000014.1:6036122-6046423 GCA_025769975.1 Gallinago jamesoni | reverse complement strand
GACTGGAAGGGGCTCTAAGGTCTCCCTGGAGCCTTCTCTTCTCCAGGCTGAACCCCCCCAACTCTCTCAGCCTGTCCCCACAGCAGAGGGGCTCCAGCCCCTGCAGCATCTCTGTGGCCCTATACTTTGACCTTGTAACACGCTGTGTGTGTTCACAGACCTGGAAAAACTTAAAGCACTTCAACTAAACGGGACAAACATTGATTTCTGTAAGAAGCTCCTTGTGGTGGACGCTGCTTTGGACTTTCTGGTGGTAGCCTTGTGCTAGAGCTGCGCTTGCCTCAGTTGCCACCTTCAGTCTCTTCTCAGTGTGGATGCTGAGCCCCTGGCAGAGTGTTTGCCACAGGAGGTCTATCCTTGCCCTTCCAGACCTCCTAACCTTGGGCCAGAAGCCTTCAAACATTAACTTATCTTCTTGTGCTTAAAAAGGAAGGGGCCAGAGCGCAACTTCTGGCACCGAAAGCACAAGACACAAACTTCTCCCTAAGTTCTCAGCAGCAGATAGCTCTGACAACCCAAGGACGCCCGCGGGAGGGACCAGATATCTCTTTTTTCTGCTTACCAGCCCACATTCATTGAAGGCCAAGTTCTCATCAGTCAGTTTGATACCTCTGGGTCCCAACAGCTCAAAGGGCAACCAGTCATCTCTGAGAGCCTCTCTCACAAAGCTGTAGAGCGCAGAAACCGATTCCCACGCATAAAAAGTCCCTGCCATGAGAAAACAAGGTGAGATATTGAGAGAGAGTCTGGCATTTACCAAATCTAACCTTTTTGCGGTAGGTTTCGTGGGGCTCAGGTATTTTATGAACTACTTCAGCGACACCGAAACAGCTGAAAAGTATAAAAGCAGAATCCCTAATGAAAAAAATAGCGCTTCAATTGTTGCGAGCCCCTGCCAGCCCGTCACAAAGAGCTGGGAAATGATTTCCAGACTTCTACTGGGAAACGCGAAGAGGATTTATCCCGTTGTATGGCCCGACACCGCACGGGCGGCCTCACGCTGGTTCCTCTAACAAACCCATCTAGTGAGTCCAGCTTGCTCGCAGTAACCTGGGAAGAGCATGCTTTAATTAACAGCACCTTAAGATTCTTCCCTCTCCCCTCAACCCTTCGCAGTCCCAACCCTGGGCAGGGCAGGGCAGGGCAGGGCTCGGAGAAGCAAAGAATTCTTAAGGAATTATTACCCTGCTCTGGTTTTTATTGCTTTATTCTACCAGCTGCGCTCAACCCACCTTGATCCTGCTTATTATTCAATAAGAGGCTTTTGGAGGTGCACAGAGAAAGGGTAAGAAGTCCTTTTTCTTTTTTTTTTTTTTTTTTACCTTGGAGGATGTATCCATCGGGAAACCGGACTCGTACCAGGGTGTAGTTGTACTTCCGCTTTTCCCTTTGTTCTTCTTTCTCTCGCATGGCTTTCGTCCTCAGCATCGACGCCCTCTCCACCGCTTCTGTCCTTTAGAGGGGGGAAAAAAAAAAAAAAAGGTGGCAATTTTTAGCACAAAAAGAGAGGTAGAAGACTCCTCGTTGGCACCGCCATGCCCCCTGGGGTGGTCGGGAGCCCTCCTCTCTCTGCTCACCGGAGCCGCTGCTCTCGTTTGATCTCTTCCGCCGTGAGGTTGTAAAAGTCGTCTGGCAGCTCGAACCGAGCAGCTTGAGGGGACGGTTTAAACACGCAGAGCTGGCGATCCAGCTGGGCTCGCAGGGGCTCGGAGTTTAAAAGCTGCTCTTTGTAGCTCTTGAGGTCTTCCAGCTTGGTCAGCATTTCTTCCTTCAGGACGTAGTACTCCTCAGGGGTCTCTGTAAGCAAAAGGATGGGATTTGAGGCTCTCGTTCTTTACATGAGCAATGTATGGAATAGAAGGGCAAGGATCTCCACAAAATGTAGTGTTTTAACAGGGTGAGGGGCTGTTTCTGTCGCAGCCTCAGAGTGACAGCCTTTGGTAGAGCCCACAAAGCTCTCGGCAACCAAAGCTGCCTCCCCTGGGGTGTCCCACCACCACTCAAACTGGTGCCTCCAGTTTAATACACTGAGATTTCTTGCCTTGTCCTGGAACAGGCAGTGTTTTTGTCTCAAACCCGATAGCCTGAAAAAATCTGTGTATCCCTTCCAGGCAGCTTATCCTTTCCTGGAAGAAAAGGAAAGAATTTCAATGTAGCCTGCTCCAGGCAAAGACATTCCATGGCAGAGCATCTGCAGGAGTCTTGACCTCACCTGAAACACTTTGTTCTGCAGCTTGATTTTCCGGTACTTCTCTTCTTCTGGATGGAGATAGATATTGTCCAAGTACCTGCAGAAAGAGGACCGTATGGATCAAAGCAGGCACTTCAGGACGTGCTACTCCAAGAAGTAAGAAAAGCCTGGGAGACCTCATAGTACTTCTCACGTTAAAAAGAAGAGCTGAAAAACTGAAGAAAGTAAAATACAAGTGTTTCATCCCCAGGCTGGACAGAAGATGGGGGTGGCTGATCTCAACCCGCAGCTCCCAAACCTCTTGGGACGAGTGGCCCAACTCTTAAAACATCTCTGAGACGCTGACCTTATTTCAACTGATACTTAAAATGGTTTGAGTACGTGGCTTCGGTTTTAATCCGGGCTTTGGCTGAAGCACAGCAAGAAAATCCACCTTCCTGCAGGGAAGGGACAAGGTCCTCGGTCCCCACTTACTTGGCCATAGTCTCCAGGCCCACGCGTACTTTCTCCCGGTCCTTATTGAAGGTGTGGATCTCCATGATGGAGGCAGCCACTGGATCCACGGAGAAATACTGGGGGAGAAGGAGAGAAACTGGTCAGGGGGGAGCCAATACTACTCTGCATTGAGGGATGGGTGGGTCTGTCGTGGTTGCACCCCGACCGACAGCTCAGCACCACGCTTGTTCCCCCCGCGGTGGGACGGGGAGAAAACTGGAAGAGAAAAACAGTGTGAAAACTCACGGGTTGGGCTAAAGATGAGATTAATAGGTAAAGCAAAATGGAATTTATTCACTGCTTCCCGATTTAGCCATTTCCAGTGTGTAATCAATGCCGTTTTCATCACAGATCTAAACTGCAGCCACCGTCCCAGCTGCTACAAAGAAAAATTAACTCTGTCCCAGCCAAAACCAGTCCAGGGCCAGAGTTCCCAGTCCCAGCACTTCCAACAAGCCAAAGGGAGGGGGCTCGGACGGACACTTGTACGGCTCCAGCGGAACAGAGTTGCCCTTTGCGAGACAGCGGAGATTTTTACAGGGAGAAGGGGGAGAGGTCGCTGCTGGAGGGGACCCACAACACAAAATCAGGTAAAAAGCAGGAGGAGGGGAAGCCGCGCAGCCGGCAGACACGGCGCTTACCGACTGGATGGCTTCTCGGAGGTGCTTCTCCTTCTGATCTTTCCTTACAACCGTACCCGTTAAGGGGCAAATGAAGTAGACCCCCGAAACGGAGGGTGCAGCTGCCCCTTCCTTGTCTGGGGAGGCGAGATCCTAAAGGAGACAAAACCAGGCACCGAACTGAGCACGGGAAGGTTTGGGTTTGGTTTTAAACGCCCTGTCGTGTCCGCGTGGGACAGGGACAGCAGCCCAGAAGGGTGCTGAGAAGGAGCAGCAACATCTTTCCTACCTTTTCCTCCGCCGAGAGCCCTTTCTGGCTCGCAGCTGCCTCTGCCATCAGCTCCTTTCTCACTACGAGAGACAAACCCAGGTTATGGGGGAACAGAGGTTCAGCAGTTTGCACCCCAGGGAAGCAAACCAGTGCTGTGTCTGATCCTGAGAGTCCAAGGGCGAGCGTGACCCCCGTTTCTATGACCCCCCAAGCAGCCACAGAAGCCGGCTGTGCCCTACAACACCCTGGAGAGCTGTACCCGAGCAGTCACCGACTCGGGATCGCCCTCCCTGGGCTCAGCTCAGAGCTGTGAGCGTCCCTGTGCTGACCCAGCAGCTCCGCAGCCTCCAGTGAGCTCCTACCCTGGTTCTTGATGGCCTTCTGGGAGGAGGCCACCATGGCCTTGGGCTTCATCTCCATCCGGGCCAGCGCCGCCGCCGCTGCCATCTGCGCTTCATCGGTGGGTCCCTGCCGAGGTTTTGGAGCCGCTTCGGCTTTTGGCTTCTCCTTGGGGACCCTGGGCAGGAGGGAAGGGCAGAGCTCGGGAGGAGACGGGCTCGGCCACAGCACCGGCCCAGGCGCGGCCATGGCCACCTCACGGTAATTACCACCCCGGTGCCCCAGGGGAGGCAGCCAGGGAACCGGCCGCCCCAGTGTGGCAGCATCGCTGTACGGTGAGTGTCAGCCCCCTGCGGGATAGGTGGCGTGGGGTCGCCCGGCGGGGTCAATCCCAGCCCGGTGTCCCAGGCAACCCTCCCCGGTACCAAGTGGCACCGGGACCGGGACAGCCGTACGGACCGCGGGTACCGGCAGCCGGGCGGAGGGGACCGGTTCCCACCCGCCCAGCCCCGCTGGCCGCCAGCAGCGCCCAGGAACGGCATCCACCACCCCCCTCTCCCCCGCCGAGCCCACCGTTACCGGAGAGTCCATTCTACCCCATACCTGGATGGCTCCGACAGCTTCTGTCCGGGCCCCGCGGTCTTGAACTTGAGGTCGGCCTTGATCTCCTGGAAAAACTTACGCATGGCGGCGGGGCCTAGGCCGGGACCGGGACCGGGACCGGGGCCACCGCCTCCAGCCCGCGCTTCCGCCCCGCCCGCGGCACCGCCCCCGGAAGGGGCGTGTCCGTGCGGCCGGCCCTGGCACCGCTCTAGCCTCCCGCCACTCTATGGTGCCCGAGGTTCTTCAGGGCTGAGGGAAAGCTGGGAGGGGGGGAGGCGGGCCCGGAACCTCCCCAGGACTTCAGGCCTGTACCCAGGGACCCCCATAGCCCCCAGGCCTGCCCCTACGGACCCCCACGGACCCCAGGGCTGCACCCGTGGACCCCCACAAAGCCCAGGCCTGCCCCCAGTACCCCCCCCCCAAAACCCAGGCTTGTTCCCACAGACCCCAGGGCTGCACCCACAGACCCCCACAAGACCCAGGCCTGCATTCAGGGACCCCCACAGATCCCAGGCCTCTACCCATGGACCCCCACAGCCCCTAGGCCTGCCCCTACAGAACCCCATGGACCCCAGGGCTGCACCCATGGACCCCCACAAAGGCCAGGCCTGCCCCCACAAAGCCCAGGCCTGCACCTATGGACCCCCACAGACCCAGGTCTGTACCCATGGACCCCCACAAAACCCAGGCCTGCCCCTCAGAGACCCCAGGCCTGCCCCTGTGGACCCCCACAAAATCCAGACCTGCACCCCACAGACCACAGGCCTGTACCCATGGACCCCCACAAAGCCCAGGCCTGCCCCTGTGAACCCCAGGCCTGCCCCCACCCCTGGCCTGTACTCACGGACCCCCCTCCAAAACCCAGGCTTGCACCCACAGACCCCAGGCCTTCACCCATGGACCCCCCCCTCAAAACTCAGGCCTGCCCTCACAGACCCCCACAAGACCCAGGCCTGTACCCAGGCCTGTACCCACGGCCTTCAGGCCTGCACCCAGGGACCCACACCAACCCCAGGCCTGTACCCACAGACCCCCCACAAAAACCAGGCCTGCTCTCAGGGACCCCACAAAGCCCAGGCCTCTACCCGTGGATCCCCCCAGCCTCCAGACCCTCACCGATCCCAGGCCTGCACCCACGGACCCCAGGGCTGCACCCATGGCCTTCAGGCCTGCCCTCATAGACCTCAGGCCTGCACGCATGGACTCCCCCAGAACCCAGGCTTGCACCCATGGACCCCCACCAACCCCAGGTCTGTACCCACAGACCCCCGCAAAACCCAGGCCTGCCCCTCACAGATCCCAGGCGTGTACCTCACAGCCCCCAGGCCTGTACCCATGGCCTTCAGGCCTGTACCCAGGGACCCCCACAAAGTCCAGGCCTGCACCCGTGAACCCCAGGCCTGTCCCCACTCCTGGCCCGCACTCACGGACACCCCCCAAAACCCAGGGGTGCTCCTACAAACCCTAGGCCTGCACCCACGGACCCCCCCAAAACCCAGGCCTGCACCCATAGACCCCAGGCCTGCCCCCACAGATCTCCACCGCCTCCAGGGCTGCCCCCACAGCCCCCAGACCTGCACCGCAGCCCCTCCTCTACAGCTTCAGCCTCCCCCTGCTGCCCCCAAGAGAAACCAGCAGCCCCAGCCTGAGTCAACCAGCCTGAAACAGGCCTTCCATGGCTCTGGAACAAACCTCATCCAGCCCTGGGTGCAACCCAGGCTGAGTGAGCCTAAAATACAAGAAGATTTTCTGTTCTCTCTGCCTGGGCACACAGCCTGGCCCTCCCTCACCTGCCAGGAACGGGCAGGGTCCTCACTTCCCACCCCGCAAAGCAAGGCTGAGAGCAGCCGACGGGCTCAGAATTTGGGGACAGACGGTTTGATGAGATTTATATCCACGGCACAACTCCCTCCTCCTCCACCTCCTCCTCCTCCTCCTCCTCGCAGGGACACAGGAGCCACTGCTGAGGAAGGGCCCGCGCGCTGGATGAGGAGAAGGAGGAGGATCAAAGCGGGGAGCCCCCACCAAAGCCCTGGAGAGGCCCCATCAGGAGCACTGTGTCCAGTTCTGGGCTCCCCAGTTCCAGAAGGACAGGGAACAGGTGGAGAGGGGACAGCAGAGGGCTACAAAGATGGTGAGGGGACTAGAACATCCTTCCGATGAGGAAAGGGTGAGGGACTTGGGGCTTTTTAGTCTGGAGAAGAAAAGGCTGAGGGGCGATCTGATCAACGTCTATAAGTACTTCAAGGGTGGGTGTCAGGAGGATGCCCCCCACCCCGAATCGGAGGGACCTGCTCCCCCCAGGATAAGCCCAGGGGAAGGAGCCCCCAACATGGCGGGGTTCAGTTGTGCAGGGATGGCACCATGTCCCCAGGCTGGGGACCTATAGCCCTGTCCCTCACCCTATAGCCCTGACCCTCCCCCTATAGACCTGTCCCCCTCCCCTTAGCCCTGTCCCCCTCCCCTTACAGCCCCATCCCTCACGCTATAGCCCCTGTCCCCCATCCAATACCCCTGACCCCCACTCTGTCCCTCACCCTATAGCCCCATTCCTCAACCTATAGCCCCTGATCCCCATCCAATACCCCTGACCCCTACCTTATAGCTCCATCCCTCACCCTATAGCTCTGACCCTCCCCATACCCGTCCCCCACCTAATAGCCCTGTTCCTCACCCTATAGCTCCTGCCCCCCATCCAATGCCCCTGACCCCCACCCTATAGCCCTGTCCCTCTCCATACAGCCCCATCCCCTTCTCCATACCCCTGTCCCCCACCTTATAGCTCCATCCCTCACCCTATAGCTCCTGTACCCATCTAATACCACTCACCTCCACCCTGTCCTTCACCCTATAGCCCCTGACCCCCACTCTATAACTCCATCCCGCACCCCTGTCCCCCATATTATAGCCCTATCCCCCACCCTATAGCCCCTGCCCTGTCCCCAGCCCGGACCCCACCCCCTCCCCCGCCCCCTTTGGTCACGCCCCCCTCCTCGGCGCCTCTGGCGGCGCGGCCCAATCCCGTTATCCCGCCGTGCCCTCGCCTCGCTACCATTGGACGAGAAGGCAGAGCGACGCGAGGTCGAGCCAACGGGAGGCGTCGCCGCGGGCGGGGGTGGGACATCCTGCGGGCCCGGCCCCTCCCCGCCCCGCTGCCCGGTGCTGCCCGCGGCCTGGGCCTCCGCCGCCGCCGCCCCGCCCCGCGGCCGCCATGCCGCACAGCTTCAAGCCCGGAGATCTCGTCTTCGCCAAGATGAAGGGCTACCCGCACTGGCCGGCCCGGGTGAGACCGCGGGACCGCGACGCACCGGGGCGGGGGGGGAGGACTTACCGGGGTTTGAGGGGTGGGGGGCGGGAGGCAACCGGCCCGGGCCGGAGGTCCCGTAGCGGGATGGAGGTCCTGCACCGGGATGGAGGGCCGGTACTGGGATGGGGAGCCGTACTGAGATGGGGGGCCTGTAGCAGGATGGAGATGCCATAACGGTTCCCGTACCGGGATGGCGACCCGTTACCGGCGTAGGGTGTCCTGTACCGGGATGGGGGAAGCTGGTACCAGCACCTGTCCCGAGACAGGGGCCTGGTAGCGGGATGAGGGACTTGTACCAGCACCCATACTGGGATGGACATCCCATAACGGTACCCATAGTGGGATGGGGAGGTCTCCTGCCAGGATGGGGACCCAGTATGGGCATGGAGCATCCCATACTGGGATGGGAGCCAGTACCAGTATGAGGGACTAGTCCCAGGACCCATACTGGAGTGGGGAGTCCTATCCCAGCACGCGTAATGGGTTGGGATGTCCTGTAACGGGATGGGAGGTCTTGTACCAGTATCTGTACTGGGATGGGGATCTGGTACCAGGATGGGCTGTCCCATACTGAGATGGGAAGTCCTATTCCAACACCCATACTGGGATGGGGATCCGGTACCAGGATGGGATGTCCCATGCTGGGATGAGAGGTCTCGTACCAGCACCCGTACTGGGATGGACATCCCATAACGGTACCCGTACAGGGATGGGGAGGTCTCCTGCCGGGATGGGGATTTGTTACTGGGATGGCCTGTCCCATACTGGGATGGGAGCACCCATACTGGTATCTATCCCGGGATGCGGAGCTGGTACCAGTATGAGGGACCAGTCCCAGGACCCATACTGGAGTGGGGAGTCCTATCCCAGCACCTGTAACGGGTTGGGATGTCCTGTAATGGGATGGGAGGTCTTGTACCAGTATCTGTACTGGGATGGGGATCTGGTACTGGGATAGGATGTCCCATACTGGGATGGGAGGTCCCATTCCAGCACCTGTACTGGGATGGGGATCTGGTACCAGGATGGGAGGTCCCATTCCAACACCTGTACTGGGATGGAGATTTGGTACCGGGATGGGAGGTCCCATTCCAGCACCCATACTGGTATGGGGACTTGGTGCGGGAATGGTATGTCCTGTACCAGAATGGGAGACCCAATGTCAGCACCTGTACTGGGATGATGGCCCAGTACTGGGGTGGAGATCCCCTCCAGGCACCCATACTGGGGTGGTAGCCCAGTATTGGGATGGGATCCTACACTGGGATGGGTTCCCACACCAGTACCCATACTGGAACTGGGGTTTGATACTGGGAGGGGGTTGCCATGTCGGCGCCTGTATCAGGATGGAGAAACCCTGTACCAGGACGTGTACTGGGAGGGGATCGGGCACCAGGCTGGGGGTCCCACACTGGCACCTGCACCAAGGGAGAGAGGGGGGGTCCCACACTGGTGCCTGTACCTGGCAAGGGATGGGGGAGACATGGGGTCCACTCACCAGAAGGGTGTTTGACAACCCCATGCAGGGGGGCACCCAGGACCCCCCTCCTGCCCTTATGACCCCCCCCCTCACCCAGGGGACACCCTTGGGGTGACTGAGTGGGGCCTCAGCCCTGCTTCACCCCCCCAGGACCCCTGGCCTGGGGACCTTCTTTCCTGCTGGGGTGACCCCTGCCATCCCCATCCCCTGTTTCACCCCAGGTGTGCTCCTGGCACCCCAACCCCATGGGGGTGTCCCCCCCCCCCAGCCCCAGCACCCCAGAGGAGTCCAGCCCTTCATCCTCATCCCCCCCTCCCCCTCCATTCCCCTTCCCAGCCTGGATGTCCCCCACCTGCTGTCCCCCACTGGGGTGGGGACAGAGCCAGGGTCTGGGGCTGTGTCCCTGGTGGGGGGACACGCTGGGGACAGTGCCTGGGTGTGACGCGTGTTGGAGGGGGGCTGTGGCGCTGGCGAGGTGCGGGATGGGGGGTTGGGGGGTGCAGATGGCGTGGCGGAGGACGATGGCGGGTCCTGCCGTCCAGGTGACAGGTGACAGCGTTGTGCCGTGGTGGTGGCCCAGAGGAGACCCCCGGAGGAGCGGGCAGAGCGGGGGCCGGTGTCGGCCGTGCTGATGAGGGGAGCGCGAGGCGGTTTGGGGTGGGGGTGGGGGAACAGGGGAGGAAGGGGGGGGGGGGGTGTCTGCGGTGGTACCCGGTGACAACCGAGGGCTCGGCAGGTTCGTCGGCTGACGGAGTGCGATGGCCGGAGACTGGCAGGTGGAAAGCGTGTGGGATCGGGGCCGGCGGGGACCGGGGAGGCTCAGGGTGCCGGAGACGACGATGCTTGGCCGCACCACGCCGGGAGATCTAGGATGGCGTCCCCGCGCTCTCGTGGCTGACCTGGCGCCGAGAGGACTCAGTCCTTCCAGGAGAGCCCTGGCGTCTGCAGCCCCTCCTGCTTTTTAGCTCGCTTGCTCTTTTGGGGAAGGCTTCCCC
>JAOQGH010000014.1:6001300-6016625 GCA_025769975.1 Gallinago jamesoni | reverse complement strand
TGGCTCTCCTTGGTGGTGGCGTAGGCGGTGGAGACCACGCCGTAGGCAGAGCTCACCAGGGGCAGGCTGGCCACCCGGCTCACCACGCTCTGCTGGGGTGCGGTGGGGTGGGGGGAAGATGATGATGAGCAGGGACCCCCAGCGATGCCCTCTGCAGCCCCCCCAACTCCTCAACCCTCCTTGTGTCCCCCCCCACCTCCCCTACCTTCAGCTCCTGCCCATCCTCTGCCGGCGCGGGGTTTTCGGCTGACATGGCAGCGGCGGCTGCAGCGGGAAGAGAAATAGTCACGGGAGGTGGGGGGGATGAGACTAACGTGGACCCCTGGGGTGGCCGAGCCCTGTGGCCACCCCTTGGCGTGCCCCCCCTGCGCCCCAAGTCCTTCTGCAGCCTCCACCCCTCAGAGGGCTGAGACCCATCAACTCATGACAGGAGTGGGGAGCATCTAGAGGCCTCTGAGCCGCTCCAGGGGTCTGGAAGGGGTTTGGGGCTGTCCTCCTGTGTACCCTGTCCCTGCATGGCCCCTCTGGCCCCCCATCCCTTCTTGTCCCCCCCCGCCCCATCCCCGTTTGGGGCCAGGGAGGGGTTTTGGGTGATTCACCCGGAAGCTGGGCTGGATTTGCCTTTCGCAACCCTGCGGTGGGGACGTGCCACTGGTCACTGTCACCTCGGCCGGGGCAGCCCCAGGACCCACCCCAGACGGCAGCCCCCCCCCCCCCCATTTCCTCCCCAGCAGCATCTGGGGGGGGTCTCCCTGCCCCACGGCAGGGTCCCATGGGGGACAGGTCAGTGTCCCTCCCCCCGAAGACCGGCCCTGTGAACCCCGGGGGGCAAGTTCTGGGAGGGGCTTTGGGGGGGGGGGGCCTTGGGGGCTGCAGGTCCCCTTGGGTCATAACGGGTGTCCCCTTTTGTCCCTGGGGGGCAGATCCCCGGGGGGGGGTAGGTCTCCCTTTGTCCTTAGGGCAGTCCCCTTGGGTCGGGGGGGGGGAGGGGCAGGTCCCCGGGAAGGAGGGGGGAAGGTCCCCTCGATGTCCCTGGGGTGCCCCATGGCACCCACCACGGGGGGGACACCTGGGACCTCCGGACCCCCCCTGGGACCCCCCCCCCCCTTCCACGGGCCCACTTTCCACCCTCCAAATACCGCCAAGTCCCGGGGACGGTACTTACCGGGGGGCGGTAAGGGGTAGGGGGGGTGGGGGGGGTCGGTCTGTCGCGACCCCCAGTCGGGATCGCGATCCCCTGTCGCGATCCCCTGCCCCCCCTCCGGCGCCGGATTCGTAGTTGGCGGCGGGAGCCAATCAGCGAAGGGGAGGGCCGCCCTCCCACCAATTAGAAGGGAGGGGCGGGCCGGGAGGCGGGGTTTGGGGAGCGCCGCCACGTGGGGGCTCCCACGTGGGGCCGCGGGGGCCCGATCCTGCCCGGGGACACCGGGGGGGGACAATGGGGGGACACCGGGGGTTAGGGGGGGTGGGGGACCTAGCCATGGCCACCTCTCCCCGCCCCAGGTGTCCCCGCACCAAGAGACCCACCACCGGGTGTCCCCAAACTGGGTGTCCCCTTGCCAGGTGTCCCCCAACCAAGTGTCCCCACCCCAGGTGCCACCTTGCCAAGTGTCCCCATGCCAAACATCTCCATACCACATGTCTCCTCACCGTACGTCCCGATACCGAGTGACCCCATACCAAGCGTCCCCTTGCCAGATGTCTCCACGCCAAGCAGCTCCACACCGAGTGTCCCCTTGACGTGCGTCCCCTTGCCAGGTGTCCCCATACCAAGTGTCCCCACCCCAGGTGTCCCCTTGCCAGGTGTCCCCATGCCAAGCAGCTCCATACCAAGTGTCCCCTTGCCATCCATCCCCATACCAAGTGATCCCACACCAAACGTCCCCTTGCCAAATGTCCCCACCCCAGGTGTCCCCTTGCCAAGCAGGTCCATACCAGATGTCCCCTTGCCGTACGTCCCCATACCAAGTGACCCCATACCAAATGTCCCCTTGCCAGATGTCCCCATGCCAAGAAGAGGTCCACAGGGTTCCAGGCCTCCCTCAGCCCCCCCCATGGGTCCTCAGGCCAGGGGACAGGGGTGTCACCTGGTGGTGAGCAATCTGGTGGGAGAGGGTGGTGGCCCTGTGGGGGAGCAGGCTGGCCTGGAACTGGCACCGGTAGGGGACACAGTGGGTATGGGGTGGGCACAGCCAGGGGACACGATGCCTGTCACTGTCATATCCCTGGGGGCTTCACAGGACAACACACAGGAGAAGGTGTGATGGCTTCAAGGGATGGCGTTTAATGTGCTGCTGCGGGGTGGGGACAGGGACAAGGACCAGGTGGGATGGGGACAGGGATGTGGGACAGCCTGAGCCGGGTGGGATGGGCATCATGGGATGGGGACAGCGGCCTTTGGGCTGGGGACAGCAGCACCCCTGCCTCCCTGCCTCAGTTTCCCGAGGAGAGCTCGTCATCGCTGGGGACAGAGCAGCAGGGAGGGAGGTGACATCCCCGGCCACCTGGGGTGCCACCAAACCCCTTGCCTAGGGATCCAGCAGGCTCTGCCTGTCCCCTTTGGGCTCACAGGCCACGTCCCCAGCCCCGCTGAGGGCGGCCACCTCCTGTCCCTGGCGGTGCTGGGGGGTGGCACAGAGGGTGTCGCGGGTGGCAGCGAGCCGTGGGGACGCCCCCCGCAGCAGGGCCAGCAGCGGGCACTCGCAGGCCCAGGGGTTCCCGGAGATGTCGAGGTCCAACCTGGGGACGGGGGGCAGCTCCAGCCCCCGCAGCCGGTTACCCGCCAGGTCGAGGACGAGGAGGTGGCGCAGGGGGAGGAAGATGCCGGCGGGCAGCGCCCGCAGCTCGTTATCCTGGAGGAAGAGGAGGCGCAGGGCGGGCACGGGCGCAAAGGTGGTGGGTGCCAACGTGCCCAGACGGTTCCCCTCCAGGTCAAGCCTCTCCAGTGCCCCCAGCCCGGCCAGTGCCTCCGGTGCCAGGGTTGTCAGGAGGTTGTGGGACAGATCCAGGCTACGTAAGGAGCTCAAGGGGCGGAAGACCCCCGGTGGCACCTCTGCCAAGGCGTTGGCAGCCAGGTCGAGCCACCGCAGCTGGGGAAGGTGCCGGAACCAGGCGGGCACCAGCGCCCGCAGTCGGTTCCCCCGCAGCACCAGGTGCTGGAGGTGGCCGGTGGAGTTGAAGATGCCGTGGGGGAGGTCGGCCAGGAGGTTGTCCGTCAGGTCGAGGACACGCAGGGTGGGCACAGGGTGCAGGAGGGTCTCGGGGAGGTTGGCGAGGCGGTTGGAGGAGAGGTGGAGCTCCTCTAGCAGGGGGAGCCCGGCCAGGGCGGTGGGGAGGAAGGTGGTCATGGCCGTGAACTCCACCGAGACGGCCACGGTGGTGGGGGGCAGCTCGGTGGGGAAGGTGCTCAGGGTGGGCTCGGTGCAGACGAAACGGGTGGCGTTGGGTTGGGGGGAGCACGGGGCGGCGGGGGCCGGTGCCAGCAGCAGGAGCAGGAGCAGGACCCGTGGTGGCATCGTGGCACAGGGCTGCGGGCGGGCGGCCATCGTCACGCCGGGGTTGTGCAAGCCCCTTGCCACCACCGTCCCGCTGCCTGCTCGCCACCCCGGGGTGGCTGTAGGGAAGGAGATGCCCAGACCCCCCCAACCCCACTCTGAGCCCCCCCCAACCCCCCCCTCCAGCCTTGCCTTCACCTTCCCAAGCGGCCAGAGAAGCTCCTCGGGGACCATCCTGGCTCCTCGGTGGCTTCACGCCAGTGGGTTGGTGGCTCGGTCCCACGTGCCGGTTGGGAAATCGCTGCCGTCACTGCCAGCTCGCAGGGGGCTGGCATCCGGGGCAGGGGGCTGGCCTCCCCCGCGTCTCCGTTGCACCCCCCCACCCCCCCCTGGCTCTTGGGGGACACAGCGTTGACACCCCCTTCCACCCTCACCCCCCTCAGGGACACAGGGGACCCCCAGCATCCGCTGTGGCACATGGTGCCGTGTCCCCTCTCCGCCGTGGCTCCTGGGGGAAACTGAGGCACGGCGTGACGTGGGTGCTGGGGAGTGGTGGGACCCCCCCGTCACATCCACTGCGGGGGGGGGAGTGGCAAAGCCCCCCGTGTGTGATGAGCACGGAGGAACTCATTGCAGGGGAGAGGGGATGGTGGTGGGTGGGTTGGGGTGCTGCTGGGGGGGGGAGCACAGTGGGGGGGTGCACTGAGGGGGGGGATGCTCATGTACCCACGCGGGGGGGGGGGGGGGATGTGTGGGTGTGTCCCCCCATGGGGACTTTACACATTGGGGGTCCCCTCCCCAGCAGCAACACCCCCTGGCTGTCCCCAGCTGCTGACGTCCCCCCCTCTGAAGGCCATGGGGGGGTGTGGGGGGGTCCTGGGGAAGAACGGGGGCGGGGTAAGGGGTGGGGGGGGTAAGAAGGTGCCGAGGCGGTGGCGGGGGAGTCGCCTCCGGTAAACGGGCGTTTATTGGGGCCGCGGGGTACAGACCGCGGGCGGCCGCATGCATGGCCGTGGGGGCTGGGGGGGGGGACACACCCACCGCCCCCCACCCTATTTACAGCCTGCCACCCCCCACCCAGGGACCCGCCATCCCAGGGCCGGGCAGGGGTGGCACCGAAAGGGCACCCTTTGCCAGCAGAGAGTGGGTTCGGTGGGGACCCCCCCCCCATCCCCCCCCCCCCCAAGCCCCAGCGGTGCCCCCACACCCTGGCTGTGCTTTCCAGGAGGGGAGAGCCAAGGGGGGGGGCATGGATGAGCCCACCCCCGCCAAGCTGGCAACGGGCAGGGGTTGACCCCAGGTGGGAGGGGGGGGGGGGAGTGTGCCCCCTCCCTAGGTAACACACATATTTGGGGCCCCCCCACACCTCCCTGCACCCCAAATGTTCACTGTGTCCCATCTCCGCAACAAACGCACCCCAGTGTCACCCCCCCTTCCGGTGTCCCCGGGGGTGCTGGCAGCATCCACACACACCCCCCCCCCGCCATGGGTCCGAGGGGCTGCAGGGTACGGGGTGGGGGGGGGGGGCACAGCCCTCCGCTGGGCCCATGTCTGTCTGTCCATCCTGCTGCCTCCCAGGAATCCCCCCTCCCAGGGATCCCCCATCCCTGGGTCCAGCCTGGGGAGGGGACAAGTTGGATCCCGTCCCCCCCCGTCCCCCCCTAGGATCAAGCAGCCGGAGCGTGGGGCACTGCCCCATGCCAACCACGGCCACCCCCAAACCCTACTTGGGGGGCACCCCGGGGGTGCTTGCCCCCACCCTGACCCATGCAGCATCTCGTCCCCCCACCAGCCACCCCTCCCTGTCCCCAGGGAGCCCTGGAGGGGTGGGGGACACACATTTCCCCCCCCCCCCCCGACATCGGTGCTCTGGGTTGGGGGGGGGACACACACACACATGGTGGGACCCTATTTTCCCGAGGGAGTCCGCTCCACGCCGTAGCGCAGGAGGTGGTGGAGGTCCGTCAGCGCCCGGGGGGGCCCGGCACCGGTTGCCCGGGGGGCCGTGCCGTGTCTCCCATAACCCCCCGCCGCCACCGCCGCCGCCGCCGCCGCCTCGCCGCTGTTGAACGTGTGGTTCCTCTTGAGGTGGGCGCCGGGGCGGCCCGTGCCGTTGTTGGCGTTGAAGTTCAGCTGCTCGGGGTGCCAGGGTGGCCCCTCGTTAAAGTCTCCCCCTTCCCCGCCCGGCGCCGAGACCACCCGCCGGCGATCGGGGCTGGGGTGCGGCGTGCCGGCGAAGTCACCGTAAGAGCTGCGGGGCGGGCGGCGGGCAGCGGGGTGCTGCTGCTGCCGGGTACGGGGACCCTCCGGAGGCTCCCGACCCCAATGGCCGTCACCCGAGGAGTCGCTGAGTTCGGCTTCCAGCTCCTGGTCCACCAGGATGGCGTGGCAGGAGAGGGGGATGCCGCGAGCCGAACGGCCGGAGCCGGCACGCAACCGTGGGGCGCCGCCGGCGTTACCGGCTCCGCCGGGGTCCCGCAAAGCGGCGTTGATGATGTTGTGACTCTGCTCCCAGGTGCAGTTTTGGAGGGCGCCGGGGCAGCGTTTCTGCTGCAAGGGGGTCTGCTCCGGGGTGGGCAGGACCCCCGAATCCAAGTCGTGTTGGGTGACCTTCGCCAGCTCCTTGGGCCAACCGTTGGGCATCAGCGGGGCCAGCAAGGCGCCGGGTTGCCCGCCGCGCGCCCGCCGCTCGCCCAGGCGGCTGACGCTCACCACCGACTCGCTGTGGGCCAGGATGGTCTCCTTGTCCTTGCGCCGGGCCAGCTCCTTGCGGTCCCGGTGGCCGATGAACCAGCAGACGCTGAAGCCGGAGATGACGGCGCCGATGACGAAGGCGGCCACCGAGGAGATCACCAAGAGGTTCACCGACACCAGCCCGTCCGGCTCGTCCACGAAGCTCTCCGTCACCAGCCCTGGGTGATGGCAGAGGAGGGACACATGGACACACAGACACACGGACACACGTGTCAGGGGACGGTGGTGGGGGAGGAGCCTGGTGGTGCCACCGCCGTGTCCCCGTGTCCCCCCCATCCCTGCCCCGCACTCACCCTCGCACTCGCCCAGGTGGGACGTGCTGCCGCCGGCGATGTCCTGCTCAAAGGTCACCCTGGGGGTAGGCAGGGGGGGGGACACAAATTGGAGGCAGGGAGGGGGGTGATGGTTAGCTGGTCCCTAATAGCCTGGCAGAAGATCTCCCAGCATGTGATGAGTTTGCTGGGTCTCAGCAGTACAGGGGGGGGGGTTGCAGGAGCTGATGCTCTCTAGGGACCCTCTAAGACCCCACTGTCCCCAACGTCACTGTGTCCCCCAGTGTCCCCACCCCCCAGCCTGGCAGCGTTACCTGGGGCTGGGCTCCAGGAAGACGCAGGAGCCCTCGGGCGTCCAGCCGCAGTAGGGATCCCGGCTCCCCAGGCAGTTCCTGGCAGGGAGCAGAGACGTCAGGATCGGGGAGGGGTGTGGGGTGTGGGGGGGATGACACCCTAGACCCCCACGAGGGACCCCGCACCATGCCGTGCCTCAGTTTCCCCTGGCTGTGCTCCCAAGCCATGCTCAGCCTTTCCCAGCTGGATCCCACCGCAGGGTAGATTCCTGGGATGTGAAGGTAGCCCTTCCCTGCTCTTTGCACGCCCACCCCCCCCCCCCACCCCCCCCGGCCCCTTCCCCAAGAGAGCCACCCCAGGGGGCGGCTGAGACCGGCGCACTCACTTCATGCAGCCCGAGTGCTGCTGGCAACGAGCCACGGGCACCCTGGCCACACACGGGGGGAAGGCCAGCAGCAGGGACCCCGCCGCCTTGTCCAGCTCCAGCCCCAGCAGCCGCCGCTCGTCCTCCGTGTCCCGGCCACACCTGGGGACAGGGCAGAGCTCAGCCTGGCCGTGTCCCTGGTCCTTGCCAGCCCACCATGGAGCCAGAATAGGCTGGTCCAGAGGAAGGCATCTCATCCATTCCCCGCTCCCAGCCTTTGCATCCATCCCTCTAACCCATGCCTTCCGACCATCCATCCATCCCAACCACCTCATTCAACCTCCCCTCTCACCTTGCAACTGTCAATCAATCCCTCCCATCCATCCAGCTCTCCAACCACTCATTGACCCACTCACCCACCCACCCATTGATTGATCATCCATCCATCCATCCATCCATCCATCCATCCATCCATCCATCCAGACACTCACCTACCCATCTGCCCATCCATCCATCCATCCATCCATCCATCTGACCCCCCCATACCTACTATTCCCCTCCCTCCTGGCACCCCAGGACCCACCTTCCAGGCTGGTAGGTCTCAAACTCCTCCAAGAAGACGCTCTGGCTGCCAGGAGGAGCAGGAGCAGGGTTGGTGCTGGCATTGGGCTGGATGAGGAACTTGAGGATGGTGCCCGTGCTGGAACCCAGGAAGACCACAGTGTGGTTGCCCCATGGCCCCGCTGCGTTGTCCACCACGATCTTGCGGAGCTGGTACCTGCGTGGTGTGAACGGAGCAGGGGTTGGGGCGTGTGGGAGGCTGTGTGTCCCCGGGGAGGGGGAAAATGAGGCACGGTTGGGGACTGGGACCCTCCATGGGGATGGACAGGCTGCGGCTGGCCCAGAGCAGGGGGTCCCCAGGGAGCGCGAGGAGCCATGGAGATCCTAAATGGAAACTAGTCCAGATCCTAATGGAGATCCTAAATGGAAACTAGTCCAGATCCTGGCCAGGACCCATCCCAGATCCCACCCATGACCCATGCCAGGTCCCAGCCTAGATCCCACCCAGATCCCCACTGGGACCCAGTTCAGATCCCACCAAGGAACCAGCCCAGACTCCCCCAGTTCCTTGGCAGGATCCCAGATGGTCCCCATCCCCAGCCTTATGTTCCCATCCTGGCCTCATGCTCCCGTCCCCAACCCTGTGTCCCCATCCCCGTACGCTCGTCCCCAGTCCCGTGGCCCCATTCCCAGCCCCACACGTTCCCCAGCTGGCGGGAGGCAGCGGCCCGAGAGCGCCGCTTGATTAATTCCCCATCAAGCAGCAATTAAGGCAGATTTAATTAGGTTGAGACGATCTCGACTGCAAAGTTTATGCGATTCATCAGGTCTCCTGGCGCTCTCCCGAGGTGCGAGGGTGATGCAAGAGGCTCCGGCCAGCACCCACCAGTGTTCCCCCCGCTACTGCCAGTTCCTCCCAGTCCTTCCCAGTCCAGATGCTGCCCCGGGGCTCTCACCGGCTCATGGTGCGGAGGATCCAGGGCACGTTGCCCAGGGAGGGCACCGCCTCGTCCATCAGCGGGTGCGTCTTGACGAAGTTGAGGATCTCGTCGGGGAAGGTGCTGGAGGAGTTGTAGCGCATCCCCGGGGACGCGCAGCACCCGGGCCTGCGGCCGTGGCACAGCTCAGTGTCCCCATGGCCGACCTTGTCCCCAGCCCCGTCCCCAGCCCTGCCTGTCCCTAAACCCGCCACCACCAGCCCTATCCCCAGCCCAGCTGGTAGTAGCCCTGGCTGTCCCCGTTCTTGTCCCCCATCCCTGTCCCCATCCCTGCTGGTGCTGGCCTTCCCCAGAGCTGTCCCCATCCTCATCTCCATCCCCTCAACCCTTCTACCCGCTGATGTCAGCCCTGTCCCCATCCCTGTCCCTTTCCCCGTCCTCACCGCTGTCCTCGCCAGTACCAGCCCCTGCCAACCCTCTCCCTGTCCCCATCATCGTCCCTGTCCCCATCCCAACCACCCTCCCTGCAGGTACCAGACCTGATCATCCTTGTCCCCACCCCTGTCCCTGTCCCCATCCCAGCCACCCTCCCTGCAGTTACCAGCCCTCATCATTCTTCTCCCCACCCCTGTCCCTGTCCCCATCATCATCCCTGTCCCCATCCCAACCACCTTCCCTGCAGGTACCAGCCCTGTCCCCATCCCTGACCCCATGCCTACTTTCATCACCCTCCCTGTGGGTACCAGACCTCGTTGTCCCTGTCCCCATCCCTGTCCCCACCTCCCTCCTCATGCCCTTTCCTTCAGGTCCCATCAGCCTTGCTGCCCCCCATTCCTGTCACTCACCGGGGCTTCGGCACCATGTCCTCGGGCACGGGTGTCCAGATGGACTCGGGTGACTTCTGCTCCCGGAAACGTCCCTCAAAGACGGCGGCCACTTGGGTCATGTCGAAGGCGCAGACGGCCGAGCCGGGGATGCTGAGGGGTGAAGACCTCACCCTGTCCTCCATGTCTCCCCCCATGGGCACTGGGGCTCACGGAGAGGTCCCAGCCCAGCACTGGGGGTCTCGGTGGGTGGGACACAAGAAGGTCCTACCTGTTGGCAGGCGTGGAGAAGACAGCCAGCACCACGGGGCGCCCGTCCAGCTCCAGGATGTCTGTCACGGCTTGGATGACGTTGAAGTAGAAATGCGAATCGCCCGGCACGGAGCAGTTGAGCCGGGCCTTGAGGAAGGAGGTCCACTGCTTCTCCAGCACCCGCTGCGAGCCCCCCATGTCGTTCTTGCACACCCGGGCCACCCGGGACACCACCACCTATGGGATGGACACCCATCACCACCTCGTACCCAACATCGATGACCGTCCTCTCCTCCCTGTCCCCACTCTGGGTGTCTTGGGCCACTCTGGGGATGTCTCCCACCTTCTCCAGGTAGTTGAACTCCATGGCGATCTCCTGAAAGAAGAAGTAGACGTGGCTTCTCCATTCCACGGCATGCACGAAGTAGGGCTCTGTGGGGACAGCGGTAAGGTCAGGGATGGTCCCAGGACTGTGTCCAAGGGGATGGGGACAAGTGCCGTGTGGCCCATGGTGGGTACCACACCACGGGGAGGCACCTTTGAACCATTTGGAGTCGTGTTTGACGGTGCGGAGCGTCGGGCTGTCCCCCAGGCTGCGGTAGATGACGGCGTCGATGGCCAGAAAATCGGTCACCGTGGCGGTGAAGAGCATCCCCCCTGCGCAGGAAGAGGGACGTCAGCCGGGCGCGGGGTGGTGGTGGGGGGACAGGGACCCCAGCGGGGTCACTGACCTGTGAAGAGGGCCACGTTGGCGTGCTTGGGGTCGTAGGGACAGCGGGCCATGCCGCTGATGTTGTCCCCGACGGGCTCCAGCGTGTCCATCTACAGAGGGCGAGACGGGGCCGTGAGCGATGCCACGGTGGCCACCCACCCATCACCAGGACGTGAGTGACCTATAAGGTCCCAGGCGTCCCCATCTTGGTGACCTGGGGGGTGGGGGGGTGGGGGGGGGTGACTCACGCTGTAGTTGGCGCAGATGGGGTTGAAGGCGTTGGTGCCGCAGACGAAGAGCAGGCTCTCGTTCCGCACCAGCAGCACCTTGACGAAGTTCCGGCACTCTGCCTGCGCCGGCGAGAGGGGACCGTCACCCCCAGCACCCCCCCACCCCACCACCACCACCACCACCACCACGGCCACCCCACCCAAGCCCCCGTCGCGTTGGCTCGGGGGGTGTTCTCCTCTCCCCCCCCCCCAAAACGACATCTAAAGGACCTGGAAATTGGATTTCTGGCAGACGCCGGGCAGGGCTTGCTCTGATCCCGAAATAATTAATTACGAACCCAATTATCCCAGCGGCCAATAAATCACGGAGACACGAGTGCTGGGAGGGAGAGGGGGAGGAGGAGGGTGACGCTGCGGGGGGGGACACACACGACACACACGGCAGGGTGGCCTTGTCTATGTGACACGGGGCACAGAGGGTGCTCGGTCCCCACCCTGGGGGGGTCCCACGGGGTGAAGCCCCCCCCCCCACCCCATACCTCGTGTTTCCCCTTCATCCGGCAGATGCTGATGTCGTGCTGGTTCGAGCGCCACGTCAGCTTCTGGAGGGGGGGGAGAAATCCCAGTGTGGGGCTGGGGGGAAGCCAGCAGTCTGTCCCCCCCTGTCCCCGTCCCCGCCAAGTGTCCCCCTGGCACCCAGGGACACAGCACTTACCCGGTGGTAGCGCATCTCGCTGGCACTGGTGGGCTCCAGGCTGACACGGTAGACGTTGTCCCTGGGGAGGGGGACACGGGTGTCACCACCCTGTGGGGTCACCGTGCTCGGGGCGACCCCCTTGGGGTGTGCCCCCCCCCCCCCCCCCCCCAGCGAGGCATGTTGAGGGGTGCGGGATCCACCACCACCCCACCGGGGAGATGTGGGGTGGGCGATGACCATCACTGGGGCAGGGAAAGCCACGATGGAGGCCTCCCCCAAGATGCCCCGTGGCAGATTTTGGGGTGCCCCAGAGGGTCCCTCCCCAGCAAAGAAGGTTGGGATGGGTGTTGGGTGCCCACCCCCAGTAGGGTGAGAGGTTTTGGGGTGCCGGGGTTCGGACCTCTCCCCGATGAAGAGGGTCCGGTTGACCTTGAGGATGCGCTGGATGTTGAGGCGCTGGGTGCCCCCCACTTCAGGGCCGGCCGGGCGGCTTGTCCCATGGCCCACGAAGACGGCGTAGTGCTTCACGTCTGGGGGGGGACACACGGGGGGGTCACACGCTGACGGGGCACCACCACCCACCCTGGTTCCCCCAGCCAAGTTGGGGCGAATGCCCTCACACAGCCCTTCCCATGGGTGTTCCCTCCTCCCTTCACCCCAAAACCCCTTCCCATGGGTGCTCCCTCCTGCCTTCACCCCAAAACCCCTTTCTATGGGTGCCCCCTCCTGCCTTCACCCCAAAACCCTTTCCTATGGGTGCCCCCTCCTCCCTTCACCCCAAAACCGCTTCCTATGGGTGCCGCCTCCTCTCTTCACCCCAAAGTACCCCAAAACCCCTTCTCACGGGTGCCCCCTCCTGTCTTCACCTCAAACCCCCTTCCCATGGGTGCCCCCTCCTTCCTGCACCCCAAAGCACCCCAAAATCCCATCCCCCCTGCTCCGTGCCAACCTAGTCCCCCACCTCACACATCGATGCAGCACCCTGACCCCCCCTCCCCCCCCCCTGCACCCCAAGGTGGGCACTCACAGTCCTCAGGGGCCACGGCGATGGGGCCGGGCTCCTCGGGGAAGGTGGCACGGACCGTCCTGTCCCCCAGCAGCAGGAGCAGCAGGAGCAGGGGGACGCGGGGGGGTTGTCCCATGGTGTCCCCCGCCGCGGGTGGGCACCCCACCGCACCTGCGGGCAGGGGGAGAGGTGATGGGGGGGGGGGAGGGGGAGGGGGGGGCAGCACCCACCCTGATCCCCTCCCCATTGCGTCACCCACCCGTACCCCAAACCCGTCACTGGTGCCACGGTCCTGGGGGGTTCTGGGAGAACTGGGGAGGGGGTGGGGGGGCTTGGGGGGGGGGGGGGAGCACTTAAGACGCCAGTGCTGGGCCGGTGCCAGCGGAGAGGGGCCGGGCTGGGATTGGCGATAGGGAAGCGAGTCCTTCCCTGGCTGAAGAATTCCAAATATGCTGGGAAAAAGCAGCCCCCGCGCCCCCAGCGCCTGCGCGGCTCCGCACTGGGGCTACTGGGCCCAAACTGGGGCTTTACCGATGGCTCGCCACCCACTGAGCCATAGGGGAGCTAAGCCAGTGAGTGGTGGCATGGCAGGGCTGGGGACATGGGGACATAGGGATATAGGGACACAGGGACATAAGGGCACAGGGACACGGGGACATAAGGGCACAGGGACATGGGGACAGAGAGATATAGGGACACAGGGACATAGGGACATGGAGACATAGGGATATAGGGACATGGAGACATAGGGATATAGGGACATGGGGACATAAGGGCACAGGGACATAGGGACATGGAGATGTAGGGATATAGGGACACAGGGACATGGGGACACAGGGATATAGGGAGATGGAGACGTAGGGATATAGGGACACAGGGATGTGGGGATACAGGGACATGGGGACGTGGGGACACAGGGACACGGGGACATAAGGACATGGAGACATAGGGATATAGGGACACAGGGACATAGGGACACAGGGACATAATGACACAGGGACATGGGGATGTAGGGATATAGGGACACAGGGACATAAGGGCACAGGGACGTGGGGACATAGGAATATAGGGACACAGGGACATGGAGATGTAGGGATATAGGGACATGGGGACATAGGGACATGGAGACATAGGGACACGAGGACGTAAGGGCCCAGGGACATGGGGACACAAAGGAAGCCAGTGAGACTTCTTCTGCATCCGAAATGCCATCAGGATGGATCAGAAAATCCCTGGGGACACACGAGCACCACGTGCCATGACACCCCCCTCACCCAGACAGCCCCAAAGCCACCGCCACCATCCCCCCACTGCCACCATCACTGTCCTACCACCCATCCCCGTGGGGCAGTGGGGACGGGGGCAGGGCTGGGTAATTAGCAGCCAGGCAGGGAATTAATTGATTATCAATTCCGTGAGAGCAGGGAGCGGGTTCGATCGAACCCGTTGCCCTCCTGACGCTGTGTCCCCTGCGAGGAGCGAGGACGGGTGGTGACATTGCGTGGGGCTGGGGGTCACGGCGCCTGGACACCTGGCAGTGCCAGTGGGGACACTCGTCCCTGTCCTCTGTGCAGTGTCACCAGCCCTGGGTGGGACCTCCCTGCGGTGTCACAGCCTCCGGGGACACCTGACCCTGACCCCGCTGTGTCACAGCCCCCCGGGTAGGACATCACCCCAGTAGGACCTGACCCTGATGTCACAGTCCCTGGGGACAACTGACCCCATCCCCTCAGTGTCACAGTCCCCAGGGTCAACTAGCCCCATCCTCATGGTGTCACAGCCCCAGGGACACCCAAAAATGTCCTCACAGTGTCAGGGCCCCCAAAGACAACTGACCCCATCCCCATAGTGTCACGGACAGCAGGGACATCCAACAATGTTCCCAGGGTGTCACAGTCCCCAAGGACAACTGACCCTGTCTCCAAAGCATCATGGACTCCAGGGACATCCAACAACGTCCCCAGGTGTCATGGACCCCAGGGACACCCAACCCCGTCCCCACAGTGTCACAACCCCCAGTGTCAACCGACCCTAAGTGTCCCAGGCCCCAGGGACGCGTCCCCAGGGGCACAGATGGCTTCACCCCCCCCACCGTGGCCTCCTGGGGACAGGCACAGCCATGGGACGGGTCTGTGCCTCAGTTTCCCCACCCGCCCAAGGAGCAAACAGCTCCCAGCCATGGGATGGGTCCCACCTGAGCTGAATTAGGGGGCTCCCCCCAAAGCCCCCCCCCCCACTTTAGGGGCCGGTGGGGTCTCCCGATCCAGCCTCGTTACCCAAATGAGCCATCCTGCTCGGGTAATGATGTCCCCACGCCACAACCTCCCCCCCCCAGCATCAGAAAATCACCAAATTTAAGCATCCCCAGGCACCGGGGGGGGGGACGACGATGGGGGTTGGGGACACCCCAAAAAGCAGCCCCAAGGGAAGGGCTCAACGTATATCAGCCACCTGAGAGTCCCCCCCATCCCCCATGCCGAGTGGGATCTGGGGTGCAGGGTTGCAGCCTTGGGCGCCTGTAACCCCAAACTGGGAGGAGGGGGGGGGGGGCGGTGTCACTGTGTCGTCCCCCCCCTCCAACCTCAAGCCTGGGTGGTGACAGCGAGAGGGTGCGGGGTAACCGGAGCCTCCGGCGACATAAATGCCTGCAATTGTGCGGGCAAAGAAAAGGCAGCGGAGAGGAGGGGGCTGGCGGGGAACGGGGGGGGGGGGGAGGCCGGGGGGGGACACACACATGGTGGTGGGGACGGGTGACAAACAGGGACCCATTCACGGCGGTGGCGGAGGAGAGGGGACGGTCACCGCGCACGTCCCCCAAGGCGGCTGTGGGGAAACTGAGGCAGCGGGTGGCCGTGCTGGGGATGCGCTGGGTGGTCATGGGGGGTAGGTCTTGGGGGGGGGATGTCTCTAGCCCCCCCCCCCCCGTG
>JAOQGH010000014.1:5949718-5963508 GCA_025769975.1 Gallinago jamesoni | reverse complement strand
TGGGGACATGGGATTGGACAGCGATGGGGACATGGGATGGGAACACGGGATAGGATGGTGATGGGGACATGGGATGGGAACACAGGATGGGGACATGGGATGGGACAGCAATGGGGACACAGGATGGGGACATGGGATGGCCCAGCATTGGGGACATGGGATGGGACAGCAATGGGGACATGGGATGGGGACACGGGATTGGACAGTGATGGGAACATGGGATGGGACAGCAATGGGGACACAGGACGGGGACATGGGATTGGACAGTGATGGGGACATGGGATGGGACAGCGATGGGGACACAGGATGGGGACATGGGATGGGACAGTGATGTGGACATAGGATGGGACAGCAATGGGGACATGGGAAGAGACAGTGACGGGGACATGGGATGGGGACATGGGATGGGACAGTGATGGAGGCATGGGATGGGGACATGGGATGGGACAGCGATGGGGGTGCAGAACAGGGCATCAATGGGGACATGGGACAGGGCAGGAAGGGGAACATGGGTTGGGGAAGGAACAGGGATGCAGGATGGGGCAGGAAAGAGGATGCAGAACAGGGCAGGAAGGGGGACACGGGACTGGAGAGCAATGGGGACATGGGACTGGAGAGCAATGGGGACACAGGACCAGGCAGTGACGGGGACACGGTGCCAGGCAGAATCTGGCCCTGCCAGTGGGAAGCCACCACGTTCCCCAGCTCCATTCACCGCCTCCCCCCCAATCTATCACCATCTCCTTAACCCGCAGGCCCGCGCCGCGCCGCCCCTGGCTAATGGCTTGTTTCCCATCGCTGCAAGTGGCCACCAGGAGCAGATGAGCCCAGGAGGGTGATTTATGCCGGGCAGGTTGAGGCCACAACTGTTCGGGAGAGCGGGAACAGCTGCTCCGGCTGCTCGGGCACAACGTGGGGCAGGAACAGGGGTGCGGGGTGGGTGACACCCCAGGGGTGTCGGGGACCTCCGTGGGGTGGGGGGGCAGGCGGGCTGGGGGTGGGGGGTGGGGGAGGACCTGGGGAGGGGTGAGAGGTTCGCTTCCCAGCCGCTGCGCGAGACCAAGATTCAAGTCAAGGCTCCGGATAATCCCGAGTTTAATCCCCTCTAAACCCCCCCTTTGATCTGTTTAATGCCACCTTTTGGAATTAGGATCCCGCGAGGGGGCTCCTTCCCACCGAGCTGGGAGGAGGAGGAGGAGGAGGAGGAGGAAGGAGGAGGAGGAGGAAGGAGGATGCTCTGACGCTCCTGACACCGTGGGGCTCAGGATGTGGGTGCAAATTCCATCATGGCTTGGTGGGACTGTGGGGCTCGTTAGGGTCCCCAGCACAGGGACCAGCTGATGGCCACCACACCTTGGCTTTAAAACTCCTCCATGTGGCCACCATTGTCCAGCAGCGGGGCCCGGGGGGGCTCCTGGGGACACCCTTGGTGACAAACCCACCCTGCGCCCACCGTGGGGGCTGCTGCTGCCACCCACCACCCACAGTGCCAGGCCCTGGGCAAGCGGAGGAGATGCCCACCCCTGCTTTGTGCTGGTGGGGGCGGGTGGATCGGGGCCGAGTGGGGGTTTTAGGGGGCTGGCACCTCCCAAACCCCCCACCCGAGCCCCCCCTTCCCTCCACGCAGCCTGACACCCCCCCCTCCTCCCCCCACACAGCATCCACCCGCACACCCTGTCACTCTGCTCCCGGTGATGGACCTCCCCCTCGACCCTCCCCCCGCCCCCCCGCTTCCCACGGGTGTCGCATCCCCGTGGCGCACCTCCACCCGAAAAGTGGGGACTTTTCGAGCCGCCCCCCCCTCCGCCCCCCCCCGGTGCTGCCCCCCGGTGCTCAGCCCGGTCTGCCAGCGCCCTCCTACGTTCTTCCTCCAAATCGCCCCGGCCAGCGGGCCCACGGCCGTTTCCACGCGTGATCGTCTCACCCACGCCGGTCCCCCGTCTCACCCACCGGGGGTCCCCGTCACCCACCGGGGGTCCCCGCCACCCAGGCGGCTCCGCAGGGACCCGAAAGAGATCCCTCTCCCCCCCTCTCCCTCCTCCCCGAGCACGACCCACGGCCCGGGCTAACGGGACCGGCCCACGCACGTCGGATCCGCGCCCACGGGGCCGCCCCGCCCCCGCCGACCCCCGCCCCCCGTCTCGCCCTCCCATTGGCTGCTTCGTAGCAAGCCCCGCGTCGCCATTGGCTGGCGCCGCCCGCGGGTCCTGCCCCCTCCCGCCGCCGCCGCCGCCGCCGCCGCTCCCGGCCCCGCTCGGGAGGGAGGCCCCGGACCCGCCGGGCACCGGGCACCGGCTACGGGGGCACCGCCGTGCCCGGGGCAGGGAGAGGAGCCCGAGGGAAGCGGAATTCTCCCGCCCCGTCCCGTTTCGCCCCGTTCCGTTCCGCCCCGGTCCCGCCGCGGGCACGGAAGCACCCCCGGTCCCGGCGCCGCGCTCCCCCGAGGCAGGCAGCAGGTAAGGGCTGGCCGGGGCAGCGCTGCCGGGATCGGGTCTCCCCCCCCCTCCCCGGTTCCTCCCGGTTTCCCCCGCTTCCTCCCGGTTCCCCCCGGTTTCCCCGGTCCGTGGGGGCGGGCGTGCTCGGTACCGCCTCGTTTCGTGCTTCCCACTCCGGGACCGGCGAAGCCTCCCGTCTCCGCAGGCGAAAGCAGCCTCCAGGGCATCGCCCCGACCCTTCGCCTCCCCGGTATCACCGGGCACCGGCGGCCCCCGCCCAGGCCGGGAGGGGTCGGGGGGGGTCACCAAGGGTTTGGGGAGCTGCTGGGTGGGCAGAGCCCGGGGCTGCTCCCCGGTTCCCGTGCCTCAGTTTCCCCAGGTGGGTATAACAGGGGGGAGAGAGCCATCGCCCTCCCCTTCCCTCCCCCACCCCCCAAAAAAAACCCGAGGGGGGGGGCTGGAAACGCAGCTGTGTCCGGTCGGTGACGGTGAACGGGAGGTGTTGGACCACCCCCCCCCGTGATGGGGGTCGCGGAGCCCACATGCGAGGGCAGGGACGGGCGCCCCACGGCAGAGCCTTGCGTCGTGCATCCCCCCGGCCTTCACCCCCATTTCCCTCCCCTTTCTCCCCCCCTCACCCCCCCCGGGGGCTCCGTGGGGTGAAATTCCTCCATTCACGGGGAGACAAATCCCTTTGGCGAGGCCGGATCCTTCCCGGAGCACCGGAGAGTCGGGGGTAAAACTTCCTAATCCCCAAAAAGCTCCAGAGCAAGGAAGGATTTGGGGCCATAAATATTCTTTGCTGACCCCCCCCCAAAAAAAAACACCACCAAAAACCCAACCAAACCCAACAACCAGATCCGAAATGTCCCGGGGGAGCTTTTCTTCCCTCCCGGAGCAGTTTTGTCCTCACTGATCCCTGGGGCAGGAAACATATGATGCACCGAGGCCCCCGCCGCAGGACGGACGGACAGACAGACAGACAGACGGTGGTTTGCCCCCCCTTCCCCTGCCCGACCCCCCCGCCCCCCCTCTTCAGCTCCGTTTTCCACTTCCCCATGAATCTCCGTCTGCTCCGAGCGAAGGAGAAAGGAAGTCGCCACCGGAGAGAGCGGCTCGATAAAGAAAAGGAGGAAATGGAAGGCGAGACAGATGCTCCAAAATAATTCCACCCCCCTCCCCCCCAACCCCTCCTCCCCCGCCGCCTTCCTCCTCCTCCTCTTCCTCTTTCACCTCTCCATGCTCCCCCCAGGGAGCCTTCCCCCTCCCTAGAATTCCCGGGGGGGGGGAATTCCTTGATGTGGTGCCCCCCGGGATTGTCTCAACCCCTCCGTTGTACGGACGTCCCATTCCCACGGGATTCACCCACCCATGCCCCCCGGGGTGGGGGGGGAGGGATTGGCATTGCCAGAATCCCCCCCCCCTCCTCCGGATCGGCCGCCCGGTTCCTTGCACAGACACGTTGGAGTTGCCGGGCGGATCGGCGTTCCCAGGGATGGGATTTGGTGTCAAACCAAAAAATCTTGGGCTCCTTCCCGCGCCTACGGGAAGGAGATTATGGGATATGGGAGTTTAGATCCTGGAGATGGTGGGGACAATGATGGGGACGTGGCCAACCGCGTTGGCACGAGCACCAGGAGTGAGCGGAGCAAGATGCGTGGCCAAGGCGATGCCAGTGATCCCTGCAGCATCCCACATCCTTCCTGGAGTCATGGTTTTTTTCCCATCCTTGCCAAGAAATGGGATTGCAGGAGTTTGGATCCTGGAGATGGTGGGGACAATGATGGGGACATGGCCAAGCGCGTTGGCACAAGCACCAGGAGTGAGATGCACCGTGCGGTGCCCAGCTAAGGAGATGCCAGTGATCCCTGTAGCATCCCCTTGTCCTTCCCGGAGTCATGTTTTTTTTCCCATCTTTGCCAAGAAATGGGATGCAGGAGTTTGGATCCTGGAGATGGTGGGGACAATGATGGGGACATGACCAACCGCGCTGGCATGAGCACAAGGAGTGAGCAGAGCAAGATGCGTGGCCAAGGCGATGCCAGTGATCCCTGCAGCATCCCACATCCTTCCTGGAGTCATGGTTTTTTTCCCATCCTTGCCAAGAAATGGGATACAGGAGTTTGGATCCTGGAGATGGTGGGGACAATGATGGGGACACAGCTGAGCACGCTGGCACGAGCATCAAGAGCGAGATGCACCGCGTGGTGCCCGGCCGAGGGGATGCCAGCGATCCCTGCAGCATCCCTCATCCTTCCCAGAGCCGTGGCTTTTGCCATCTTTGCCAAGAAACGGGATACAGGAGTTTGGATCCTGGAGACGGTGGGGACAACGATGGGGACGTGGCTGAGCGCGCTGGCACGAGCACCAAGAGCGAGATGCACCGCGTGGTGCCCGGCCGAGGGGATGCCAGTGATCCCCGCAGCATCCCCAGTCCTTCCCGCAGCCACATTATTTTTTTTTTTTTTCCCATCCTTGCCAAGAAATGAGTTTTTCCTCGGGCGAGGTGTTTACTCAGTGGCTTCCTCCCTGACCTCACCCTGCCCGGCACACACACGCGCCGGACCCGCCGGCTCCCGGTGCCGTTTGCACCCGTGGCAACCTCCGGGGGATGGCTGTTGCAGAAAGCAGCGTGGCTCCTTCCCTCCTCCTCCTCCTCTTCCTCTGCCACCCCCAGAGCTGGTAAACCGGGGTCTGGAAACCGGTCACGGGATGGTGGGGGACAGGCTGGTGACAGCGGTGGGGCTCTCCGGTTACCTTCCCGTGCCACCCCGGCGCTCCGACCCGTCTCCTGTAATCCAGCGCGGCGGCCGGGTTTAATTAATTAATAGGGGTTGGAGGCGCGGGGAGCCGGTGGAAAGCGATGCCGGGGGATGGAGAGGGGAGCGGTGGGATCCACCCTTCCTCCTTCCCCCGGGATTGGGACGAGGATTTGGGGACACCGGGGCTGTCGGGGTGCGGAGCAGGGGATGTTTTATGAAGCAGCGGGAAGAAAAGGGAATGGAGTGGGATGGAGGGGGAAAAAAGGGGAAATCTCGTCTCGGGGGGGGAGGATGATGATGCTTCTGCGTCGGAGGAAACTTGTAGCAAGAGGGCTACGGGTTAATATGGCCCCGGTGAGGAAGAGGAGGAGGAAGAGGAGGAAGAAGAGGTGCTCCTGCTCTCAGCTGGGGCTTCGCGGAGCCCTCCCCTGGCGCTGCCCCGTGAATTATTGAAGGGCTTTTGCTGCATGAAATATTCAGCCCGATGCCCAGGGAGCTGCCGGGGGGGGGGGCGGGGGGGTGACGAGGACACGGTGATGGGGACGGTCGGGGGTGAAGGATCTTTGGGGCAGGAAAAAAAAACTAAGCCCGGGCTGGTGTCGGTGCTGGATTTGGCCACCGATTTGGCCCTGGGTGGCGTGGCCAACACGCTGCTGTGCCCCCGGTGCTGGCACGTGGCCGTCCCCAAGGGAGCCCGTGGTGGGGACGTCACCCGTGTCACCGCGTCCCCACCTCGCTTGGGCCATCTAGATGTCCCCACCTGGGGCCGAGCCCTCACGCGACCTCGCAGGGCTGCGAAAAACTCCCCGAAACCTGTAAAAAAACCAGGGTGGCAAAAAAACACAACAAACCAACAAAAAAACACAAACCAAAAACAACCCCGAAAGGGCTGGGACTGTCACCAAAGCCACCGTTGGGACCACAGCCGCGCCGCGCTCTTCCGGAGCAGGGAGGGACTCGGTGAAAGCAACGCCTGGTTGCTCTTTTACGGTGGAAGAAGTTGTTTTTTTGAGGGTGTTTTCATTAAAAAGAAGAAGGGGGGGGGGGGCAAAAAAAAAAAACCCCAACCAAGAAGCCCCGAGCAGGGTTGGAAACTTGAGCGACAGGAAGGAAACGGGGTGGTTTATTTCGGTCTCGAGTTTGCTCCTCGGGGCAAGGCTTTGCCTCTTCCGCGCCCCGAGAGCAGCCCCTCCGTGAACAATGGGGTCGCGGGCCCCGTCCCGGCAGGAAAATGCCTGGTTTCCAGTGAAATCTGCCGCTTGGTGCTGAGTCAGCAGGTCCGAGTGCCGGGTTAACCGGTGCCGAGTGGGGAGCCAACGGTGCCGGGAGGAGGTGAGCTTGGGTTTCCTTAGGGGGGGGGGGGGGGGGTTGTAGGGAGCGACCCACAAAAACACCCCGTGGGGGCTGGAGAAGGAGCAGGGCACGTTTTTGGGGGGGTCTAGGAAAGACCCTCCCCCATCTCCCCCTCTTTGTGCCTCAGTTTCCCCCCCTCCCCTCGAGGGATGCTCATATCCCGGCTCCCCGGCAGGAGAAGGGCTGCGGGGGGGGGGGTTATTGGGTGCCCCGGGGTTGATGGGTCATTAGTCGCTAATTGGGAGCTCACGGGGCAGCTCGGAAGAGCCAGGGGTTGTTATTTTGTTTTATTTTTTGAATATGGGCTCCGTAGGTGGAGTTTGCACCCCCTTTACGGCTGCGGTGGGCAGAAGGGCTCAGGCGCGGGAATTCCTATTTATCCGGGCACCGCTCCCAGCCCGGGACGCCCCTGTGGGATGTAAAAGAGGGGAATTCCAGGAAAAAAGCCAAAAAAAAAAAACCCCGCTCCTTCCGGGAGAGGCAGAGCCAGTCCCCAATGTGGCCGACGGGGAGAAGATGGAGCCGCCGCTGCCTCTGCCCCGTCCTGCCCGTCCCTCCGGGCTCGGCTCCGGCACCGTCTTGCACCCGGGGCCGGGGGGGTGAGGGGAAGAGGATGCCCCGGGGCTCAGCTTGCACCATCGCCTGTGCACCATCGCCCTTGCACGACTGATGGAGCCCGGGTGACAGCGGGGGATCCCGAGAGCCCGGTGTGTGCTCCGTGGCTGTAGGAATGGGATCCCCCGAGGGGTGAGGGACTGAGGGGTGGCTTGTCCCAGTGGTGGGGCTGCCTCAATGGGGATGTGCTCGGTTCTTTGGGCTGGGATAACTGGTGGGGCTCCAGGTGAGCCCCCATCTTCTCCTCCCCATATCCATGGCCCATTTATCCCCATCCGTTCTCAGGCCAGCGGCAGCCTTGAGCTTGTAAGTATCTAAAGGGTGGGTTGAAGGAGGATGGAGCCAGACTCTTTCCAGTGGTTCCCAGTGACAAGACGAGGGGCAACGGGCACAAGCTAGAACATGGGAAGTTCCACTCCAATCTGAGGAAGAACAACTTTATGGTGAGGGTGACACTGGAAGAGGCTGCCCAGGGAGGGTGTGGAGTCCCCTTCTCTGGAGATCTTCAAGCCCAGGCTGGATGCTCCTGAGTGATGTGCTCTGGGCACCCCTGCTTTGGCAGGGGAGTGGGACTGGAGAATCTCTAGAAGGTCCCTTCCAACTCTGACAATTCCGTGATTCCATGCCAGTTCCGGAGGAGGCTGAGACGGTGGGAAAACAATTCTGAGCTCCGCTGGCACGGGCAGCACCAAGGAAAAGGTTCCACCACCCACCGGTGGGTGCTGCAAACTGGCCGTGCCACCCCGGTCCTCGGCGAGCGGCGGGCTGGTGGCCAGCACGTGGCTGTGCCAGCTGTGGCGGGTGACTCAGCCATCACCTGGGCTGTCCCCAGCTCACCCTGCAGGAAATGAGTCAGGTTTTGAGGAAGCAAAAAAAATGTTTAAAATGATGGGGCAAGAGTTCTTCCTGCCCGGGGAGGAGGGTGGCACCAGGCACAGGAGGGACATGGGGATGGAAGGTCACGGGCGATGCTCAGGTAAGGAGACCTCGCTCGCCTCCGACGCTGCCCACCGCACTGTAGCTTCTCCCCAGTTTGGGGGAAGGAAGGGGGGAACACCCAGTAACTCATCCCATAACAAAGCCCAGGGCAGGAGCTCAGCTCTTGCCTGCCCTGGCACTAGGAGCTCCTCTCGGTCTTGCCATTGGCCAGAGATGCTCTTCCTCCTCCCAAAAGGCTGCGTTGGGAGGAGGAATGATGGGGACTGATCCAGGGCATGGGCTGAACTTTGTGTCTTCCTCTTCCCCCTGCAGAGATGGACACCTTCAGCACCAAGAACCTGGCCCTGCAGGCCCAGAAGAAGCTCTTGAGCAAGATGGCTACCAAAACCATAGCCAACGTCTTCATTGATGACACCAGCAGCGAGATCTTGGATGAGCTCTACCGGGCCACCAAGGAGTACACCCACAACCGCAAAGAGGCCCAGAAGATCATCAAAAACCTCATCAAGATTGTCATGAAGTTGGGCGTGCTCTACCGCAATGGGCAGTTCAGCCCTGAGGAGCTGCTGGTGATGGAGCGGTTCCGCAAGAAGGTGCATACCTTGGCCATGATGGCCGTCAGCTTCCACCAGATAGACTTCACCTTCGACCGCAGGGTTATGTCGGGCGTGCTGATGGAGTGCCGGGACCTGCTGCACCAGGCTGTCAACGGCCACCTGACGGCCAAATCCCACTCCCGCATCAACCACGTCTTCAACCACTTTGCAGACTATGAGTTCCTCTCAGCTCTCTACGGGCCATCCGAGCCCTACCGCACCCACCTGAAGAGGATCTGTGAGGGGGTCAACAAGATGCTGGAGGAGGAAAACATATGAAGTTGACCAAGGTGGGCCATTGGCAGCCACTGGACTCTGCCTCCCGTGAGACCGAAGACAGCACATACGCCTGTTTGGACCATCACCAGGCTTGATGTCCTCTTCTTCTCTGTAATGCTAACTCATTTTCTCCTCATTTCTACAAAAGACTGAACCTTTTGACTTTGTCTAACCCTTGCCCAGGGTCTGCAAACCCCTCCCTGTGCTGGGCCGAGTCCTTTCCAGGTGATCCTGGCCTTCTGGCCTCCTGCTGTACAGTTTGATTTCCTTTGCCCACCAAGTGTCCTTAGCTCAGAGTCCAGGGGACTGGACTCCTCACCTTCAACTCCATCATCACCCTCCTGGGGGAAAACCAAACCAAAGACTCGTGGTGTCTAACACCTCTAAGGTGTCTCTGACTGGGTGGGCAGTTGCTTGGATGAACGGTTGTGAGACCCTATTACTGGAGGGTTGTGGAGCTTCATGGTTGTCTTTCAGCAGCTCCATGACATGGTGGCAACAAATCGTGGTCCAGGCTTGTGCTGCCCGGGGTAGGAAGGTGCTTCTGCACACCCCAGGTTAGAACAGGCTTTGGCCTCCAAAAGGACAAGGCCTTGACACCAGAAGGATCCCACCTCGCCTGGTCCCTTGGGGCAGGGAGGGAGCTGGAGTGACACCCGTTCATCCAAGACCCAACTCTTCCCCACCAGCCTCCCACGATGGTCCCACTGCGATGGCTCCCACCCCTTCCTGGGGGTGGTTGTCCAAAGCCCTCCCTGGGGTTCCAGATGTTTTACGTGTCCTCGACTGAGTTGTGGTTGTCGTTTTTTTTAGCAAACTCTGTAGCCCTGACGAGTTATTTAAATAAACTCACCTGTTTGGCCCGGGTGCTCCATGGGGTTGTTACAAAGGTGGGTGACAGCGATAAAAATGAGTGCTGAGGGTCGTTTATTTTGCCTTTTAAGTGGTGATTGCTCTCTGCAGCCTGGGGGTTTGTACCCTCCGTCCCCCCGACGACAGCGGTGGTGGGCAGAGAGCAGCTCCCCGGCTCCCCTTCGCTGCTCCCGTTCCACCCATGGCTCCAGGGGCTGATAACTTCCAGCTTTAAAGATTTATTTTTTTTTTTTAAAAAAAAAAAAGAAAGCAAGCCCCTATCTCTCCTATCTCTGTCATTTCCTAGGCCTGGCTCCAGCTATCACAGCTGATTTAATTGCACGGCGCGGCTCGGGGTGGGGGCTAAAGCCCATTTTCACAGGTGGGCAGGGAGGAGAAGGTGGCCAAGGTGCAGCAAGGTGATCCTGGTGTTGGTCCCTCCGGGAGGGCAAGGTGAAGCCGGCCTTTGGCACGTGGCATTTGGGAACAGACGGTCTCATTGCCCCCCCCCGCCCCCTCTTTGGGCTCGCAGCAGCTGTCAGGTACGTGCCGAAGAGGAGCCGGGGCTGGAAAGGGCTCGGTGGAGCCGTGGGCAGGTGCGGGGAGCGGGGCTGATGGATGCGGCGGCCGCCCTGACAGCAGCCAGGAACCGCTCAGCCCTTCTGTTCTCCGCCGGCGTCAGCTGCAAGATGATGCTCCTTAATTGCATGAAATATCGCGGCTGAGCCCCGACTCGCGGCTGTTCCCTTCGTCCCCGGGGTTTGGTACCTCCCAGCACCACGCTCGACCCACCGTGTGCCTGGCGCCAGGTTTCCTTCACAGGCGGGTGGATCTGAAAAACTCTTCCCCCCCCACAGTGCACCCCGCGGCCACACGTCGTTCCCAAACACCCACCTCGTTCCCAAACTCCTGCCTTTTTGGCCCAGGAAGGCCAGCAGAGCACACTCTGCTAGAAGAACTCTCTAGAACTCCTTGAAAGGACATCGTAGGGAGGTTGGTGCTGGTCTCTTCTCACAAGCAATTTAGCGACAGAACAAGAGGGAATGGATTCAAGCTGCAACAGGGGAGGTTTAGACTGGACATCAGGAAGAAATTCATAACAGAAAGAGTGGTCAGAGATTGGAAGAGGCTGCCCAGGGAGGGGGTTGTGTCCCCATCCTTGGATGAGTTTAAGAGTCATTTAGATGTGATGTTGGGGGATATGGTGCAGGGGAGAACTTTGTAGAGTAGGGCAGATGGTTGGACTCGATGATCCCAAGGGTCTCTTCCAACCGAGATGATTCTATCATTCTAAGGGCCATTTTATAGCCTGGGTTTCCCAGCCCTGGCTGGACAAACCTGGGAAATGAGTCCCTTCAACTTTGGTCTTCAACTTCCCCTTTGGTCTGGTTCCCCCCAAGCAACTGGTTAAAAGGGGAGAGAAGCCAGAGACCAGCAACACCAGCACCCAAAATGTGGCTCAGGTCGGGCCACGTGGGCGACGCAACCTCCACACCCAACAGCCCTCCTGGGCCCTGCAGGTACCCGGAGATCCCCAAGGAGCTGCACAGCAGAGAAAGGCACATTTGGAAAGAGCCTGGAAAACAGGGCATGTAAAAACCACAGTCCGCAGCACCCCCAGACCGCTAAAAACCAGGGAACTCCCCCAAAATGGGCAAAAGAAGTCCCCTCTGCAGCCTCCAACCTCCTGGTGATACCTTGACTCTTCCCGGCCAAGCAAACACTGAAGGTCACAGCCCTCACTGGGCAACCGGTCGGAGAGGGCAGGAGTCACGGAGCAGAGCAAACTCAGGCGAGAGCACGATGCTTTATGTCTTTATTCGTGTTGTATTTACACAGGAAAGGAATTCCACGTTCCCCCACTGTTATTACTCCAGATAAGAAAAAAATCGCTTCTGTAGGTAGAAAATAGTCCCGCGGCTGTACTGAGACATGAAAGTGTTGCTTGGGTTGGTTCCTGGGTTGTGTCAGAATAAGCAGCTCTGCTTTCCCCGCGCCGGGTTATCCCAGCCGGCACTCTGCACTTGGGCAGGGCCAGAACATCCTCCCCAGAGAAGCCAGCGACGGTCCCCGGTAGCCACATTCAACAAGGAGACAGATATCTTTGGCCAACTCTATCCCTTCCTTCCCCCTCCCACCCAATTATTTCCTCCCGTCGTGCTCACAGAGAGAGAAATCCCCTCTCCCCCTCCAGAGGCTACAGAGCTAACAACCTTCCTTTAGCAAAAAAAAAAAAAAAGCGGGTTTAAATCCAGCCACTTATCTTTCTGCACTGCTCCTCCTCGCCGGGGAGATAAGGAGCCCCCCCGTTTGACGGGAGCTTTACCTTATTCAGCAGATCGACTGAGCAGAAAGCGGGCGACAGAAGGGCTGGCTGCAGGTCGGGAGTCTCGGAGGAGGTTTCCAGCTGCAAAGCACATCGTTACTCTGACACAAGACAGCATGCATCTGTCTTAACACCTCCAAGCCCCTCTCACCTTGAACCCTTAGCACACTTCAGTACGGAAAAAGTAAAAGGTTTGGCCAACCCCCCCCCCCCCAAAAAAAAAAAAAACCCCACCCCCCCGCAGTTAACAAGTAATCCTCTTTATCTGCCGCACTCTTCTGGCCAAATCGACCTGCCCAGCACCGGCCTCGGGGGTCACAGTTCATCACGGGGCGTTTTTGCTACAATCATGAGCTTGGATAGTTCGAAACGGAACTTGCCATCCCTGTGAGACACTGGAAAAAAGAGAAAACAAGCACAGGATAAACAGATGGTAAGGCATGAACAAAACAGCCCTGCTGGTTCCTTTCCAGGACCATAAAAGCCAGCAAGTCGGGCATTGCACTTCCTTCTTCTGCACACAACGAGCATATTGCGATAAACCCCTTCTTCCCCTGTGCTAATTTAACATTTACACTGGAACCGGACCTGGAAAATCCTACTGCCAGCTATGGATCAGGAGCACTGCACCCCCGAGCCCGTAACGAGCACTGCCCTCATATACATTGCCATCCATCTGCATTAAGCTTTAATGCTCATCTCCTGGTCCACAGCCAGGCTCATCCCCCGCTCCAGCCCCTTTCTCACACAGTTCTCTCCGTCACAGACCTGTTGTTTCGGTGATTTCGAATTCTTCCTGTTTTAAGGGGACATCGCTTTGTCCACCCACTGCGGCTTGAGACTGAAAATGGGAAGGAAGAAAGTTTAAGCAGTTGAGGCAACGCAAGAAGGTACTGTATTTAAAACAAACAACAGCACATTCTGAAGAAGAATGAGCTTGTCTTTAAACAACGCGGAGTGAAATAATTAAATACAACCAGGAAATCCGAAGGACAATCTCTGGTTATTTTTCCATTTCCTATTAAACCACGAACTTGTGTCAATGGAAGGCACTGAGGACTAGGAAATGGAAGAATGAACCAGACAAAACCACCAGCAAAGGTTTTATTTACTTTGTCATATGCAGTATGTTGAGACAAACCGAGGCTCCCCTCGTGCAGGGCACCCTGGCACCATGGTGTCTTTCAGAGTCCCCAACGCTGGCAAAACCAGCAGCGGCCCGATGGCATTGAGGGAGTAGAAATAATCTGGTGCAGGAGAAGCTACCTGCAGCCGCTCTGCTGCCTGCCACCACTCTCTAATTAGGGGCGTGATGGAGTAGGTTTTATTGCACAGATGTCTAATAAATGTTTTCCGTGTCCAATTCACGTGTTACAGCAGCCTCCCACACACCTGCTTCCAAGGGATCAGCTGGGACTTACGTAAGCCATGGCGTACTCTATCTTGGCTCCTTTCACTTCGGCTTTAAACTGGGTAAAGAAGAGATAAGATTTCCCTTGGGGCCTGAAAGAAGAAAGCAGAGTCTTTGACATCGGCAGAGAGCATGGAGGTGATGGTCCAAGGGCTGGAGCCCCTCTGCTGGGAGGACAGGCTGAGAGAGTTGGGGGGGTTCAGCCTGGAGAAGAGAAGGCTC
>JAOQGH010000014.1:5931078-5945113 GCA_025769975.1 Gallinago jamesoni | reverse complement strand
TCTCCCTGGAGCCTTCTCTTCTCCAGGCTGAACCCCCCCAACTCTCTCAGCCTGTCCTCCCAGCAGAGGGGCTCCAGGCCTCCCAGCATCTCCATGGCCTCCTCCGGCCCCGCTCCAACAGCTCCCTGTCCTTCTGACGTTGGTGGCCCCAGAGCTGGAGGCAGCACTAGGGAAGGGTCTCCCCAGATCGGAGCAGAGGGGCAGAATCCCCCCCCCGGCCCTGCTGGCCACGCTGCTGGGGATGCAGCCCAGGGTGTGGGAGGTTTCTGGGCTGCCAGTGCACATTGCTGGGGTGTGTGTAGCTTCTCACCCACCGACCCCCCCAAGTGCTTCTCGGAGCTGGTCTCCAGCCATTCTCCTCCCAACCTGGGGACAGGATTTGGCCTGGTTGAACGTCATGATGTCCGCACAGCCCCACCTCTCCTGTTTCCATATCCCCTCCCCTCCTGCCTGTCAACTGCTCCCCACAGCGAGATGTCGTCCCCAAAACTTGCTGAGGGTGCACTCAGGGATGGTCCACGAGGATGCTCCTGCCATGCAGCTCCAATGCTGGGGGACAGGGGTGGAAGGGGTGGCAGGTTTGGGGGAATGCCCTCAGCCCTTACCTGTTCTTTAAGATCCAATAGCTCACGTTGCGCCCCCTCTCCTGGCTTGTGCCGTAGCCCACAGCCAGCATCCCGTGGTTGACCCGCTGGCTGCAGAACATGCTGCTGAAGACACCTGGGGAGAGCAGAGCTGGGGTGAGCTGGAGGGGGGGCAGCCCCCATTGATTCTTCTCCAGCTGGAAGCAGGGTGGTGGATCCTATAATTCCCTTGGGGAAACTCCAGTGGCCAACAAGCAGCCCACCCCCACAGCGAGCCCACCCCTGAGCCAGGCAGTACCAGACTTGTAGAAGTGGAAGGAGAAGCTGCTGGCATCCACCGCCACCGAGATGGGGCCCACGGTTGCCACCGCCTGCTCCAGTGCCACCTCGCTGCCCTGGGCCACCACCCAGACGGTGGAGCAGTTGGCTGCCCTGTCCTGAGGATCATACCGGCAGCTGGCAGTGTCCTGAGAAGAGGGAGAGACCGATGGCAGGGCTGGGACATGCTCTGCCATGTCCCCGAGGCCACCCGCCGTCCCTTACCGTGGCCACGTAGGGGTAGACCTGCTCCGAGTTCAAGCCGCCGTTGTCATGCACATACTGGAAGGCGCGGGTCATGTAGCCACCATGGCAGCCGTTGTTGCCCAGTTTTCGGGAGCAGTCGATGAGGTTCTGCTCGCTCAGCACTGCCAGCTTCCCCGTCCGGTTGAAGACGAGCCCCTCCAAAGCCCCCGTGGCGCTGAAGGCCCAGCACGACCCACAGTGGCCCTGGGCGAGATGGGGACAGCAGGAGGGTCACAGCCTTGCCCCAAAATTCACCAGTCACCCACCAGCACTGCCCTCCAGCTGCAAGACTACAGGAGCTGCTTCTCTGGGTTGCCCAGAAGTTTTTTGGTGCTTGAGAAGATACTGCTACTTGTTTCTGCTGCCCAGACTCCTAGCACCCATCGCACAGCCCTGGCCAGACCCCCACCTCATGCCCACCTGGTTCTTCACAGGTGTCACGTAGCCCTTCGCTCGCCAGTCCACCTCCGCCGGGGTCTTCAGGTCCTTTGATGCCTGGAAGAGCAGCACCGGCTCCTCCTGCCATGCTGGGGTGAAGCCATTCAGGAGCTGGTTAAACTCCTCATCCGTCTGCAGGTCACCAAGGGAAAACTTGTGTGATGCCACCAGTCCCTGGCCAGCAGCACCGTGGCTCCCCACCCCCAGGAAAGCAGCCCAACCTGGGGGCTGCAGGTCCCGGCAGAGCAAGTTGGGGATCCCTGATCCTCGGATCAAGCCCTGAGTGCAGGGAGGGGTCCTCAATCTCTGGAACAAGCCTGGGGTGCAGGGAGGGTTCCCAGGTCCCCCTATCAAACCTGGGGTACAGGGAGGGGCCCTGGGTGACCGGATCAAGCCTGGGGTGCATCAAGGGGTGTCTAATCCCTGGATCAAGCCCAGAGTGCAGAGAGAGGTCCCAGATCAAGCCGTGGGTGCACAGACAAGTCCCTGGATTGCATCTGGGGTGCATCAAGAGGTCCCCAATCCCTGGATCAAGCCTGGGGTGCAGGGAGGGGTCCTAGGTGACCGGATCAAGCCTGGGGTGCATCAATGGGTCCCCAATCCCTGGATCAAGCCCGGGGTACAGGAAGGGGTCCCCGGGGAAGGCAGTGGGAGGGTGCACAGGTACCAGGTCGCCGTAGTGGTTCATGGCCAGGCGGAAGCCGTGCTGCCCCTGCGACTCCTCCAGGTTGTGCTGCTGGATGCGCCTCAGGTTCTTCTCCCAAACCTCCCGGCGGGCAGCCTCAGCCTCCTGCCACCGGGCAGAGGGGCAGCAGGATCAGAAATGTCCCCCAGGAGCATGGGATGGGGTGGGTGGCTCTAGGGAAGAGCCCCTGGAGCCAGCCCCACGCGTGTTGGGGATCCTGGAGGGAACAGGACCTACCCCTAGGTACTCCTTGGCATGGAGGATCTTCCACCCTTCCCAGGCCTCCTCCAGGGCTGGATCCAGTGCCTCGGTGCAGCCCAGCAGGGCCAGCATCAGCCACAGTGGCGTGGCCATAGCCATCAGCTGGGGGTGAGAGCGGGGTGAGGGGGGACCCCAGATTGAGCCCCAAGGCCACCAGCTGGGGGGAACAGTGAGAGCAGGGACCCTGGGCTGAGCTCCATGGCCACCAGCTGGGGCCACGGGCTGGGAGCAGGACAAGTCCTTCCAAGCCTGGATTAGGGGTGATGGGGGAGGCAGAGAAATGCAAACAGAGCGGCTGAGCCAGAGGGAAGAGAGAAATGGGCTGGATCAGCTTTTGTGTGGCCCCACCACTGTTTTGACAGGAGCTTTAGGAGGTCTTAGCTGTCCTTTGGGTGGCATTTAACTGTCCTTTTTAGGAGAGGAACGAGCAGCTTCCTGAAGGAGCAGAGCCTGGACGGCTGGAGGAAGCAAAGGCAGAGGAAAGGGCAGTGCCAGTGGCAGGGATGGTCCTGGCCCCCCCTGCTCCCTGCCCCACTGCACTCCCTATGGCCTCTTCCCACTCTTTATTTGCAAAAACCCTGCTGGTTTCTTTGCCACTGAACCATCCCTCTCTTCCCACTGCAGCGGCTCTCCTGGCACCACCCATAAAGCCCCCAGCCAACAGCCCCTGCTCGGGGATCAGGACCCAGCCCCGAGGAGGAGGATGGGCAGGGAGGGCAGGATGGTACCCTGACCCTTCTGGAGCAAGGTCTACCTGGTGCCCACAGACAAATTTGGGCCCCCCAGCCCCAACTCAGAGTGGCTTTGGGACATGAGGCAGCTCAGAAGAGCCCAGCGGGGTAAACGCTGCAGCCGTTGGGCCGGGATGAAGCTGTTTTCACTTGAAAGCGAGCGGAAATCAGCACCAGCAGAAACTTGCAGCAGCCCCCGAGCAAGGGGCTGGACCCGGAGATAAGGGTTGTTTTCTGCAGAGGTGGGGAGGCAGAGGAGCCAATGACTGAAGCCTCGCATCTGTCCCAGGCTGATGCCCGGGTGGTACGTGCTTCCCCCCCTAAAATCCCTCCCTGAGGATTTTCCAATATCAGTTTACACCCTCTTTTTCTTTTCCGCCGGCATCCACACGCAGCCCTCCCCGTGCCTCCCCCCCCCCTTCCAACCCCAGCCATTTGTCTTCCTCGCATCGCCGCCCCCCACCCCGCCGCCTCCTTTGATGGACCCTGGTATTTCTCAGCAACTTCAGATATTCTGGGGGTGCTGCTCTGCGAGGGCCCAGGGCACACGCCGCAGGACGGAGATCAAATGCCTGAGACACCCCAAATCACCAAACCCAGTTTCCACTGACGTGGCTCCCCCAAGAGCGAGCGCCGGCGTCGCACCTTTATTCCACGCGCTTGGGGAAGGGAGAGGTCAGAAAGTTTTCCATTCGAGCATCGTCTTTGCAGGGCAACCAACCGGCGGCTAATTCTGGCCCCAGCAGTGTTTTTGTTTTAAAAATAAGACGTCAAGAACATCTGCTCTCCCATCCACATCCTCCACCTAAAAATAAAGCCCCACACACTGGGTTTTCGTGGGAGAAATGTCTCCCAGGCTCAGTCCCAGGGTCTTGAGGAAGACTCCCTTTTTTCCCCGGTTTCCCGCTCACTCAGGAAATGAACTCAGCTTTGTGCTACAGCTGCAAATCCCCCATCCCAGCGAGATTCCCTGGACCCAGCTGCACCGAGCTCCGAGCTCCACGCTCCCATCACCCTTCCCGTGAGACACCTGGGCAGAAGGGGGGGGGTCACCCACATCATTTGGATTTCAATCCCCCCGGCAGAGCCTGTTCCATATGGAAAAGCTCAGGATGGTGGCAGGTGATTTCCCAGTTAATGCCTCTCAGGATTCTCAGCCCTCAAAAGAAGAAAACCAACCCCTTTTTATGGCGTCAAATAATCCAACGGCTTCGGAAGCAAGCTCGGGGGGATCAAAGGAGCTGACAGATTTGTAAACTCTTCTAGACAAGAGCATTTTAAGAGCACATTGCAGACATTTTAAGACATTGCTTTTTTGGGTCCAGGAAAAAAAAAAGCAGTTCAAATGAAGACTGAAAAAGCAACAAGCTCTGCAAAATAAAGCTTCTTACCATGCACCGGCACCCACCCGGCTCTAAAGGCAGCAGGGAGGAAGGGGAGCAACTTCTCTGCCTGCAGGTGCCTCTCAAGGAAACTTCAGAGATGTGCAACTTCCTCCATTACGTCCCCTTCCGCCCTCCCCGACCTCAAAAGCTGCACCAGAAGTTACCCAAAGGGGAGCGCAGTAAAAGCTAAAACATAACTGAAACAGTCGGAAAATTATTTGGGCAAAGGGACAAGAAAGGGGCAACAAATACACTCGTGGCCATATTCAGAGAACAAAACCGCTGGAAGATGCTTTGCATTTGAAACAGAAGCCTCCAGCTCACATCCCTCAGGGCGTTTAATAGCAGCTTAATTAATGCCCGACTCCTCTGCAAAGAGGAAAACAGCAAGGCCAGGTTTTGGAAGCTCTGAGCTCCGGAGAGGGCGAGCAAAGGCAAGCCCAGCACCTGCAAAAAAAGCAGCTCCGCACGTCCCAGCGTGGGAGCAAGGGCTTGGAAACACCTGGATGGGAGCAGCTGCATCCCCCCCCCGGTCACCGGGGCGAGGAGGTACCAGCCCCCAGCACCCACGGGGTGCCCGACTCGCTCAAGGTCACGCAGAGCCGAGAACACAGTCCTGAGATTCCCAACTCTCCCCTCTCCGGCATCTTCAACCGCTCGGATCACGCTTCCCACCCCCCCCCCGAGGAACATCAGGGATTTAATATTCTCTCCACCGCTCGGCCCAGAAACGGAACAGAGCGCTTTGCTGTTGCTTTGGCTCCTCCAGAGCCAGCTGCCGTTTCCTCCCGAGCCCCCTCCTGCGCTCCACAACCAGGCTCAAACGCCAGCCAGCGGCTCTTTCCAATATTTTAATGAGTCGCTACATCTTACACTCATAATTATAAAAGAATAAGAATCCATAAAAATATTTTCTTTTCATAATACGCACTTAAAATACTCCAGGGCAAGTCAACGTGGTTCATTTGGGTGGGGTTGGTTTTTTTTTTTGTGGTTTTGTTTTCCTTTTTGCCCCTGGCAGACCCCTTGGCTTGAGGAGGGGGGGGTATGTGCTCCCCTGAGGTGCGATTGCTCAATCCCCCCCCCCCTCCCCAGAACTGCAGTTCCTGTTGACCAGGTAAATAAAAACCAGAAGAGAGCGTTTGCTGAGTAGACGGGCGAGGGGAACAGTCACTGACCCGCAGAGAACTGAAGCACAGCCAAATTTCAGTGCACATCTGAAAGCTCAGGGCACCGGGGAAGGAGAAGGTGGGGTCAGGAGGCAGCACAGAGAAGGGAGGGAGGGAGGATTTGCATAAATATCATCCATCTCGCTTTGCAAAAACCCAAAATGCTGCTGCGATCCCCCAGGAGAGGTGATTTCTGGCTGCACCGCTCCGGCTGCCGGGCTACCTGTTGGCACAACTCTGCTCCTGAGCTGCCATTAGAGAAAGGGACCAGAGGACGCCGTTACCGACCCCCAGCCACTTCCTCCATCTGCTCTGCAAAATTCAACTGGAAAAAAAAATATATTAAAAAAAAAATAGAAAAAGACTAGTGTTGCATGCTTCTCGTAGAGCTCTCTTCACATCCTGGGGGTTCCACGTTTGTCACAGCAGGGCCAGGACATGGCAGCAGCAGCAGAGGTGGATCAGCTCCCCCGGGGGCTTCACGATGGGTATTTCTCTCTTCCCTCCCGCTCCTGGCTTAAGGCAGCGTGCTGATTCGGCTCTTCCACTTCCAACACAGGCACTGAGTTCTTGCAGGTGAGAGCAGGGGGACTGCGGAGGCGCAGAGGAAGGGGAAAAGGACGAGGGAGAGAGAGATGGACACAAACCTCAGCCTCAGGAGACACCCCTGTCCATTGATCCCCAGGATAGAGGGAGTAGCAGCAAAAAAAAAAAAAAAAAAAGAAAAAACAACAAACAAAAAAGCATTAACAGCCAGGCTGGAGGAGAGGAAGAGGAGGAGCAGCTTGGAAAGTGAAAGAAGGTGGCACTGTCCAAAGGGAAGGTGCCCTCCGCCTTCCCCCTGGCTTGAGGGGGGGGACACCCAGCCCGGGGAGGGGGAACACCCAGCCCGGAGCATGGCATTCAGCCATGGGTGCGATGGCTGGCGGGGGGGACACGGTGGTTGGCAGGGCACGGGAGGGGGAAGGTAGAGCTGTCAGTGTCCAGTTTGCAGAGGCTTGTGCTCTCAGAGGTATTCTTGTAGAAAGTGCAGCAGCGTGATTTCATAGTGCTCTCCTGACTCGGGGCACCGAATACTGTGTCTCTCGTTGGGGTAGATCTGCGCAGAAACGGACAAAAAGGGCAGTTAGTCCGGAGCAGCTCCTCCAGCACCCACGACCCTCCCTCACATCAGCCCTTTTCCCTCAACCCAGGGACAAAGAGATGCCAGGGAATGTTGAGAGCATCGTGCTGGCAGGTGCTGCCAGTCCCCTCGGCCACCTCTGCTGCCACCAGCCAAGGGAGACAGCGACAGTTCAGCCGAGAAGGAAAGTTCCAGGCCTGAGGGCAAGAGCCCCGTTGGCAAATGCTTTTAGATACGTCTGCCAGCAATGAAACAGCCACAGTGCCACCTCCCGGCCACCTCCCGGAGTCAAACCAGCCATTTACTGTCATCTACATCGCAGCAAGATGCGTGAGCATCTGCCTCCACCTTCTCCCGCCCCCAGAACACACAGCACATAACTTTTTCCAGATTTAAAGGACCTTCCCACTCCCCTCTCGTTCCTCCTACCTGCAGCTGGTAAGGTTTTCCAGCCCGAATTAGCTGCGATACCAGGAAGTTGGTGTGAAAAAAGTGCACATTTTCATCTAAAAAGCCATGGAGGATCAGCAAACGATTTGGCCTGGAGGTGGGATGAGACACAGGATGAGAAAGCACAGAAAAAGCTCCGCAGTGGGTCCGAGCTGCTGGTCAGCAAGGCAAAACTGAGCAAGGGAGGAGCAGTCAGAACAGTGTAAAGTCACAGATTTGGTCCTCAACCCCTCCCCGGCAAAGGGGGCTGGGGGCACAGCCTCCCAGTTTGCTGCAGAAGGCAGCCTGAGTTAACTCCCCGGAGTTAAACGGGATCAGAATCCATCCATTCTGCTGGGATTCAGCAAAGGCACGACTGGTGGCACCGAGGAGGACCCAGGAGCAGGTTTGTAGGGGATCCCTCAAGCCCTAAGGTACTCACTCGTTGGGAAGCTTTTCTACGTGTAACGCCACGGAGCCAGCCTCGTAGCCCTGCTGGTTGTTCTCTGGGATATCCATGTACCGCTCGGTGTACCCAGTGTCATATGCCATCCAAACCGTGACCGGAGCACCTGCTATAGCAATCTGTCAAACAGAGAGGTGGCAGGAGACAGCCTCAATTATCATACGCTAAAGAGTTCAAGTAAAAAACAGACTCTGGACTGCTCTGTCACTCAGACCAGGATTCTTCCACAGCAAACCCAAATAAACCCCAGATTCCTCTTCCTGCTGTTGCCATTATAGGCACAACGGGGCAAATTCCTGCATAACAGCATTAAAAGCTTCCCCTTTTGGAGGAGGATTTGTGGAATGATCCAGAAACTGCTGCACTGGGGACTTGGGAAGGGGATTATCTCACTGGATGCTTGGCTAAGTCTTCCACTGGCAGTCACTGGGGAACGACCCCATCCCCACCAAGCCTCAGACTGGGAAGACCTGAAAGAACACAGGAGCTACCAGCAGGACCAAGGGACACTTTCACCCAGCCATCAGAAACATTGAGCAAAAAAAAAAAAAAAAGCCAACTCCAGACACGCTGAGTTACAGAAGCTGAAAGTTACATGTCCCAAAGACTCACCTTGAAAACGTTGGGCTTACAGATGAGACCCATGAGGGAGAGGAACCCCCCGTAGGACCAGCCGTGGATGGCTACCCGACTCAAGTCGATGAACCCGTATTTTTCTGCTACATAATGTAAACCTTCCACCTGGTCCTCTATCTCCACCTGTCCCTAAAAAGGCAACAGAGAAGCTCAAATTAGCAGCTTTCTAAATCTAGAAAATTAAGATAGAAAAGACCGGAGCAACATTCACACAGGAAACATGCAGCCAGGCAGCCTTAGAAAGACAAACGAGCAGAGATTCATCAATAAAAGCAGTACAAAGCGGTACGTTACCATTTGGTTTTTCAGGGCCCCTTCAAATTTGAGTCCTCGCTGGCAGGAACCCCGTCCATCGATCACCACCACTGCATAGCCTAGGGACGCGAGCGTGTTTAGCCGTAAGTACTTGATTCCTTTGAAGGAGTTATTCACTAGCTGCACCTGCAGGAGGAGAGAAGAAGAGTTTCAGAGCCAAGCAGCTGCCTTCCAGTACCTTCCTGTGCTGTGTAGGGCCCTGAGCTGGACCACAGCCACTAACTGCGCCGTCAGAGCCATGCAAATCAGACTGAGTGCTGGAAAAATCATCTGAGGTTTGAAGCAGAGGTCAGAACAGAGGTCCAGTGCTCATTGCTAACCAAAGTGTTAAGTCCTGATGATGACCAAGCTACACAGAGCTCTGCCCTGGGGAGCAATCCCACACCTGACACTAGAAATTAAATCTGGATTATTACCTGAGGGCCTCCGTACACAAAGAGCACCGTGGGATGCTTCTTCCCAGGCTGAACATCATGAGGTTTGTAGACCATCCCATAGAGCTCGACATCGGACTGGGTGTGGAAGTGGAAGATCTCGGGTGGGATGTAATCTGGGGGACAACCTGCAGAAGGAAGGTCAAACACCAGCAATGCAGTAACTGGCAGCAGCCTCTGCTTCCTGTCCCACCTGAACAACCTCATTCCATTCAAACCTGGCCCCAGTGAGGTCTCCTTCAATATCAAACTGTTCCAAGCCGCAGCAATGCTTCTCAGAGAAGGCTCTTGCTGGGAAATGACGGCCTTTATCTGCCCATGCAGGGCACCAGGCCACACAAAGAGTGAAGGGATCACACAAGAACACACCACCTGCTGGGCATCCTCACACAAGGCAGGCTATGCCACACCAGCCAGATGTGGAAGGCTAAGAACAGGGAGGGGTTCAGGTGCTGCTACCAGTTCCATCTTACTCTTTATAGCCTACAGCCTTAGAACGAAGTAGCCACTGCATCCCAGATACTTGCCCCTTCCCTCTTCAGGCAAATCATGAAGAAACACCTAAAGCCACAGCCATCTGAGCCCTGCACCCTGGAGCACCGCTTTGGCTCAAAGCATGCAATAGTATCATCTGAAAAGCCATTTCCTGGATGAGCTACCCGCTAACGAGATCTCCCTCCTAAGATAACACAGTTCGTTTTCCCCTCCGAGGGAAGTTATTTGGGCCACTTCCCTCTGCATCACCTTTGGCTACCGTTAGTGGGAAGAGCATCCCAGACAAAATCTAGCACTGGCACGTGCCACGGCACTCACTGGCTGCCTCCATCATGCTGGCCCAAAACTTGGGCTGCTTGTGGAGCGGGTCATCATCGGAGCCACTGAGCTTGTAGACGTGGACGCAAGGCGGAGTGCTCACGCTGCTGTAGTGGCTGATGAACATGTCAAAGTTCTACAGATGGGAGAGAGAGAAGAGTTAGGGAAACAAGGGCTTTCATTTCCCACATCTAATCTCCATGCAGTTCTCAGATAGAAGTTCCCACAGCTCAAGCAACCAAGACAAAGAAGCCCTTAGGACTCGTTACTGGTCATGATTCATTACCATTCCCAGTTAGGATCCCTGTCAGTCAGGAGATGAGTCTCGTATCCAAGAAACAACCAACCTGGCTCATTGAACAGCTGTGGGAGAAGCCTGGTGTGGTGAGTCGCACAATTTCTCCGGGAGACTCATAGCTGACTACGTAGAGGTGGTGCTCCAAGGGGGTGTCCTTTGTGCCTTGGAAATACACCAGTTTTGTAGCCTCGTTGACCCAGATCTACATGGAGAAGAGAGGGCTCAGAGACAGCAGGACAACAACTACTGCTCCTTTGCTGGTTCCAACAACCTGGCCCTGGGCAGAGCGAGTTGAAGACACGAACCATGAGGGGCTGCTCCCAGCATCAGGGACCCCACACACCTGCTGATACCACAGGCTGGAGAACACACACAGAATGTATGGAAAACCCCATATAGTCCAGTGAAGTAACAAAAAGCAGTCACTCAGCTTATTTTTTTCAAGAGACCCAAAGCATTTGCATACAAATAAGCATAAAAATTTGGGTTCCGTTCCATAGGTGAAGATTCTGTGCTTAAATATAGTGTCTTCCTGTAGAATGTCTGGATTATAAGGGTAAATATGTATTTTTTCCAGCAATCCCGATAATGAATTCTGTGGAAAGATCCGTCTAATAGCTCTAACAGCACCAAACTTCAAGCCACATTAAAATACATTTTTAATGTCCAGATAAAGCCATCTCTAAAAACCTCCTTGGCCAGCCAGGAATAGAGACTACAGCTTTTAAATGCCACATTGATCCAGCAACAGTAAGCGAACTGTTTTCCACCTTACACTTTCCAAATGCTGAAGCCCAAATGCTATTTCTGGCTAACCCACAGTTTGAAGACCACGGCGGACAGCAAAGGGAACAAAATATCCAACTCAATTGGCCAGGAAAAACCGGGCAGAGCCCTGCAGAGCAACAAATGCATCAAAATAATTGCTGCTAACACAATTTTAGCCATAACACATGCAGGGAAGAGCTGTGGCCAAAATCAACAGCATGTACAGTGAAAATCCACATGGGGAGGGCCAGCAGGTTAATTGCAGATTGAGGAAAAGCAGCAGAAACCAAACGCATGGAGCTGCAGGCCTTTTTAAAAGCGAGAAGTGAAAATCCAGATTAATTGGAAATGAACAGACGAGGTCTTTATTTTGACAGAAATCACCTGGGAGCATTAAAGATCAGATTTGAAGTTAATTCCTGAAGCAAAAATGGAACTAGGTTTCTACAAGATTAATAAAAATTCATTTCTGGCTATTCCACAACCAATAACAGACACAGTTTCTCCGTATTCTAAATTGCTTTACGCTCCCTAGCTGTCTTCTTCCTAAAGGCTCTGCTGAGGAATCAGCTGGAGACCAAGAGTTCGCTCTAAGCACTGGACATAATTCCAGTTCACCAGTACTCATTGGGGTTAAAATGCTTCAGCAAAAGGCAGCAATCCCAAGCTTCTCCACAAAATAGTTCTTTGTTGCTCTTGAACCTCAGACTCCTGTCCTTTTTTATGGCCTGACTCACTCAGGGGGTTTACCTAAGGAACGATCTAAGGGCTGATTAAAAAGGCAATCAGTTCAATGTGCACTGGAGTACAGCACTTCTGGGAAAAGCCAAGGCAGCAATAAAAAGAGAAACAAAATGAAGCTTAAGTAGTTCTAGCTGGTCCCAAGCGTGACAGAGGGCATAGGCCAGGCCTGTGGGCAGACAATGCAGAGCTGTACCACTGCAAGAGAAAATAAAAATAACCACTACCTTCGATCCGTGCCTCGCCAACACCTCCCATTCCCCACCAGTCAGGGCAATCTCCTCTTTGATAGGACATTTGAAATCATCTAGAAGAAAGAAGATGAGAGTAAGTCACCAGCTCCCCCAAAAGACAAGACAAGCAAATCGGAGAGGGAGGTCCCAGAGCTGAAACACTGATAAAATGCAGCTCTTACCCTCGCTGTGGACAAACGGCTGCGACCAGTCATAGCTGCCCTGCTTTAGGACCGCCGTGACTCTGTACAGGTGGCAGAAACCCGTTTTGCATTCGTTGGCTCGGATAAAGCAGAGTTCTTCCTCCTCTCCCTCCGGTTGGATGAAAGGATAGAAGATATCGTGAACCTGTCACACGAGGCAAAAGACCCACACATGATCTCCGTGAGACAGCAGAGACACAGCCAAGGGAGTCAGTGCTAAATCACTGGGCTTTCAAAGGAGAGGAGGAGGAGAAATATCTCAGATGAGCAGCTAAAAAAGCCATTTCATACTTTCCTATCAATATGGAGAAACTCTGGGTCCATGTAAGAGACCATGGGCTCTGGGCTTTCCATGGCTACCACCAAAACCAACACCAGTTTGCCTCCGAGTTTGACATTTCAGCTCTGGGAGTGCCACAAGGTGGTTGCTATTCCAACACCTCAGGAACGCCACAGTGTGAACTCCAACCCCCTTTGTCACTTCAGTACCAAGATGCTTAAAGATGGCTGAAGTTTATTCCCTGCCCTCTATGTCCATTCCCTACCTAAAGAAGGACAACAAATTCCATGGATTAGGGTGGTTATGCCTCAAGAAGCCATTTATTCTTGTAATAATATACCCCCAGAAGAATGGCAGTGTTACACCCAAAAGTGTCAGTGTCTGAAGGGCCTGTGTTCACCAAGAATGTTAAATGTTAGCAAGAATTAAATGAACAGCTCCAACTGCAAGGAGACGGCAGGATCCTCATCTCCTCCAGTGCCGACTGCATGAAAACCCTTCTCCTGGCTTCATCAAACCCCCTGAATTAACCCCAAGTCTGGCACTACTGAATAGCAAAGCAGTCTGCTGGAGCACAAACTGAACTGGACACGCAGCCAACACGAAACTGGTTAACTGTTGGGGAGGAAGGGGCAGCCTGTGTTCTCCTCCCAGCCCCGAGCCTCTTACATTTATCCACACATCAGTGGTTTCTTCATAGATCACAAATGGCTGGACATTTTCTGGCACAGTTTTGGCAAATTCAGCACGCTGCTCCTCATTTTCTGGGACTGGAATGAAGAGCGCTGGAGGCAGAAGGATTAGCTGCAGCCGCTGCTGAGGTCTGTCTAGGAACATAGCCCAGGCACTGGGGAAAGAAGTTGGAGGTGAATGAAAATACATGTCCCTTTCTAACACCCCGAACACTTCACCCGCCCCCCTGCTGGCAGAAAAGATTTGGGCATCTGAATGCAAAGCTTTTCTCCTCATTGCTGCTTTCTAATCTCCTGGAAGCTTTGCCAACAAACTCGTTACTGCCAGACATCTCTGGTATTTCACAGGGGTATTGGTCAGACATTTGACAGATTTGCCAGTGTCTCTTCCAAGGGAGCACCGTGAACAGAACCCTGTCTCCAGGAGAGCACAGCTCTGCCTTGGGCAGCCCCTCCATCAGGAACCACTATTCATTTTCTAGCAGGCTCCCAATCAGCTAAAACGATCGCTCTTAAAGCGATTCACTTGTAGCTTCCTCATAGTACACTGCAGGGGAAGGCACAAGCCTAAGACAACTGCCACGAGAAGGAGTTGCTTCTGTCTCAGCCTTGTCCCTCTCTGAGGGGAGCCACTTCAAGCAGTGCTGCACACTCACATTACTGATCGCAGAGTCATAGAATGGTTGGCTTGGAAGGGAACTTAAAGCCCAGCCAGTGCCACCCCCTGCCCTGGGCAGGGACACCTCCCACCACACCACGTTGCTCCAAGCCCCCTCCAACCTGCCCT
>JAOQGH010000014.1:5908813-5930978 GCA_025769975.1 Gallinago jamesoni | reverse complement strand
TCCTCCTATGGTTCCCCTCCCTGATCCAGAGTCCCTCCCCAGCTTTCCTGGAGCCCCTTGAGGGACTGGAAGGGGCTACGAGGTCTCCCTGGAGCCTTCTCTTCTCCAGACTGAATCCCCTACAACTTTCTCAGCTTGTCCTCCCAGCAGAGGAGCTCCAGCCCTTGGAGCATCTCTGTGGCCTCCTCTGGACCTGCTCCAACAGCTCCATGTCCTTCCTGTGCTGAGGACTCCAAAGCTGGACATAATACTCCAGGTGGGGACTCCACAGACTGGAGCAGAGGGGCAGGATCACCTCTCTCATCCTGCTGGTCACACTTCTTTTGATGCAGCCCAGGATGCTGCTGGCTTTCTGGGCTGCCAGTGCACACTGCCAAGCACTCATGACAAGCCACCACCGCACAACATGGCCACCCCAAAGCCTGGAAGCTCATCAAGGGAAGTTTCATCTTTAAGACAGACTTTCAAAAGATCTGGTTGTCCCCAATATCCCAGTGACTGTGGATTTCCTGAACTGATGTGTTCAGCACATTTAGATAAGCTCTGGTGCAGAACATAAGAATCCCCTCTGGAATTACCTTCTGTAAAGCTGTATGAATTTAGTTTCCAGAGCAGAAAATTAATGATCATAGAATCATAAAATTGTTTACGTTGGAAGAGACCTTTAAGATAATCAAGTCCAACCATCAACCTAACTCTGATAAAAAACCATCACTAACCCATGTCACACACACACAGAATCTTAGTGGTTGGAAGGGACGTCTGAGATCATCGAGTCCAACCACATTAAAAAAAAACAAACAAACAAAAAAAACATCAAAAAAAAAGCCAAAAAACCCCACCCAAACCAACAGAAAAACATACCCACAACCCAAGACAAAACAAAAAAAAAACCCACAAAAACCAGAAAAAAACACACAAAGAAAAGCACCCACCAACTAAACCCCACACCCACAACCCCCCACCACAAACCAATAATCTTGAGCATGCCCTGAAGAGCCATATCTACACGTTTCTTAAATACCTCCAGGGATGGTGACTCCACCACCTCCTTGGGCAGGCTGTTCCAGTGCCTGACCACTCTTTCAGTGAAGTAATTCTTCCTAATATCTAATCTAATTCCCTAAGACTGCCCGCTTAATATATCAACGTCATTTAACTTTGTGGTTGTGACTTAAACCCCACAGCTTGTCACTCTGGTCTACATTCCATTAATTCCTACATTTAGGATGTTATAACACTGAAGAAGCCAAATATTCACATGCCATTTCTGGCACTCATGGCTTTAACACTCAGGTCATAACAACACCATAAGGCACATGGAGGGCCTGCAACACTTCAGCCAGGGAAGCCCTCGGGAGCATTAGTTTGGAAGAAAAACTTATGTACTATTTGCCATCTCGGGTCCATCCAGCGCGGGCAATGTACTCCACAGTCGGAAACAACGCAGCAAATGGTTGCACCAGCTCCTTGTCCTGAGCGCACACAATCTGCAGCAAAAAGAAGGTCCAATATCAGATCAGACCGTTCCTAGAACCTCCTCACCTCCTCCCAAGGGAGCTCAGTGGAATGGGAGAATAAGGAAGTTTAACTATGGGCATCAGCAAGGGTTGGGCCAAGAGAAGCAAGCCCTGCTACAAATGGTAGGAAGAGAAGGGAAAAGCAAGCTTCAAAGTGAAACGATTTTGGCATTTGGCCACAGAGAAGGACAGAGCCAGGGACTGGAGCCCAGGATTAGATGGGGCTTCAACTCTCCTGCTCCACTATCGACAATGTGATACATCAGGCTACTCCTACTCCTTGCTCCCCTCCCCTCTCCCAGCTGCCTCTCCACCAGCATGATACTCTTCAGCATTTTAAAGATTTTTCTGCTTCTTGGATAAGCTCGTTATAGAACCAGGTGTTATCAGAGGATGATAACAAAGGCTTACACTATCTATGATGTCTTAGTGACCTTGTCTTAATTCTAGAGAGTTTCAGAAGCCGCCAACCCTCCCATGCAATATCCCATTCTGGGTTGTTATCACTTACCTTACCCTTGCTGTCCGTTTTAAATTCTGCCAGTTTTAACGTAATCTTGGGGTTTTTGCTGCCTGCAGAGGAGTGAGAGAATATCAAGATGACCAACCTGAAACACCCCACAACACAACTTCTAGATTAGAACTGACTCTCGTCCTGCTAAAAGGGTGCTGCGCGAATGCACAAATACCAAATGATGTATTCAGGCTGACATCACCATAATCGTAAGAGTGATTTGGGGTATGGAAAAAGTTTGTTTTCTCCTTGCCTAGTTGGCTGTGCATGTTCTCAGGAGGGAGAAGGAAGATGGTATTCAAAATGTATTCCACGCTATGCCACCAGATATATTCCATTTTCTCAGCAATCCTTTTCTTTAAGCTGAACTTTAAATCCCATTCCTTTTTTGCAGTAGATTTTGGGCTCTGAGACTCAATTAGGCCTCAACATTTACAACCAGCTTCTACATCGCAATAAGTACCCAGATTAATCATGCAAAGTTTAAAGCCCAAATTCCACTGCTGCTGCCAGCAGGAGTCAAAAGTTGCATTAGCAGCCCCTCGGTATTTCCCTTACCTGTCCTGGGGTACCGATAGGAGTCTGTTTTTCTCTCCTCCAAGGCAGGTGAAGGAACATGAATTATCTCCACCTCTGACTCATCCACTTCCTCATACAAGATCCGCAGTGTTTTTAAATCCTCTGAACCTGGGAACAGAGAGTAGGGGGGTTTGCTGTGGTGTTTTCCAGCTGTTTCTGGCTCGCCTGGAGCACGGCAGCAGCAGCAGCCTCATGCAGAGTGTACACCCCCTGCACAGCCACAGCTCAGTCACCACCCTCACAGCACAATTCCAACCCCCTCCATGTTTTCTTCCTTCAGGTGGCCTCCCCAGACACAGACCAAAGGAAAACCCTGCTCAAAATATCAGTCATAGAGGGGGCCAGCAGCAGTTACAGCGTCAGAACTTTCTAAGCAGAACACTGACCTTCCGTGGAAGCTGTGGGACACCACCAATAGCCTGTGAACCGATCAAACTCCTCCTGAATGACAAAAGTGGCTACACCAGCAGACTTGGGGTCATCAAGAACATTGGATAAGCCTGGAGAGGAACAAAGAAGAGACTGAGGTTTGATCTCCTTGGAAAAAGCTAATCCAAAAGAAGAACGTACTTGTAAGAAATAAGACATTCCAGCCCAAATTTCTCAGAAAGAATTTTGTTTCAAATCTGGGAAGAAGCAGCAGTTACCTTTATGGCAGTACGTCATCCGCTTCTCCTCTCCCGTCTCTATATTTGCTACCCACAGATCGTTGTTATTAATGAATGAAAAGAAAGCAGGGTCAGCAGGGCAGATCTTGGGATCCATTCGTGGCCCCGTGCACTGAGTCTTGATCTCCAGAGGCTTCATTGGAGACACCTACAGCAACAGACACACAGATAGATCAGCTCCGGCTTCACATTTAAAGGCCTAAACCACAGATACAGTGCCGCCCACAAAATAATGGCAAACATAGCCCTGACAGAAAAGAAACAGCCATAAGCAAAAAGACACAGATGCGCAGCCACCTCCAACCAAAACCATTCAGGCTGTTTCAGGTGATGTTCATAAAATCAGACTTACCATGAAACCATTCTTGCCCCCATCTCGACAGTGGAAGAGGCTGTTGCTGGCCTGGAAGAGGAACAGGCCGCTCTCGCTGTGGAAATCGTAAGACGTTATACCAAAAACACCAAGTCGCTTGCGTTCCCTCAACAGCTCCTCTTCTCTAGAATACATCCCATGATGAGGGGTTGCCTAAGGTTGAAGGAAAGGAAAATCTGAAAGAATCTGCAAGGAAAGAAACTTTCACAGAACAGGAATGCTCCAAGACTGGCACCGGTTAGTCTGTGAATGTCCAAAACACAATATACCAGCCCAGAACTGTCAGTGGTATGACCGTAGAAGTCCATAACTGCTGTACTCTAGGCCACAGTGGTGGTCCAGGGTGACTAAACCAACCTCAGGCCCCAAAGTCCCCTCTACATAACAGAGAAAAACTGTGAATCTGTCATTTCTGCAGTTGGTGCTTCAGCATGAACTGAGGACAGCTGCGCTTGCTCTGCTTATGCAAATCAGATGTAACCAATTAACTTAATGACGTTATCTACAGCCTTCACAAACAGTTTCCATGTCAGACACTGCAAACAAAAGCTCTTCCGGGGATCTTGAATTACCCTGAAGGGGACCTGCATTCCAAATGGGGTCACGACAGCTAAATTCTTTTCCACTGGGAACCTTCCTAGTAGGGAAGACAGACAAAGCCCCTCCACTCCCTTCTTCGTCAGTGCTGATAGTGACAAAGGACATGAAGATACTAAAACCAGGGTCTTACACATGCCACACTGTTCTCTCCACTGTTCAGCAGAGCAGGACCCACCGCACCAGCCCCATGGCATCACCTGGTTTTCCCAAGCACTGTCAAACCAGGTTCCTGGCACTTGGGCTTACCTGAAAGTGATCCAGCATCTGCTTCCATGACAAGAGCAGCAAGGCCTCCTTCCGTACCTTTTTGGGAATCTCTGAGTAAAGAAGGGAATTCTCTCGGCTACCATATGGCATTCCTATTAGGAGGACAAAAGCATCATCCTACTTAAGATTAGCAAGCCAGGACAAAGAGGACCAAGAGCAAATTGAAAAATAAGTCTGATAATGGAGGGGTTGGGGCTTCCAGAGGCTTCCACCAGCTCAGTTCAACCACAGAAAAATATCTGAATGACTTAAATTTAGTTATTCATTTATTTGGAAATTTCCCTAAGTAAAATTTAACATTAACCAACCTTTTTGGAATTAGTTCCATCCAACTTTCCTCTCCATGGACTGTTCAGCCCACGCCCTAGATCCACTCTGAAAAAGCCACTCCCTGAATGGGTGACTCAATGTTACTCCCCACATCACTCAGCCAGAATTGTGCTACAGGGACCTCGTTGAGGCCAAAGCACCAGCCTGCACGAGGGGAAGAAAAAGCTTGGAAGCTCTAGAGAGCCCGTTCAGATGTGAAACAGTCTATTACATAGCCAGAAAGACCTTGCCGTTTGACTACGGTTATCAAATCAGCTACTGGCCTTCATCCAATTTCCAAAACAACCACAAAAAAGAAAACAGCCTGACACAGGATTTTGGCACTTTCAACAAAATCAAAGACCGTGAACTTGCCCTCTAGATTTGCTGTAGGGACTCCCTAGATGAGAATTTCGCACAGGGGAAACGTGCCCTTGTTGTCTACTCCGACCACGTCCCGGGCAGAACAAAAAGGTTTCTGGGCCAGTTAAGCCAGCAGTACAGTTACTTAAAATTAAAACTGAAATATTAATAAGTGCTCAGGAAGCAAAGCAATATGTGAGCATATAATCCTCAGAGATACAGAAACACCAAAGTGCTGAGCATGTGGTGTTTAATATAAGCAGCATCTGTCATGATACAACATAAAATTCTATGGGGACAGCTCAGGAATGATTTAAGATGTCCAAACAGAAAAAAACCTGCAGATAGGAACAAATTACTATATATATGCACTCATGCAAGTGTGACCTGGGCTTCCTTTCTCGTTATTATATTAGTACTTTCTACAATGACCTCAGGCTGACTACAATCAATCAGCATTTCCAAGAAAAATCTTTCCTTCCTTCCCAAAAGACATTATATTTTGCTCATAAGTGAAGGAAAGTATTAACCTTCTACGCAAAGTTCTTCAGAATTCTTTATCCTATACAGTTACTACCGGTATTCACTTAAAAACTTGAAAATATTATTTAATGTTGGGTCAGTAATAGCATGCTGGTGTTAGAACCCATTTCAGCAGTTCATAAGTGTCTGAGTGTTTAACAGCACTCGGTATTCAACTCAAAAGATGCTCATTATGGAAAAAGAAAGATGATTAGGGATGCCTGAGAAGAGGTTCTTTGGTATTACCCAATGGATACTGATCTTACATGATGGATCAATCCCCTCTAAGCCCTGTACATTTCCTTACAGAAGAAAACTGTAAAAACATTTGTGTATCTCCATTCCTGGCTCTAGCTCCCGTCACGAACCCGTGCAGGACACCAACCAGCCGGGCGTTGTCATTTCATACAGCAGAAGAACATGAAAATTTTTTTAAATTAGCCACTTAGACCTTTAGTTCTTTAGTCATCTAGATTAAAAACTGCAAAGTCAACTTGGCCTTGAAACACACTCAGCTTTAAATCAGGTCTCACTGCTCAGACTCAACAAGAAAAATATGCTCATGCTGGATACTGCCCTTTCCAGTAGCCCTTGTGTCATAGGAGTGTACGAGGAACTATAACAAATCAAGTCGTTGGCACACAGGAGCTGCTTAATGCCAAAACAAATCAGTCCCTCAAATCCAGCATCCTCTGTCCTACAGTGACCTACACTCAATGGCTCCAAAAAGGAAAAAAAAATAATAAAAAAAGCACGGTCACTTCAGGGAAGCAGTTGCTGCACGGAGTTGCACATCAGGCAGTTTCTTTACTGGCCCAGTAACGATCAGCTCATGCCCCAAAGCGTAACAAACTCTTTATAGTCTATAAAGCTTCCCATGTTACCAACCACAAAATTATCCAGTTACTAAAATCCAACCACTCTGTCACTAATTACATTGTGGCTCCAGCTATAATGAGGGACCTGTGCAACACAGCACTCTGCTGTCTCTCAGACCTGCTGTAAGGAAGAGGATATTTCCCTGCAAATCCCATTAATAGTTCACTCCCACCTAATCTTTGTTTTTTAGCCCTTCTCTTGAAAGCATTCTACCTACTTAATAAAGCAGGGAGACATCACCACCCCGCCATTAATACTTAGAACATGCAATATATAATTAGTAATTACTGACAGAAAATTCCTTGGAAAGTCAGTCTGGTTTATCAATCAATCCCATTTCTCCAAAGCTACGGAGGCACAAGACAGTGCTGAGTTTGAGGAACATCCCTTCTCTTCCCCCATCACCTGGGCTGAGCTGGATGGCCAAAGGACACTGCATTCACACCTCTGTCACCAGGCAGGTCTGACCAGCCAGCACTTTCCCTCGGAGCTGGAATCCTGTGGTTAACGCGCTTGTCTGGGAGACCAGAGAGGTCCAAACCTTGAGCAATGTTACTTAATCTCAGTTCCCTCATAAATGCAGACACCTTGATCCTTTTTCTCTCTTGTTTAGATTGGAAGCTCTCCCGTAACGATTCCCACCCCACGTCTGGCACGCTGGCTTACCCAGGTAATAGAGACGATGAGAATGCGGGCTGGACTCTTCTGTTTTCCGGACAAACTGGAAATCATGGGGAGCTTTGTTCACTATCATGCCCGAATACTTCCTGCTGCTGTGAATAATGTCACGCAGCCCATCCCAAGAATGCTTTTGCACCTGGAATTGGGAAGGCACATCCTCCATCTCGACCACTTCAGAGCTGTCCGATAGCGTGTCCACTGCAGTCATCCTCTCTTCCCCTTCAGAACTGGACAAAAAACTGAGGGAGGGGGTGAGGGAGAGAATTAAGCCTTAAAATCAAGCAGGCATACTGTGTCGCTTAGAGAAAGCTCTAAGCATGCAACAAGCTTAAGAGAACAGGCACTCAAACTAAAGATCCAAGGATTCTCTGCACTCAAACATGACATTTTAAACACACATCGACGTATCGAAAGGGAAAGTCCATCTCCCATCCCATATCGAGTCCTGTAAACAAATATATTGACCTTGGAACGCTCACTCTCCCAGGACTAGCTCTAGAAATAAGCTGTTAAAGGAAGTACGAGCAGCAGATTCTGGTGCAGAAAACAATCAAGCTTGACTCAAAGGAAAACCAGCCCAGGAATTTGGATGGATAAGTCATCAAAGCTATGACACACTTTGTAAAGGCACACAAATTTCTGCCCTGGAAGCCCACAAAAGTGCAGTGCCCTTCCTGCCCTACAGGAAACCCTGCTCATCACTTTGAAAGAGGGGTTTAAGCCCAAGCACGGCACCTCACTTACCTGGAGAGCTACTGCAGCCAGGAGTGAAGTAGGAGAGATGAGTAAAGAGGAAGAAAACAGGGCAATGGTGTTTGCTAAGAGCAAAAAGTCAGCAGGAACAGACCCTGGTCGTATCCTGCAGAACGTAGCACTCATTCCCTGTGCATTTCCAAGCAAGCAGTTATTGAATGAGAGTCTACAAAAACCGCCTCCACATGCAACTACAACAAAGGTTAATTTGAGGAGAGGTGGACTACGAGACTCGCCCAAGGTCAGTGATGTCATCTATTGCAAAGCAGGAATGAGCCCTGGACCAGGGAAACCAGTTTCTGTCACCCCATTTGAGAAGCTGGATTTCCCTCCACGAGGGCATTTCAGTTGTTTTTGGGGGGGGTATCTGGAAGAACGTCACAAATAATTTCAGCAGAACTTCATCTTACCGAAAAATCTGGCTGGAGAAGTTTGTTCTGTGGATACAGAATCGCTACTTTTGACACAGCGTCAAGAGCAAACCAGTGACTAAGGATTATACCAAAAAAGGCCTTGTCCTCAGCAGCCCCAAGATTTACATTTTCAAATGAGATGTTTCTTGAATGCTGCCTGTCATTTGGGAAGGTGACCCGCATCCTGACAGGAGAGCAGCTTCAGAGATGAAAGATTAAGCAAGAATTACACATAAAGCAAATCTTGAAGATTTCAGCCTCAGCGAGATCCACAAGTTCTTTCCCAGCAGAGAGAATCGGGGAAAGGAGAAGGATGGTTATTTATATCAGCACAAGAAAACACTTGCCTCTGCCCGTTTTCCACCATGAGTATTTTCCTGAAGAACCCCAAGTGTTCCTTGAGGATTCCCCCACCAGCTTGCACCTTCTAACAAACTCTCTATAAGGAAGTTCTCACCTAGTTTGACATCTTATGCAATTAAGGCAAGAGATGAGCAAACCTAAAGCAAAATACATCTGGACTTCCTTAAACTAGAGGCGCATGGTACAAGGGCAGTAAATATAACCATGTCTTCAAACTGCTAAGCCTCTAAATTGTACAAAAACGTACGAATAATAACACAAGCACAAGCTCCTGAAATAAATCTATCTGCAGGTACTCCTGGTACCTAATGCCTAGCAGTAAATCCACAGCTTGAAAATGAATAAAGAAAGTGTTTTCCAATCAAAGCCAGGCAGGAAGCCCAAATGAAACCACAAAAGAGAACGTGACGGGATGTTCTAACACCGTGAGTGTGTCTGTGGCCGCTACCAGCAATATCCAGGGTCTCCATTACAGCAGCTACAATCCCATCTGAAGGCAAAAGTGCTGCCCATCAGAAACACACGACAGGAAGACCATAAAACCTCATAAACTGGGTACAATTCTCTCAACCCAACCCCACTGCAGGTCAATCAGTCAATTAAAATAACCTGCCTTTGGTTCAGGACGCCTGACCCTTGGGTTACTCTCACCCAGCTGGTAAAACCATCTTACTCAGCCTTCTGACTCCTCAGGAGGGAAAGCTGCACCTTTTGGGGCTCAAACCGGCCCCCAGATGTAATACTGGTAAGTGTTCCAAACGGAACTGGAGCCCAAAGCCCCTTCCAGACTATATTGCCGTGATTTTACGATTCACTAGTGAAAGGCACAACTCCCAGCGTGGTACTGCTCTCACCCTGGTGATTCTGATGCTAAAACAGAGTGGAGTGGTGGGATAAGCAAAGTAATTGTCACACAAAGGTAGGTGCAAGTGTTGGGAAATACCACTATCACAGCTGGAGCGTGATGGGGTCTCGAAAAACTCAGGTCCTGACACAATACAGAGTGTAAGGAAAAATCCAACTGCTTCATCCACTGCTACAGCCACCTCTTAAGACAAAATGTAGCAAGTATTTGGCAACACCATAGATGTAAGTGAACGAGTATGAGGAGTAATTCAACTGAAACTGCAGAGTGAATATTGGGATTAAATTATTCAAAGGTGAGTTGGATCAAAACATGAATTTTACCCACCTTATTCTGAGACGGTATTGAAACTTGGGCATCAATGTAGTGCATCTGAGAGCTACACCTTCCTGGAAAAACCCTGTCCTTTGCAGTCCTCACACTGAGACACTGATTTAGATGATTCAGTGTTGGTGCAGAAGCACTAAACCCACTCCCAAATCCATCTAGTTGTCCCTTGGACCTCTTTTTAATGCTTTTCCTGCCCTGCCTGGCCAGGTTAGATGGGTCAGGCACCCACCAAGCCCTCCTTCAGGGAGGAGGCATCAGTCTGAAGCCAACAAGCACAGCACAGGTGGGACATCAGCACAGGAAAGACATTGTAAAGCTTGGAATTGGCAGTCAGTGAAACAAGTTATCTTCCTGAGTCACTTCCTGACCCACAGATCCCAACACAGAGCTCCCTGAGCAGAATTATATCCTTGGGATTCTTCAGAAACCTCATTCACTCCAAGAGGTGATTATTGCTCTATCCCACACGACCTAAAGGTCAATAAAGGCCCTGAGAGTAACCGGGACACATACCTTCTCCAACTTCCTGCAGTCTCGTTTTCCAGACGAACCCTCTTTATCTTCTGCATTAACTAATCAGCGAGCTGGGCAGGACAGGAAACTAGGGAGGAAGAGGAAAAAAGCAAACTTCATATCACTGCAGTTTCTCCCGTCATAGGAATAAGGCTGTACAAAAGCATGCCCCACAGGACACAATTCCAACTGAGCGTGGAGGCACAAACAAAACCCTTGCTTTGCACTTTACGGTTCGAATCTGTTCTGCCACCACATGCTGGATGTTTACAGCCCAGAGAAATCTGACAGAAATTTCTTCACCTGAACAATGCGACTCAGCAAACTCTGTAGCCTCTCTCTTTCTTTCCTACAAAATTCTTCTTAAAATCCAAGAATTCTCAGTACTGACCTTTCCTTTCGTTTCTCTCCCAAAATCCTGAGATTCTCAGAAGTATCGGGTATTAAAAACTGAGAAAACAGGTCTGGTCTCTACACTTAGAGGCAAGAGTCAAACAAAGGACACCATAAGGAGCCAGGCAGAGGGTCAGCAGCCCCACTACCAACAGCGTCACAGTCCCACCTGGGACATAAAAGCCACATTTGTCTTCCAAGCCAGACTCTGCTGCCTCCCTCTGCCTCAGCCTGATGCCATGGAGGATCCCTGGCTCACCCTCCTCACCAGACCATTTTCCAGGAGACTACGAAGGCGCTGCCTTCATGATCATCCTCCCTCCCCAAAGATCTTTGTCTCCTCTTCAAGAGAGCTCCAAATTACAGACACACCCCAGACCTGCCACTATCTCTCAACAAGGCCCTCGCTCTGCCCAAACAGCCATTTCTCTCCCAAAACCACACTCACAGAGGACCAGGAGACAAAAAGCATCAGAAAGAAGCGCCAGCAGTGAAGTTCTTAAACTGCAGAGGAGAGCAGAGAGGGAAGAAGTAGCAGCATCCAGTAATTTAAGGGCAATTTCGGAGGCAAGGACGAAGGGCAACAGGAGTGATGCTCAGGAATGCTGAGTAACCTGGTCCCATCTCACAGCTGACCCTGCTTTGAGCAGGGGGTTGGACCAAGAGACTTCCTGAGGTCTCTTCCAACCTCGCTTATTCTGTGATTTTAACAATTCAGAGGAACATCTCACCCTCAGCCCAGCCGCCACAGCTCCCACAGAGAAAAGGAACAATAACATCCTCTGATGCTGAACCCAGAGAAAAAGAACAAAACAGACAGGAGAGATCAGAAACCCGGCATGAATCATGGTACTCGTTTGTCAGCGAGACCCTGAGGGGCCTGCTGGTGCATTCAGGAAGAGCCAAAGCCAGTACGGTCACCTAGAGAAGCCCTTACAAACATGTCCCTGTCACGGCCGGGGGCTTTCAGTCCTCCTTCCCCAGAAATAAAAGCAACTGAGGGTGGAATAAACCCGGGGGGATGGTGGGGGTGTCCCACAAGCTGTGATGGAGGCTGCCAGGAACCCACATCCATCGCCGCAGCCCTGCGAGAAAGCCCTGACAGGGAGCTGCTGCCCTTGCTGGAGGCTGGGGAGGGGGGGGAAGGCCATGGGTTAGTGGGAGAAGGGGATGGGGGGCGCAAGGAGCCTCCCTCCATGTCCTCCCCAACCTCCCTGTGCTGCTGGAGGCGGCTCTTTCCCTGTGGAAAAAGAGGAGCAGGCAGGTTCTGGCCCAGGCGGGGAGAGCAGAGGCAGCTGGGGGGGCAAACACACCCCCCCCCGGGGCGTCCCGCCCCATCACCCCATCCCGGGGGTGGGCACGTTAGGGTTGGGGGGGGAAGAAAATATAAACCACCCCCTGAGGGCCAAGGGTGCTCCCACGCGTGGAGGGCAAAGCGTGGGAGAACACACACCCCCCATTACGCCCCCCACCCGAGCGAGGAGCGGCCGCCCGCCACACCCTAGGGGGGGGGACAAACACTCCCCCTGCCCTTAAGACACCCCCCCAGCCCTTAAGGCACCCCCCCAGCCCCGGGGAGGGGGAGAACGCGGCCCGCGGAGGGCAAAAACTCTCCTTCCCCGCCCCCCCACCCCCCCTTAGGCCAGGCCCTGTCCGTACCGGGGGGAGGACAACCCCGGGAACTCACCCCCTCCCTCATCACTCACCCCGGGGCGCGGCGACCTCCCCCTGAGGGGCGGCTCCTCTGCGGGGGGGGTGGGGGGCGGCGGCGGTGGCTCCGTCAGTCCCGCTCCATGTCCCGGACACTGGGGCAGCCCCGGAAACGGGGCAGGAGGGGAGGGGGGGGGAGCGGGCGGGGAGGGGGGGGGGCGGTGGCCTGCCACAGCGCGACCTTTCACCCGGCGGCGGAAGTGGCGGGGGCGCGCGGGGCGGGATGTGGCGGGAGCGCGCGGGAGTTGGGGAAGTACCAACCAGCGATGAGTGGGGGGGTTGCTGGGAGGAACCATTGCACGGGAGGAGGGAACGCCGGCGGGTGGGCGGAACCATTCTCCGTAGCGATGGGGGGTGGAGAGAGAATTGAGGTTGGAAGAGGGCAAAAAAAAAAGGCACAAAGAGAATATCTTTCACCACCCAGCCTCCCAGGAGGGCTGATAGTTCAGCTCCCCGGCTGATAATTCCCGGGGGGGGATTGTGGTGCTGTTCTTCGCGCTCACCGCGGCACCCCCCTGACGACGGAGAATGGTTGAGTCCAGGCGGCTAAGGCTGCTGAGGCAGGCCGGGAAAGACTCTATCAGCAAGCGTTGGTGGTATAGTGGTTAGCATAGCTGCCTTCCAAGCAGTTGACCCGGGTTCGATTCCCGGCCAACGCAGCACTTCATCTTTACTTTTTTTATATTTCTTTTTTTGCCGTTTCCCACCGATTCCAAAGCTGATTCTGAACGCGGCTGCACGCGGAGCCCCACCCGGCTGCGTGTTACTTACACGAACCCCGGCCGTCGCCGGCCAGGTGCGGCCGGGATGCAGGCGCTGCAGCATGTGATTGCTGTTCCTTCTCTCCCAAGCTACCGGCGGAGCCTTGGGCCGCCGGGAGACGGCGGGGGAATAAATAAAACCGAAAGGGGATAAAAAAAAAGGCATAAAGGTGGAAAAAAGATAAAAGGTGAAAAACAAGTGTTTCCGCCCGGGATCGAACCGGGGACCTTTCGCGTGTGAGGCGAACGTGATAACCGCTACACTACGGAAACCCGCGCTATGATGGCTTTTCGGGCGGCGGCTGATCTTCCCGCCCCGGCTGAGGGGATGCCTCCGTCCCTTGGTGGTTCCCTTGCTCACCTCATGGCAACCCCGAACAAAACCTACCCTAAGCGCCGAGAAACGCCGCGCGGGGTTCCAAGTGATTCCCCTTAATGAGTAATTAGTGTTTCCGGAGGCCCGCTCACCTCAGGAGGTGGCTGAGGTGGGTGTCCCTGGGCCAGGCTCAGCTGGATGTTTCCCCTCAGAGAGCGGACGGCCCCAAAAGGCACCCCCTGCTGAGGGGGAGCAGGAGGGGACTCACCCCAGGAGGGGACAACCGGCCTGGCCTGGCCTTGCACCCTGCCCCGAGCCGTGGGGGCGACCAGAAGGCCTAGGACTGGTCTCCCCCTCCAGGCCCGGCCTCCCCCTCCTGGCCTGGGCACAGCCCCTGGGCCCACCAGCCCAGCCCAGCCCAAAGCCAGGCCTGGAGGCCGGGCACAGCTTCAGGAGGGCAGGAGGTGACCCAGGACTGGGGCCACTGTTGAAGAAGCATCTTTTCTTCCTGAGGCAGCTGCCACCAGATGTCGGTAGAATAGTGGCAACAGGGAGTGGAGCTCCCTGCAGATCCAGCCCAGGGGACAAGGAGCTGGAAAAGGGCTGGCCGTTTTCTGAGCGAAAGGACAGGCCCTTGGTGGTCCCCACCTGCTGGAGAGAAGTTTTCCCTCCCTGCAAATGAAGCTTCTCCAAAGCACGGTGGTCCAGACTTGGTTCTCATCACTGGTGTCTCTCCAAGGCAGTGGGAGCTGTGCAAGAGGATAGGGCAGAGCAGGGTGATGCCAGCAGCACTGTGTGAGCCGATGCAGGAACAACCACAAAACCATGGATTAAGGGCAAAGAACAAATTTAATCTCAATACCTCATGGATCGGGGAACCTCAGAAGCAGAGGCAGGCAAGCAGGGGGACACAGGCACCGCGGAGCGAGAGTCCTTAATAGTGCAAGAGTCCTTGTTAGCAAGGGAGTGAGAGAGCTCACACTTGCTGTTTGGGCCTGTATTTCAAGGATTCCGGCCGGCAGAGTTTTCTGCTGTGCTTTGATCTCTTCAACAGCAGGGCAAGAATCTCAGGCGTGTTCGATAAGGTGTCCCTGAGTCCATCCCAGACCTATGTTAGCAGAGTGTAGATGTTCTACTTGTTGAGCACACAAAACTAAGCAACAATTAGTGTGATGTATGTGTTTTCCAGCACCCCACATGCAAGTCATTTGAGCGTATTTACAGTCCTCCTTTCCAATCTTCCATTACTTTCCCACAAGCACGCTGTAGTGAGTTTCCCTTATTGCGGTTTTGGATAAAGTCCCTGTTGACAATCCCAGATGATTGTTCTAGAAATATACTAGTTCCTCTTCTTTTATCATAACACACTGTTAACAACTCGTTACACCCATGGCAATTGTTCTTTTTTTTTTGGTAAAACCTCAGCCCTTGGAATCAGGTGGCAATGTGAGAATTATTTTTCCTGTTTCAAAGTGTGTTTATGCTCTGTTGGCTGCAGAGAAAAGCTTAGAAGGGAGAAATTAATCATAAACCCAGATGAAAGTGAAAAGAACCGCACTTTCAATAAAATTTACTTTTAATAACACTTACTTATAATAAAACCTACTTTTAATGTTACGATTTTGCAAATTTGGGTCCAAAAGGGGTAGAGGGGAGGTTATCACATGTCTTTGAACCACAGGATTTGCCAGTACTTTATTCTGATCTGACTTGCGATAAGGATTAGAATGTTTACGTTGAAGTCCATGACAAACCTGAAGCCTTGGGATTTGTTTGCTTCAGGTTGCTGTACAATATCCTGGTGTTACAGTCTTTTTCCTGCAGCTGGCAGAGCCAGCAGGAGAGGACTCTGGTGGCAACCTTTGGACTGTGCATCAGCTGAGTGCGCTGGGGGCAAACCTAATTGATAGCCCAGTGGCAAAGTCCTCTCCCTGGAGCAGGAGGAAGTGGATCTGTGAGAGACTTGAGACCATCAATGGAAACATTCAAATAGGTATTTTGTTTTCTTCCACAGGCCTGGTTCAGTCCAGTGATCAGTGGAGAAAGGAGAGCTGCACACCAGACAGCCCCAGGGAAGAAGATCTTGGAAGGTACCCATGGGAGGCAGAGGCAGAAGTTAGAGAAAAGACATTGTGCTGCTGGTGTTAACTCCCAAATATTGCGCTGGTCCTTCGTTAAGGCAGCACTAGAGTCTGGTAGCCTTGAGACATACTGTGTAGGCTCTAGATCTTCCTTGCGTGGGCAACTCTGGCTTTGAGGGCCCAGACAAAGCTTCCTCTTCGAACTGGTTGCCACTCACTGGAATAACTCCCAGGGATGTTCTTGCTTTTCTTACAAAGATCCATTGTCAGTGACTGCTCAAACTTTGCCCTGCAGGACAATGACACTGGCAGCATTTCAGTCTCCCCTTCAGCTCCTGACCTATCCCACTTCCTCTGCTCCCAAGACTTACCACCCCTGCGGCGCTGCTCATGTGTGAGACCCCCCTCTGCATCACCCCCCCTCCCCAAGGACAGTCTCCAGAGCGCCAGGAAGGATGGTCACATAAATACCCAGGAAAAAAAAAAAATAAAGCAGGGGGGCTTATTTGGAGGTGAAAGATGGATATTCTCTACTATTATCACCAGCATCTGCCTTCTGAACAAGGGAACCCTCCCCCAGCCAGCCTTTTCACCAGTGCGCTGAAGGCGGCCATGCTCTGCTTTGTTTGCCTGACATGCTGTGATGGCTGCCGAGTCCCATTCTCCCCTTTTCCTCCCTCTGCTCCCTAAAGAGCCTGCACGGCTGTTACAAGAGAGGGAAGCTCTCGGAGTGCGTTGTCGAGGAGGAGAGCTGACAATCAGGGGCCGGGAGACAACGCAGCCTTGCACAATACCCCCCCAATTAGCCATTCATTTCTGCTACCTCTGAAATGGGGAGCACAGCCCTTGCGCTGGGAGATAAAACAAGAACGGCTTCAATAGCACTGATTTAAATTAGGTCAGGCTAGCTTTTGTGTGGCGGGGACCACACAATAGCAGTCACACGACTGTGGAGGGGAGCAGCATAAAGGAAAAGAGGCCAAGCAAGTGGCACAGATGCTGGGAGTCGGTGGGTGCTGGGAGACGAGGGGTGTACATCCGTGAGCGATAGCAGAGGGGCAGACACTCCAACCTGCGTGCGATGCTAATACATAAAAGGGGGCACATGGTCAGCAGGGGACGGAGAGGTCAAATACTGTCCCTGCAGAAAGAAAATTATCGGCTAGTTCTGCCGCACCAAGGGGTGCAAGAGCACAGCCGTGTGTCCTTGGAGACTGGTCTTTAATCATAACTGGTTATGAGACAAAGGGGTGACAATAATGTTGACCCATAACATCCTCCCTGAGCGCTGGCACAAGCCCTATCCAGCATATGGGGATCAGGGGGGCAAAGATCCTCTGGGGTCTTCGTACTGCAGAACTTATTTCTTGTAGCTCAGGCCCAGAGATGCTGCTCTTCCTCTTGGCAAAAAATAAAAATAAATGGCAAAAGGGACAGTAGTTTTCCTGGAGCACGCAGCAAGTCAGCCCCAAAGACCTGGGTTGCAGTCCCCAGCATTGACCAGGGTTTGCAATTTCTTTGCCCCCATAAGTTCATCAAAGGTCCAGCCTAAACCTCTGTTGTGTGAGGAAATCCCACACTCGGTTCTTTACCCATTGGTGGCTTTGGGTCAAAATCAGCAACTCCTTCAAAATGATCTCAAAGACATCTGACTGCCTTTAGAAAGAAGTCCCGGAGACAGTTGCCCAGGAGAATAAAAGCACTGGAGACTAGTCCCATTTCTCGTCCCAGTATCGTTAATATTAGTATCATCGTTATTCCAGTAGTTATGCAGATGTTCGTGTTTATCTGGCACTGGGAGAGCACAAGAGCAGCACGCTGTCTTTAGCAATAACAGCGTGCTCAGGGCAATCAATAAGAGCCTGATCTTTTCAGGCCGGGCTGAGCGAGCTGTTGTCGTGGGCTAAATGAGTTTATCCAGGTGAGTCCATATGCAAAGGAAGGTTGGGTAAGTTTAAAAACAAGAATTCACCCCTGTAAGTCTCCCAGAGCAGAAATGTCTCTGACTGAATGGTCTTTTGTGACCCAGATTGGTCTTCTATGGGTAATGCTTGGCTAAAGACCTACGGATGGGAGAAAATGTGAGTGTGGAAAAGTTGAAGGACATAATCAGCCATTTAATATGGCATTCTTCAGCCTTTTTGAACCAAAGCACAACCTGATATTCTTTGGCAGTTGCAAGAAAAAGTTGTGAGCAAAGACAATACTTATCGTTTAAGCAAAATGTTTGTTGTATTACAAACTCGTAATTGTCTTGCTAGAATTTACGAGCATTATAATGTCAACTACTGATAGTCAAGAAGTGGGTGAGCCAAAGAACTGAGTGTGCCAGACGGTGCCAAAAGGAGAAAGCTAGGTTAAACTTTGAATTATCAATTATTCTCCTGCATTTGTTCACATATGAATGACATTTTTTAAAACCCAAAACAACCTAAGGGTCATTCTGTGGCACATCTTCTGCCCCCCAATGGCCTAAACACGGTTTAAAGATGCCACTTCCTACATGCATACCCAGACGGTAGAATATTCAGGGGCCAGAAGCTGATATTGGAAAGATACACACTAAAAATAAGTTGTTCTTTTTTAACAGTGAGTGTAATTAAGTACTGAAATAGTGGCTGTTGTAGGGAGGTGGCCCTGAAGGCATCACGCCAAAACGAGACATGTTGCTAAAAGGTATGTTCGTGTTCAGCCAGATGGTCAGAGCTTTGATGCGTGAAGCACCAAGTGAAATTATCTACCCAGTTTATGTAGGAAGCCCGTCTGGAGCAACCATAATAGCCCTAATTTCTCTCAGAATACAAATACATGGTTGCTAGTTTTCACTGCTTTACTGCTCTGCTATTTGGCATATTTTTAGCCTTTTAGTTGTGAGAACACAACTATAACAACACGACAACAAAGTCCCACTCCTTTGGTTTTCATTTTGGTTTACTTTCGAAAGCCCCCGTCACTCTGCAGTCAGGACTGGAGGTGTCCGGATACCGAAAGCAGTACCTGTGGTAGCACAAAAATCGGTGTTACCCGATTTGTTCTGCTACTTTACTGCACTCACCCCTCTCCCGGCACGTGGTGCAACACGGAGACAGAAGAGACGAGACTCTTGGCTCTCACGGAAAACTTACAGATGTGATCACTGTGGGTTCCAAACAAGAAGACATAAAAATTATATGTAATCATGTTAATCATACACACGTAAATCAGAGCTATACAATGAGGTGCCTATATAGCTAGAGATTGTTATTCTCAAGCAAATGGCATGATTTGGGATGCTCCTGAGTTGCGATTTTGTAAATCCCAGCATTGCTGAGATGGACTCTATAACGTGAAATTCTCATTTGAGTCCTTCAGCTCTTCTGCAACCCAAAAAGCACTGCAGAAACAAAGATGTTTTGCAGAAGGCTGCTCTATTCCCTGGATATTTATTTGCTGTTTTGGGTTGAGGGATTTTTTTTATTATTATTTTTATTATTTGTTTTGTTTATTTCTTCTTCTTTTATCAGCTCCAGCTGAGACAGGAGAGGGTGGGAGGAGGGTTTTGTTCCTCTGGAGATAACAGGAGGCTGTGTCTGTGCAGCCATGGTGACAAGATCCAGGGCGCTTTCTGGCTTCCAAGCAATTTGCTCCCCACCCCTGGCTCCCAAGTAAAAGTGGGGCAGAGAGAGAGAGGAGCTTTTGTTTCTCAAGTGCTTCAGCTGTTGCTACTAATTAAGCAAAGAGCTCTATTGCCTTGCCACCTCCCAAGCCTAAGGAGGATCTAGTTGGGGTGAAAGGGGAGTCAAGAGGCTGCACTGCTGCTGCTTCTCAGCACCCTGCCCCCTCTATAAAGCTCTTCTCTTTCCTCCTTGCTCTGCCACAACCTTGCTGGGTGACCCGTGGCCAACCTTGTGCCTCAGATTCCCTGGCTGCAGGGGGGAAGAAATGAGAGAGACCAAGCTCAGCACGAGGCCAGATGGAAGCCACCACCCTGCTGTTCAAGGTGTTATTATCGGTTTAATGCAATATGTTCCCAGCTTCCCAGACACACTGACTATCAGCAGATTGCTCTTTCCTTCTCCAGCCTTCCCTGGATGTTGTCCCCTTCTCTCTCTCTCTGAGATGCCAGCCCCTTCCCTGAGCTCTAACAGCATTTCTGAAACCTCCCCAGTGGGACTCTTTTTAACCCCCCCTCCAGTGTCACAAGAATGTGCTGGAGCAGCCGGGTGAGCTGTCAACAGCCAGGTATCGGACCAATGGCTTTTGCACGGGGCAGTTGTGCTTTTTTGGACAAGGAGAGAAGAGTTACCAGCAGTGGCGAGGGCTGCGAGGCAACTCTGTAGCCTCTGCCCAGTTCTGCGACAGGGAACACACGCCGTACCAAAGCCTTGCGCACACGTGGGAAGGACTGCAGAGATGAAAAGAGGGTGGAGATGTGGAGAGAGAAAAAAAAATATAATAAATGTAGGAAATAGGAATGCTGCAGGAATCCCACAGCCTGCGGAATCAAGGTCCGAGCCCTGGCTCAGCTCTGCAGGATACCCAGCCACCAAGGACTGAAGTAGCAAACAAGGTCACGGCTGCTCCCCTCTGCGCCCATCGAGCTCAGCAGGATGTCTTCAGCCCGGGATCTCGCAGGGAAAAAATTTAGGGCCTCGCTCAGGAACAGATGGTGTCCCTCTTGGGCCCCATCTGCCAGGCAACACCGGAGCAGTTGGTCTCTGCAGCGCTGAGCAGAATCTTGTTTACTTTCCCCTCGTGTCAGCAAGGTGATACGTGGGGCAAGCGAGCCCTGCTGTTACAGGTCTGGATTTCCAGGAGCGGCCAGGAACTCAAAGGTGCAAGAGGATAACCCAAGAGTCATCTTTGAGGGGTCCAGGCAATGTGGTATCAACCAGTCCTGACCTAGGGCAGGGACCAGCCTGAGAACAGGGCTGTAGTTGCGAGGGGTCAGGGTGTTGTTTGGGAAAGATTCACATGTAAGAAGAAAACATGTGAGCTAAAGGAGAAGTCCTGAGTGAGGTTTCAGCAGGGGCATCCTGCATGAGAGGTGTCAGGAGTGACAGGCATGTGAGCCTCATCATCCATAGTGCCTGGGCTGCTGAGAAACCCATGGTGTGTTTGGTGGAGGTCTTTGGCACCCACCTTACCTGGAACCAAGTTCTGAGCAATGCATTCACAGTTCCTGAATTGAGGAAGAGGGAATAACAAGGCAGCAGCCTGCCTTCTAAGACCCAAATAAGTGCAATTTTCAGGGTGTTTCTGTCATTTGGAAACCCTGATGAGCTCACCTTACTCAACCTCAGTGTTTTTGGCCAGGCAGAGAGCTAGTGGCTGCTCTGGAAAATTCAGCCTCAATCCTTGGAAATGTCTAGTGGAAATCCTTCTTAGGAGGTAAGGAGAGCTTGAATTTTCCCTTGTGCTGGACTCTTCCCTTGTCATCTTTCACAGATGAAGCTGGCAAGGAAAGAAAGGGTTGGAGAGATGGACCAGTACCTCACAGCTGCTCTTTCCATCCCCACTCAGGGCATAAACAGTCCCTATCCACCAGGGATGTGGAGAAGTGTCTCCAGACAGCATTAAGTCCACACAAAAATAGCAAGCGAGCCCAGCTCCCCCTTAGCAGCACCAGCCAAGGTTGCTGCAGCGCGGCTGATAAAAGAACTTCACTTACTCTTTTCTGGGTTCTGGTACTGAAGCCCAGGATCGAGGACTGCAGAGGATATCGTGCATCCGTGCACTAGCGCGTGTTTTCCAGAGACCTGGGCCCCAGAAGCCAGGCTGGTGAGGTCCTGCTCGCTTCGGCTGCCAGGTTAGGCAGGCAGTGCTCTAATGGTGCTCGGTGAGCAGAGGGCACGGCGCATTACTTTATCCCCTCCCCTGAGGGTTCCCATCCATAGAGGCTCCAGCACAGGATGCTGCCTGTGTCAGCTCCACAGTAATCAGCCCAGAGGCCGAAAGTGGAAACTTTCGGGTTGCAGCCACTTAGTTTCATTAGAAGCATCAAAAGAGAAAACAGGCCTCAGGTGGGGCAGCGAGAGGCAGAGACACACAAGAGGTGGGGGAGAGGGGATTTGCAGCTTTGCTTTACATGTTAGTGAGCAGGTAAGCTTCAGCTAAGGGGTGGAGAAGAGAGGCAGGGAAGAGGGGCAGAGACAGCCTGAAACTAGGATCTGTCATCCTTATTGTTCAAAGAGCTCTCAGGAGATGATACAGCTTTGTAAAACCTCCTCTAACTGTTTCATGAGACCAGAAATAAGTTTGAGCAGAAGTCCATCCTGCTGCCCTAAGACTTCTTCCCTGCCCCATATCCCTTCCGGAATAATTTTGTCTGTATTTCTTGGTGGATGAAGGAAAGGCTGTGGATGTTATTTACCTAGACTTTAGCAAGGCCTTTGATACAGTGTCCCACAGGA
>JAOQGH010000014.1:5863190-5908713 GCA_025769975.1 Gallinago jamesoni | reverse complement strand
TGGTTGGACTCGATGATCTCTGAGGTCCCTTCCAACCACCACAATTCTGTGATTTCTGTGATTTCTGTGATTTCTGTGATTTTAAAAACCTCGTGCACTAGAAATTGTATCCCCTTCCCGGTGCTCTGTTCCAGGACTTAATTGTCTCTATCCCTGCAAAGAATTTTCCCTGATGTCTACCCTAAGTCTTCCTTGTTCAACACAAACATGATGCTGTTCAGAGGTAGAATACTAAGGGCTGGAGTCACTACCATAATAATATATTGATTTCAATGAAGCTGAGCTCAATGGAGAGGAGCCTGCCCAGCCTTGCTCCATTCCCCTTGTGCCCCAAGAGAATGTTTTGTGTTAGACTAAATGCCTCTGTAAGTGCCTCTCAGCTTTGCACTCAGTGTGAGCCATTCTGCATAGCTACATTGAAGCAGGCAGGGCACAGGACCAGGCCTGTCATCCCATTTCCTTTTTGGCAGGAGGGATTTTATTAGCCTTGGTCTCCCTGGGCAGTTTGAACTGTCTGGCTGTGAGCTCTCCTGAGCAGAGCTGGTAGCCCAGCTGGACCGGAATTCTTCCACCAGTAGCAGTCCTCTGCCCCTCACCTCCCATTTCATTTGTCCCTTCACCCAAGAGCAGAAATTAACTCAACTGCACACCTCTAAGCCCTGTTTCCCTGCTTAGATTTTTCGCTAAGCCATCTCAAATAAAGTGACATGTGTGCACCAGTGACTTTGAGAGGGTTTGGGAGTGGGACGGAGCTGTGCACATCTGGTAGGCAGGTAGTGGCTAGGGGTTTGCTTGCTGAACAGAAGTAGCAGCTGGGATCTTGAATCAGGGAAGATCCAGCATTTGATGACCATCTCTCATGGTTAATTCTGCTCCACAATATCTCCAGAGCTGAATTCTGCATCCAGCTCCCCTTCCTCTGTGGGCAGCAGCATCTCTGTGCTCCTTTCCAGCTGGGAAAAGGACCTCTTTGGTGAGATCTTAACAAGATGTTGTAGGTCCTGAAGACCACCATTTGCATCTCTAGTTCTCACTGCACCAGGTTTCCATAGGATTGGAAAGGAGAGCCGAAGGTTTGATGGTGGCCACAGCAGAGCCATGGCTGAGCTAGCAGTTGAACTCGAATTACTGAAACAGAAGGCAGGGCTCAGAGTGGGGTTGTTAAATACTGCAGTAGCTCCTGCATTCTGCTCCTGTGTCCACCAGTGGTCCTGGCCAGATCCTCTTGCCTTTATATTACCCTTTGCTCTGTGGGAAAGCAGGGATCTTCAGCCAGGGAGCATCAGCTATTTTGATAAGGCAGGAAAAGGTGACCAGGAGGTCCCAGAAGAACAGATCCTAGATTCCTGAAGTCACACTCATGAAAAAGTGTTGCCTCTTGTTTCTGGTCCGTGCCTAGTTTGTGGACACAGATGTTCTATTATTCCCACATGGATGAGCAGTTGTTTTTATGTGAGCTCCTGTCCACGAGCCGTGTGTCGTTGGTTAGAAGGGTTTGTTTGTCAGCCTTGGAGATTTCAGCAGAAATAATCACGTTTGGAGACACCTGCCCCATTCCCCTGCTATCTCTGCCCTGAGATAAAAAGGGGTTTGGACAGGGAGCCCAGTCAGCCAGGAGATGGAGCAGCTTGCCTCCTCAGCATGGTGCGAGCTGGGGACTAGGGAGAAAAAGCCTGGGCCCTTAGCAGGGTTCTTCTCTTTGATGAAGCAGATGTGACCGCTTTTTTATGCCACAACCACTGTGTGTTTGCGGGGAAGCAAAAAGGCTCATAGATTTGTGGCTCAGGGCTGGGACACGGGGCCTTTAATTTTCTTCAAGGGCTCTCAAAGAAGATCTCGTTATACCTGCTTGGAATTAATTCTGCCAATCCCCGGTCTGAACACAGGCTCCCCACTCTGGGGTTCAAGAGATGCCTTCCATTTTCTTTCTTCTGTCTGGGACAATTGATATCCTGGGATGGAGATGCATCAACAGCCGGGTCCTGATTGTAGGGGAAGCTACAGAGGCTTGGCTTAGAGCCTCCAGGACTCGGATTCTCCAAGTCTCCCCTCAGCAGCTGCTGCCTGACAGCTTTGTCCCATTCCCCGATGCACACCCTTGTCCCCCAAGCCCAAGGACCCTCTCTGTGCCCCATCAGCAGAAAGTGCTGCTCTGTTTGGGGCTACCTCAGGGCTGCTGGCACAACAAAGCTGTTTTGTTTTTGGCTGAGCACTCGGCATCTGAGCTCTCATGTGGTTGGAGCCCAGGTTTTTTTTGTAAGAATGAAAACAGTGGATTAATGAGCTGCTTGTGGCTAATGTGCAGGGTTTCTCAGAACTGGTGCTATTAGAGCTCAGCGTCATGTAGGAGGTAAATGGCAGCACATGGTGAATAAAGCAGTGATATAATAGGTTTAAGTAGTCCATTTCCCTTTGGAGTGTTACTGATAACATGCCCAAATGCATACAAGACCATTACCCTAATGAATAAGACCACTCTCTGATAGAGCACACGCTGCAGCTCCTCACAAGGAGTTTATTTTTCATCATTTTCAACCAAAAAAAGGCTTGGGTGTTGGAGCTGGAGTGGGGTGCAGGGAGGGTCCACATGGAGGGGAAGAGAAGGGCAAAAGAGAAGAAATACAGATGAGAGTAGAACGGAAAGAGAAATTACGAAGGGACATGGATAAATGGAAAACAGGCATGATGTGGTTTGGACTGACGTGGTCTCCAGGAACGCCAGTAAGAGGAACACACACACACAGAGCAATTACCAGACATTTAATTGTGTATATTGGGACCTCTGTCTTTGGAAGCATCATTGTCCACTGCCAGAAGTGAAGTACTACAAATCATACAGTGCTCACTATTCTCTGCTTTAGATATTCAATGGCCAGACATTGCCATTTGCCTCTGGTAGTCCCAGTCGGTTCAGCATTAGCATCAATTTTTGGTAAATCTACCCGCATCAGTGGAGCTTCTAAGGACTTAGCCTCTCTGATCACCTCAGTGCTCACTAATTGCCAGCATAATTCTGCACTAGTTAAGCATCTGTCAGCTTGTTGGAGCTACTCTTTACTGCATGTGAGAGCAGAATTTGCCTCTAAACCTCTCCTTGTACGCAGTTTACTTTTCTCCTGGGATGGATATGTGGAGCAGTGTTGCCTGAAAAACCTCTTTGAGGCACAATGACCACAGGTTTTCTGAATTTCCTTCTGACCAGTGTAGCGGGATCTGAATCAGACTGTCTTCTTACACAGTAATATCTACTCTGGTGCCAACTAAAGCCTTGTTTTCTCCACCTTCTTCTGGAATCCCCCTGCAGAGGGGACCCTTAAATTAACCATTCAGAATTCACCGTACGAGGTGAGTTCCACAGAGGTGTAGTTCTGTTGGGGTCTAGTGGCAACAGCACCTAATTTGTAGCAGAATAAATGAGATGAGAATCGCTAAGGATCAGGGTTCCTAAGTGACTGATTACTAAGATCCCTCTGAAAACCTAAATTGCTGATTCGTGGTGTGTTTAGGAATATGAACATGGTTTGACTGGTCCAGAATCACCTCTATCCCGGTGTATTGGCCCTGGCAGTAAGTAGAGGAAGATACTCAGGACAGAGCACGAGGGTATAGAAGGACTAAGGTCTCTCCTACCTGTAGTTTTGTAGCTTCCAGCAATCTGCAAGGACTGCCTGGACATCGCATCCAGACTATTAAGTTTAATCACCACTGATAGACCAAACCTCCATAAACTTGACTAAAACCTTTTGAACCTATTTATACTTTCAGTCTCCACAATATCCTGTGGCAAACGAGCTCCAAAATTTAATTATGTGCTATGTGAAAAAGCACTTCTTTTTGTTTGTTTTAAACTTCTCTGGCAATTTCACCAAGGCATCAACTTCTCCTGTTGAGAGAAACAGTATCTGAAATATCTACAGGACATAGAATCCCAGATTTTATTGAAAGGTCGTGTGATTTTGACTTCTGAGTGTTAAAACCACTTCTGAAAATGGAACATGGCTTCTACTTTTAGTGCTTATGAAAATATTCCCGTCAGTGCTCTTGTTTGCTCTTCAGCTTGTTTTTTATTTATTTTATTTTTTTTTCCTTTAACCTCTGCTTACAAGCTGCTCTAGCCCCTGACAGATCCAGTTCTCAAGCTTCTTGTTTACACAGTTAGCGTGGGCTTTGTTTCTACAATATTCTCCTTTTAACTGCTTCAGCAGCTGAGAGCCCATTGCTGGAGAGAGGAGCACAAACTCAACCAAGGACAGGCAAGTTTGTCTGAATGACCTCTTTCTCCTCATTATATTTGTGACGGTCTCAATGTCACAAGTTCAAGTACATGCACATGGGGTTTAATACAACACGGAGATAAAGGCAGGGAGATCGACTGCCCCACTCTCCCCTGAGGCATGAACATATTCTGCCGCCGCTTGATTGTGCCTTTTGCAGACACCTCATTAAAAGTGTGTTCATTACACATAAACATACCCTTGTCCTTCCACAGGCGTGCATGCTCACACGCATAATTTGAGCATGGGGAGAGGTGGCTCACCCTGACACAAATATGTCTCATTCCTTATGTACACTCGTGCAGGGACCTTAACTCTAACAAGCGGTTGTTCATTTGTAGCCTTTTCTGCCTTCCGTGGAGTTGTATCTTCCTGGTTGCATCGTTAACTTATGCTGTCTTGTGTGCAGTTATGAACATGCCTCCTCTTGCTTAAGCCTTTGAGCTTAGTCCAAATAACATTGCTTCTCTGTCTGAGACACCTCCTGTAGCAAATGTTCTCATGTGGTGTAAAACTGAGGTAAGAGGCAGAGGAACCAGAGCCTTTGAATCTTCCTCTTCCCATTATGGAAATCCCATTTGCTACATGAAGCCATTCGCATCTTCTGTTCTTGCAGGCACATGCTCTGGTCTGGAAGATCAGACAAAGATGGTGGATAAGCATCTCCTGAAAGCAGTTTGATCCAGAGAGTTAGCCAGGATGCATTACCTCCCCGGGAAAAGGGAGGCAGATGTTGGAAGGTAAAGGGGTGTGAGGAACCCGAGCACGTTTGAGACACGTTTCCCTGAGTGTTTGTGTCCTTCAGCAAAGCAAACCATTGTGTCAGCCCTAACAACCTCTGCAGCCTCGCGGCGGCTGGTGCTGACCCCTCAACTAACACAACCGGAGCAGGTTAACACGCTCAGGAAGTTACCACCAAGCACAGGCAGCGCAGACACCATCTTCCTCCATCATATCGAAAGGGAAAAAAGGGAAGAGGGGCTGTCGTAAGACCGCCTGGTATATTTGGAAGTCTGGTGTTACAGAACAGCGCTACTTTGCCAAGTCAACTGCATTTCCTAGTTCAGGGATGATATTTTTGCTGCCAAGAACTGCTGCTGGCCTGTGTACATGTGTACAGCACATGCCAGGCTTGTGAGACGATGCAGATGCAACCCCTGCAGCTACAGGGAAGGGGAGAAGGGATGGGGGGGATGGGAAACACCCTTTAGAAATCCCTGCCAGAGATGTTGGCGTGGGCCAGTGGGCACCACCGGTACATTTACAGGGAGCGATGCTGAGGGGCGCATCACTGGCTGCGTGCTCGGGGTGAGCCTGCGGATTTTGGGGAGGGTGGAAGAAGAGGAGTGTGAGTGTGTGCGCACACGCCAAAGGGTGTCTCCATCTGTGGGCAAACAGGCAGGGACGTCTACAAAGTGTGTGAGTGTGAGTCTGCAGAAGGGCGTGCGGAGTGTGCAAGGACGTGTGTCTGGAGGGGAGGCGTGAAGAGACGCGGTGTGCGTGGGAGCCACCAGTGTGTGGGCAGCGTGTGCGAGGAGAGGGATTTGGGGAGGGAGAGGAGATGGGTCTGTGCAGGAGCTCCGTGCCTGTCCCCAGAGGCAGGCTGGGTCTGTGTGTGCAGAGGTGGAAAGAAAGCCTCCGAGGGGATCGGATCTCCGTCCGTAAAGGTCTCCGTAATACGAAAGAGAGTTTTTAAACACCCCTCGGGAAAGGGGAGGGGGGGTCTCAGATGCGCGCTGGAGCTCTGCGAAAAGAGGAAAATACACGGGGGCTGGGAGCCTGTCTCTGCCAGCACGTAGCTGTTGTTTTGTTTGCGATGGGGCGTATGTCGGATTGTGCATGAGCGATGCCTGCGTGGGTGGGATAGGTGTGCAGCAGCTCCGGCTGTGCGTGCCGGGGGGGGGACACGGAGGGGAGGGCTGAGCAGAGGCAGCCCCGTGGCTCGGGGATTGGGGCACGCACTGCCAGGCTTTGCTTCGGTCCCGGGCGCTGCGCTGCCAAGCGTCACTGAATTCGGTGCGGGCGCTATTTTGGGGGTTTCTCCGCACACCTGGGCGTCAGGCCCTCCAAAGCGCGGCTCTCCTGCACTTGTCGAGGAGCATCGGCAGGAGAAGGAGCGGTTCCCTTGGAAACCTCTGGATGCCCAGCAACAAGTCGCTGGCAGCTGCCATGTGACCAGGTGCATTAATCAGACATGTTGTATGAATCAGGTCAGTTGGGGCCAAAGTCCAGCTCGCTCCCTCTTCGCTTCGTTGCTAATTACCGAGCCGCAAGGGCTGCTCTGAGTAGGGGGTGGAAAACAACTTGAAATAATTAAATAAAACGGTGACCTTTCCTGTTGTGGCTTCTAAGTTCATCCCAGACTTTCTCCACGAGAAAAATCTATCCAATCCCCTCTTCCAGTGAAACGAATCTAGAATGTAAATGAGTGAGGCAGAGGAGTCTCCCGGGGGGGAGAAGTCAGGGAGAATGAATCTGCCATAAACGCAGTGAGTTTCCAGGTCTCTTCTCACAATAAGCCCTACGTTTCAAAGGCGTCTTGTGAATGAGTAGCTCAGGCTTGAGACAGTTTGGGCTTGACTCAGGTACACCTTCGTGCTCACAACTTGGATCCCTTTGAAAATCGGGTTTCTGAAGTCTCAACTGAAGTTGCTGGCCAAGCTTACTCTGGCACAGAGATGGCACAGAAAGGATTTGAGTACAAATTCCTGCCTGATACCTCTAAAAGAAGCTACAGCTCTCAGGAAAACAGACAGTGCCTGTACACTTGTTGTCACTTGTGGACTCACCACAACTGCAAAATGGCTGTTCTTTGTAGATATGCACCTGGAGGGTTTATTCTTTATCATTTCTGGTGGCCTATTTCTTTAACCCCGGTGGGGCCTTTCTCCATTTGACTCAAGAGCAGAAGACCCAAAGGCAAAAAACTGGAGGAAAATGGAAGATGAGTTTTTAGCAGCAGCTCTGGGCCAGAGGATAACTGCGGTTTCCACATTAAGACTGAACTGAGAGCAAATTGGGAGAGTCCTGGTGAGCAAATGAGGTAAAGGAAAAATTAAGGCTGAAGAGATCCAGCTGGGGTAATAACAGCCATGAGCACCGGTCTCAGACCCTTACTCTGCGGTTCCTTTCTGGTGGGATCTTCTAAGGGAATTAGGAACCCAAGTCTCGCTGTCCTTTTGACGTATGTTCTGGAGGGACTGAGGCACCCCATTTTCCATAAAACCCATTTTCCATAAAATGCCGTTTACAGTTTCAGCTCCTGTCCTTTTCACATTTCCCCCAAATTCCTGCTTTGCCCGGATAAAGCTGGAGCAAAGGCTTCCGGAGTGAAAATCTCTCACAGACACGCATTCAAGGCCAGGCACTAGCAAGGCTGTAACATCTTTTTTTACCCGTAAACCAGTCTACATTCTTCGTGCTGTGACTAATGCATTGCAAGGTCGTCGGGTACTGCTCGATCTCCATCTCCTCCTCCAAGAGATCGGCGTTTGAGCCTCCCAGGGTATTCACTGATTCATGTCGAAGACAGGTACATTCTGCTCAAAACCATCATTTTTATCTTAGGCAACAACAAAAATGTCGCGGTGGCAGGTCCGACTCTCAGCTGGTGTAAACCAGCCGAAGGATTTGGCCCATCAGCCACAACGGTACTAAAGACCAGAGGGAAGAAAAACAAAGGGTTGGAAAGAGAGCACCTGGCTTCGTTGTAATCAGGCTGTAATTTGAATAGCATCCAATGAAAATAGTGCCCACTTGAAAATGGGCTCCCTTCATGTCATCTGCTTTTAGATCCAGATCTTAAGAGCCCGGTATTTACCTGCAGGAGATCTGTTTGTAGCAGGCAGCGATTTCCCCAAATCAGACCTGAACGTGGATCTCAAATATTACCTAGACCAAGCCTTTAACTTTGAACCATTTTGATTTCTATCTAATTAATGTTAAAATCAATTCTTATTTTTTCTTTGGTATGTGATGATATATCCTGTGCAGAGCGTATACCAGAAGACAAAGCTTTATCTCCACGTACTGACCTGATTGTCCAGGACAATCCAGGGCAATCTTGAAGAACTGATGTCTGCAACCCGTGTATTTGCAATCTACGAGGCCCGACACAAATCCATCCCAGCTGACACCCCCCCAGTCAAACCCAAAAATGTATGCCTGTTCCGGGATGGAAGGGTTAGGAAATAAATTTGCATTCAGTGGTGAATTATTTGTTCTTGGGCACACTCCAGGGAATAACTGCCTGACCTCCTCGCTCTAGGAACACAAGAGATCCAAATGGGTTCTAGGTCCTCAGACCTGACTCTGCAGTTCAGCTCAGTAACTTTGGGAAGAAATGGAGATCTGGGTTTTTGTGTAAGCTCCAAAAGCAGGATGATAAAGGCTGAAAATTCAGGGTGAAACTTGGCTCGTCCTTTGGGCTGGGCAATCAGAGCCACACAGGCTGAGGGACACTGTGGTAAGATGGGAGGAACAGGCTGTTTAGGGTTTGGTCCTCGGAGGTGCTGAGCAAGTAGCGTCCACAAAGCACAACATGCAAGTCCTTGCTCAGGCTGAAGCACAGGAGGAATCTCGTTGGCTCTCCTGGCTCTCCCACCTCTACACGGGCAAAGCGTATGTCCTTCCTGGGTCCCTCACCCAATTCCCTGCAATCGCCTTCTTTCCAAGGGGTCCAGGCGTCGCTCCCCCCGTGGATAGACCTGTTGCTGCCTGCCATCGCTCCTCCGACCCGCCTTTACGCGAGGAGGAGACTCTTACACTGAAGCGCAGGCAGCTCTCCATGATGTAATCTGTGCGATCTCTGCATTTGCAAGGGAAAGCAGCCTCCCGTTGGCCAAAGCGAAGAGTCCCCGCCTGGGTGCTCCTCCCGCCGCCCCCCCCCGGTGGCTCATAAAAGCCCCGAGGCAGAGGCAGGGCAGCTTTCCCAGCCCCTCTGCTCGCAAAGGTGACCCAGGGACAGGTGAGCTCCGGCGAGGGTGCGGAGACAGGCTCGGCCGAGGGCGGAGAGGGCTGGGCTGAGCCGGGGGTGCTGCGGGCGAACGGGGGGAGGCGAGGGGCGACCTGGCCACCTGTGGAGCCGGTCCCTCCCCTGCCAGGGAGCCGGACGGCTCCTCCGGCGGCGGTTCGGGCAGAGGGACCCCGGGCAGGGTGGCTGAGGATGCCCAGGGGAAGGGTCCGGGCTCCCCCGGCCCCTCGCCTCAGGGGCGGCCGGGGCAGAGGGGCAGGGAGCGGCGGGCGAGGGGCTGGGCTGCCCGGCCTGGCCCCGGGGATCAGCACCATGGACAGGGCCCGCGATGCGCCGCCCGCCCGGGGCTGCGGCGGGAGCGGGGCCGGGCACAGGGCACCGGGCACCGGGCACCGGGCACCGGGCACCGGTATCACACACAGAGCACCGGGCACCGGTACAGAGGGCTGGGTACCGGTATCAGACACGGCGCACCGGATACCGGGCACTGGGTACCGGTATCACACACAGAGCACTGGGTACCGGTACAGAGCACTGGGTACCGGCACAGGGCACTGGGTACCGGTACAGAGCACCGGGTACCGGCACCGGGTACTGGCACCGGGCACTGGGCACCGGTATCAGACACAGAGCACTGGGCACCGGTACAGAGCACTGGGTACCGGCACAGGGCACTGGGTACCGTTACAGAGCACCGGGTACCGGCACTGGGTACTGGCACCGGGCACTGGGCACCGGTATCAGACACAGAGCACTGGGTACCGGCACCGGGTACTGGCACTGGGTACCGGTATCAGACACAGAGCACCAGGTACCGGGCACTGGGTACTGGTACAGAGCACTGGGTACTGGCACCAGGTACCAGCACCGGGTACTGGCACCGGGCACTGGGTACCGATACCAGCCGCAGACCACCGGGTACCGGCACTGGGTACCAGCACTGGGAACTGGGTACCAGTAGCGGGTACTAGTACCGGGCACTGGGCACTGGCACTGGGCACAGAGCACCAGGTATCAGGCACTGGGTACCTGCATCAGGTACCGGTACTGGTACTGGGCACTGGGTACCGAGCACCGGGTAGTGGCACCTGGCACAGAGCTTGGGGTTCCGGCACCATTACTGATTACTGGGTGGTGGCACTGGGCACAGGGCACTGGGCCTCGGTCATCAGGTACCAGCACTGGGTACCACTAGTGGGCACAGAGCACTGGCACGGGGCACCGGCACTGGGCACCGGGTACCTGGCTTGGCAGGTCGGGCCAGCACTGTACCCAGGGAGGGCGCCACCAGGTCCCTGTCCCAGAGCCCATGAAGCAATGCTGGACTGCTCCTCGGGGACAGAGGGGCCAGGGTGAGTCCAGTCCCAGAGGGGACAATCGGAAGGGGTACCTGGTGGGGACACGCAAGGCGAGCGGGAAGGGCACGACCCCGGTCACCCACATGATGCCCAGTGCTGGGGCAGAAATGTCTGTGATGTTTCATGGTCCAGCCGCTGGCCGGGCAGGACCACCCAAACGCGAGGTGACCACTCTGCTGCAGAGAGAAGGGACACCGGGGAGGTGCCAGCCGGGAAAGTTGGGATCAGGCCGAGAGCCAAGGATTGGACGTGCTGGGAAGGGAGGTGGGAATAGATTTAGCTGCGTTTTCCTGAAATTCCCTGGCAGCCCCAGGTAAGGTACGCTCACGGCTGCGGGGACCAAAACATTTCAGGAAGCCAAGGATGGCCGTTTGAATTTGAACGGAATTTACTCTTTCCATCTACTCCGGTATCAAAGCTTTGTGCTGAAAAACTCAACATTGTTGTTTGGGAAATGTGCCTGGCTGGTAGTTTGTGTATAAAGTTGCTCTTAAAATTCTCTAGTTTATAAGAGAAGAAGGATATTTCACCAAGGTGGTGTTGGGAGTAATTTCTTCAATGAACAGTTATTGGAAAATATTTTTCCTCAGTAGTTTATTCTACCCGAATACTCAAAATTTGTCTTGCTTTAGTCGTACATTTAGGGTCCATTGACAGATTCTGTTATATTTAAGTGCTTGATGGCTATATCATAGTGGATTTTTTTCACAAAATGTTATCCTCCCCTCCCCCCCCAAAAAATTCCAGTGGGATCAAATTAAACAAAGTTTTCCTTTTTTTTTGATTTTACAAAATTAAAACAACAAATTCTTTAACTCCAGCTCAACTCAGACATTTGAACAAAGCTGAAATAAAACATTTTTCCTGTTTAGATTATTAAAGCACGGATATAATTTAGAAAATAAAATAATAATAATAATAGAAAAAAAAAGATAAAATGTTGAAAGTAAAGTGTTTGAGCACTTTGGAAATAAAGCATTTCGTATTGCTATTGTCAGATGAAGTGATTTGCTGCATTTGTTTTATCTCTGTTTTCGGAGGCTGAGCCTACTCACTGGGTGAATCCTTATTCATTGACAATACTCACCCAGCTCGGTTAAACATACGTTTAAATACTTTGCTAAACAGAGGCTCAACAGGGCAATATAATCCAGGGCTCAGACTGTCCACGTCTCCTGCCTTTACACCTCTATTTTTCCTAAGTAGTGTTGGTCTCCGAGAGGAAAAGGAAACAAGCTGTTCTCCATTTTAAGAAAATACCTATTTGCTGTTTCTAAATTAAATATTTGGGAGAAAAAGAAAAACACCTGAAAAGAAAGTTGATATTTCCTTTGAGGCCTTGAATATACCTACAGCCTTCAGAGCTATACGTGATACACGCTGAACAGGGTGAGGGTGGAAATGCTTGCCTACGGAATTTGAATGGAGAGATATTTTTCTGTTTTCTATCTGTAAATCTTCGAACATCTTCCAGCAGTTCCGTGTCTGACCAGTGACTCACTTTGTAATCTTTCTTCGGTGCAACATAATGCTGAGGTTCGGGTTTTGTGCTGCGTCGTCTCTTACAACATCAATACAAGGTCTTTTCCCTTTGAAGTTCAGCTGTAAAATAAGGGCAAGAAATGACGTTCTTTATCTCCTGCCCCGACACAGACACGCAAAAGAACTCGAAGAGAAGCCAGAAAAAATATATTGCACCAAATACCTATTCCTGTTTTTAGGGGTTTATCTGCGCATTCTGGGAAGTTGCCCAATCAGATTTCATATTTAATACAAAAAAATATTAGGAAAGATGATAGCATATCCCCAAAGCTAACTAAATTTTGCTTTGTGCAGAGTGTATTGCTTAATCAACGTCACATCTCAATTTGTTTAGGGCATATTTGTCACCCCTTTTTTTTTTTTTACTAGCAATTTTCTGTAGATCTCAAAACAAAACACGGCTCATAAAAGGATACAATCCTGTCTTTTCTGAGAAATCCTAACACAGAGGTCTCTGAAGAACAGGGGATTCAGGGTAAGATCCAAACTTAATTTGATTTCATTCCTCACCCTTAAAGTATTTAGCAAATTGCGTAGACTGGAAATCAATCTGGCAGGAGGTTTCCAGATAGAAGGAAACATTTAAGTTTCACTAGAAATAGACACCGGGTAGATTTTTGATATTTCACCCCGCGAAAGGCGAGATCCTCCTTCCTCTCTCCTCCTGCCATCAGAGAGACAATGTGTTCCCCTCCCCGGGCTCCCTGTGCCTTGCACAAATATTTGTCTGCGCGTCGCCTGCCACTCCAGTAATGAGCCGCTTTTCCACCGCAATCATGGCATCTGGTAGGGTTTCGGGCTGTGGGGAGCTGGGAGACTGGGAGGTGCTTGGGAACCTCAGCAGGAAGAAAAGAGAGTGGATTTCAGAGGCGAGATCCGCAGCAGCTTTTGAGCTTGGATAAACACGTCGAGGTTCTTCTCTCCGTGGCAGGGATTTGTTCCGCCCCAGACACCTGAACCCGGGCGTGCGGAGCCGGGGGCTCTGCCTGCTCCAGACACCTGTGTCTGCCCGTGGTTTTACCCCCAGCCTCTCCCCAACACCCGCGTTCAGGTGCACGAAACCTCTCCCTGTGTCCCCGCGGGCGCTGCGACACCAGCCCTGCTCCTACCCAGCCCCACGCTCCCCACCGGGCAACGGGGGGGGGGACCAGAGGTCTGCCTCGGCCAGGCTTTTAACCCTACACCTCACCTTAAGCACTTGCACCCATCGTGCAAACGCTTCAGCGGGATTTAGGCACGCAACCGGGGCCAGAATGAGATCCCAAGGAACAACCCCGAGCAAAAAATTTGGCTTTTCTGCTGGCTGAAATCAATGGGAGTTGTCTCCGTTAAGATACTAAATTCAGAGCGATCCCTCCAGAGCAATCTGTTACTAGGGAAGAAAAGGAAATAAAACCTCCCGCGGAACTGCCCTGAGGTCCTGAGAAGGACCCAAAGCGCAGAAGAGATGAAGAGCAGGTGATAAAATTGATGTAGCCGTTCTGTATAGGCAGAGCCTCCCTCTTCTGATCCTCGTGCGACCTCAAAGTGCGTCATTGTGTAACACCTCCTTAAAACTGAAGGAGTTTAGAACAAGCATTAGTGTCCTAGTGGGATTTGTAAAACGAGGCATGTGCCTCACCTGCATGTAAGTGGGAGCGGGGTTCCAAATTCATTGGTAAATTCTATTAAAATGATCTGTCTTTAGATGCTGAAAGATCTTTGTAAATCGTGTCCTTAATGAAATAGATGCTGTGATTTTAATTTAATAAAATTGCCTAAATTTAGGCCTAGAGACAATATAGGAAAAGGAAAAAAAAAAAACCAAAAAACCAAACAGCCAAGGAACAGTTAATACAATATTCAATATTGATGTTTGTGTTGATGAGTATCCTAAGGCTGCCCAGGGTATCCAGAGCGCTCAGCACTGGCTGAGATTAAAAGGAATTGCCCTCCCAGCAGCTTTGAAAGTCCTGGCCGTAGTTCACAGCTGACAAATCAGGACAGACTGCCATAAAAGCAGCTCAGTCCTATAGACATAGGAGGGGAAAAAAAAAAAAAAAAAAAAGAGGAAAAAACCCCAATCCTTCCTGCCACATTTTTATTTGGCTCAGCAGAGCCTTGAGCAGCCACTGGCTTCGGACTCGTTGCCTCCTCACGTGATGAGGGCTGTCCACGTCCTACGATCCGTACCCGCTCACGCCCTGACTCCGGTAGCCCTTATTTACAGAGACCAGATGGCTGCGGCAGGGTTTGATTGTGAGATAAGGGCCCCCTTCCTGCCCCGTAATGAGTATGGAGTTCTTGGTTTCCCCTTGTTTACAAAGAGAGCGGGGTTGTGTGCGGAGCAGCGCGGCCCAGGGTCCACACCAGCCTCTGGGCTGTGAGCGGAGGCTCTGCCCCGTGTCACCAAGACGGGGATTTTGGGATGGGCTGGGGATGGGCGAGGGGAAGAACTGGGTGGGTTTCGTTTTGCGTGATCCCTCGGTTGCTCTTCAAGTCCATGTCTGCAGCCACGCGGGACCTGGCATTAATTCGAGCCCTACAGGGCGAGCACGGTGAGCAGCAGGAGGCTGTCACCTCTCTGGGACACGGACATTTTGTCCTGTGTTTGTCCAGGGCTTAACGCAGCCTGTGACTCAGGCTTGGGTTTTTTTTTTTTATGAAATGCAAAGAAAAGACATCTCATGGTACAGTCTGTGGCTCTACACATGAGCGCACGGACACGAAGAAGGTAGCAGAGCCTTGTGTGTCCTGCTCAACGTCACACTTCAGGGTGGAGGGCAGAATTTTGCCTTTTGTTTTATTTTAATTTGGAGACCTACTCAGAAGTGTTCATAAAACAAACCTACAGTAACTTACAGGGTGTCAGCCCCCGCTTCAGGAAAATACACATGCACTTTCAGAAACTCCAGCGCTTGACTCCCGTGGGAATCAAATACATCCCTAAAGTTAAGCACTTGGCTGAACTGAGGATTAAAGGATGTTTTCGTAATGTTATGCAAAGATCTTCTTTTTATCCTGTGTTACTTAAGGCTGTGCCATCTTCCCAAGTCATGTTCAGAAACAGAACACCCCTCTGTGATTTTCCAAAGCATTCAGTGTTTTCAGGTGCCCAGCGTGACATATTTCAATTAATCCTGATTTTCAGGGACTGTTAAGCGCCTGCCTCTCTCGTAATCGGTCCCCTTTCCAGTGCCTCAAACATAAATATAAGGTATCCAAAATTGCTAACTTCTTTTGAAAATCCAGAGCTGTGATGAACAGTCCACCTACAAGATTCCAGCCCAGATGAAAATTGCATGGATTCAAGCCCCCCCGAATCGGAAGCTACAGTCAGTACTTGCACCATAAAATGACAATGCACCCTGCCATCAAAGTAGAAAGGAGAGTTTCTCTTAAGAAGGAGAAAATTGCACAATTCACAGGGAGAACAATTGCAAAGCTTTTCAGTTAAACTCACTAAATTATTAATGTTGTGGTCTGTAATTCCCTCGAACCAAATATTCTGTTGGTCTGTGTTGCCAGGTAAATGTACACGGAGAAATCGATGACCCAAACTGATAGAAAACTTTATGTAGGACCTACCCCTCGGTTCAGATGTCACCATCTGGAAGGCAGAGGCTCCAGAGAAGGTCCCAGTGCTCTCCAGTCTGCAGAGTCAGCCCTCGCACTGGGTCTAGTGAAGCAATGGGAATTTCTCCTGAGCCAGAAGAGCAAAGGATGGCTCAGACAAGCCTCCTCTGAATTCAGGGAGTGCTGCCATAGTCCTGAATGTCAACGAGCTTATTGCTTGCTCCTGTAGGTTGTTTAGATTTGCTCAGAAATAATCTATTGTGGAAGCAGAGGGGGCAGGAGGGAAGTTTCCCTGGTCCCATCGCTCTCCAGCAGGAGAAGGGAGCAGGAAGAGACCTCCCTCTGGCCATCTCCTGGCCCTTGTGACAGCCGCTGTCCCCAGCCGGGGACAGGAACAGGGACACTCTGAAGGAGGGGACAGGGCTCCATCCCACTCTGGCTTGGCCGTGCCACCAGCGTGGCAGAGCCGAGGGGTGAATCCAGGGCTGTGGCTCTGATTTTATCAGCTTGTCTTCAGCGGTACCCAACCGCCCGAGGCACAGCCATGGCTAAGAACCAAACCAACAAAAGTCAACAATTTGGCTCGGTTTTTTGCAATCCTAACCTCAAATTTAAACCTATTCCTAAAACACATACCTCAGCTCCTTTTTCTGTAAAAATGGACATAGTGATACCCATTCCACGGGGGTACCCAAAGGCCAAATTAAGTGATATTCGCAAAGCTCTAGAGATCCAAGAGCAAATGGAACTGGAGAAAAGGAAAAGGTTATTATCTTGTCATGTTTAGGCTGGGAGGAAGATTATCCATCTATCTTGCCAGACCTATTTATCGTCTTATTTTCTCCCAGCTTATCTTTTATCATCTTTCTAATCCTCTCCATCTAATTCAGCCAACATTTTCTTTCAGCACAGCCCTCACAACGCGCTGACGAAGGTGTGTTTGGCAACAGGAGTGTGTGTGCGGCTTTTACACAGCCCGGCAAGGTGCAGCACGGGTAGGTACATCAATAGCTGCCAACTAACGAGTTCGCAACCTTTAAAAATAAATTAGCTGATTTATTTTTCTAGCAGACAGGCATTATATTCCCCTGATCTCCTACCAGTGAGGGAAGGGTTTGAAAAGAACTTCCTTTCCCCGAATTTTGACAGAATGGACTCCATTCCGTGTAATGCACACGGATCTAAATAATGCATTTATATTCTACCCCATGAGTGTGTGTTTGACACACACACACACAAAATAGGTATTTAAGTGAATGTAAAGTATGAAACAGGTTTCTGTGATGGGGAATACTGGGCTGCATCTTTTTAATCATGCAGGATTCTTAGATAAATTCAAGGTGGACTGTGTTTTCCAAGTATTGCTTGTGATTTGGCTGTACTGACTCATAGAAAACAATGAAGTCCGAGGGCTTCCAGTCCCTGCCAAGGTTCAACAGCCAAATCTCAGCGTGCAGGAGATTTTCCTGAATACCAAAGCCCCTTGCATTTCTCCTTTTCGTCTACAATCAAATGGCACTTCCCCCCCCCCCCCATCCCCTTGTTGCCAGTGAATGCATTAGGGTCTAAACTTTATAATCTACGGGGCTGTTTCCTGGAATAGATGCGAGCGGAGCACTTGGTTAGGGACAGCCGGGAGCCCGGGAGAGATGATTACCTTCAGGCAGTCTCCACGGAACGTCCCAGGGTTCCTGCAGGCACAGCCTAATGCGGGACTTAGGATGCTGCACAGACTCCCATTATGGGGGCTGGCTCTGTTGATGCACGTCCCCACGTAGAGATCTCCTTGTTAAAATGCACACCAGTGGCTCCAAAATACAGCGGCTCGGTCGGGGTTCATTAGCAGCCAAATCATTCCAAGGGACATTGTTTCAGAGAGGAAAGAATTTCATTTCTGTCGGGATTGGGTTTTCACTTGCCTACAGCCCGGAGGTCTTGTTAAGGATGACGTTTTGAAAGTCTACTTAGATGGAGACTGGAGCTTGGTGGAGCCACGGTGAAGGCTTTGGTGGGGTTAACTAGGGACGTACACGCCGTGTCTCCCACTGTGGGACCCCAGCTTACATGGCTGGGGGGGGGGAGGGAAGGGGGGGGGGGGGGCACATTAAAATCAATTTGCATTAAAGAGGTGGCCTTCCAGCACGTGTGTGCTGCAGGAATCCGTGAGAATGGCTCGGCTCGCTGTCGCAGATGGAGGATCTCTGCCCGTGACAGCAACGGGGGAGCAAGTGTGCCTTGTTCTGCCCCCGATACTCCCCTTCAGCAGGAGCCCCAGCAATCGCCCCCCAGACCTGCACAGCTTTTTGAGACGGCGAAGGGCTGCTGCGATGGGGAAATCTCAGTCCATTTTAATCAGCAGGTATTAAATAAACAAAAGAATTATCGCTAATAGATACAAAGGGGTTTGCCGCACGGCTTGAGTGCCAACTTTCTCTTACTTGTTTACCAGGGACCATGCACTGGAACACACAAGACATTTAATGGTTTAGTAATACACTGGAAGTAAACATCTAATTACTATGTCTAAGAGGGGAAGGAATAAAAAGGAACTAGGATGAAGCTATCTGTCATCATAGCTTTGATTTCTTGTGTGGAGCCTTGCATGAAACATGCTGGTAGCTCTCATCTCACACGTATGCCACTGCTTCTCAGGAGTAAGTCTGGTGCCTGTTCATTCAAAGCTCAGCTCTATTTTTAAAATCTACTCTCTCTGAAAGGGCTGTCTTTTAAAAAATACCAAAAAATTGTACAGCAAAAGGGACAAAATTGCTTCTCAACAAAGGGGCCTATCAACAGCCTGTCAATAATGTGCCAAAGGCCAGAACCTGCCTTTCAAAGAGGCTCTGCAGCCTCGTTGTGTACTTTGAGAGCAATTAAGGGACGTGAGCAACATGATGATTATCTCATGGGTGACATTTTCATTGGCTCTTTGGGAAAAGAGAGCAATGGGTTTGAGATGGCTGTGATCAATGTTCGTCCTAGTCCCACATAAGTGGCAGGAGAACATGTGGTAGATGGGTCTGGAAAGCAAAATGCGCAAGAAAAGGAAGGGGTAGGGGAGAAGAGATGATGAAAACAGAAGGATTAAAATCCTAAAAGCTGAAAGAAGTGAGAAGTAGAAGGGCACAAGCTGAGAAATGAGAGTGGGAGCAGAAGTCAAAAGGGCCAGAAGATCTCCAGAGGCTGGGGATGGCAGGAATAGGAGAGGAAGAGGATGCCTGGTGGAGAAGTAAAGGGAAAAGAGGTGAGCAGATCCCCCTGAGCGAGGAGAAAGACCAGAGACAGTGGCATAGACGTGCTGCCCTTGCATGGGGAGGTCCCTTGTAGGCACCTCACCATGCCTCTCCCCAGAGAGGCCCGTGGTGTCACCCACCTTGTGACTTTATCAGGTCACAGTTGCACTCCAAGCCTAAGGAAGGAGGAAAAGAACATTCCCATACAGATTAAAGTGATGTCTTAGGCCAGAAGTGCAGTTACCATCACTCTGCTTTTTCACCAGCACGTTCCCATCAGTGGTGTCCGTCTGTCCTTCCTTCATCTCTTCCTCCTTGCGCTGCAGATACCAACCAAAGCCTGGAGCTGGAAGGGTCAGGAGCACGCAGAGACTGGGCTGTGTGTTGGGAAACCAAGGCCGTTGGGGTGCGGAGAGACACGACTGCAGGTAGGAACCTCAGCCCAGCTTCTGGGGCTCACTGCGTGGCTACCGATTTCTGGGGGACGAGAGGAACCTGGATTCCAACCCAAAACATGGGCTGGCCGGGAAGTGGGAATGCAGAGGAGCCCAGCACAGACTGGGAGGGCAGAGGCTGGCACCATATTGTCCTCTGGCAGGGACACAGCTGTGCACGGGGACCAGCACGGGAGCTGGTGCCAAGCAGAAGCTCAGATGTCGCATTTGCCCAGCTGGTTTTGGGCTGGGCAAAATGTTTCATGGAAAACACGTACGCAAAAAATGCAGATTTGGTTAGGCTGTTTCCCCAGTTTGCTGAATTGCTTGTTTAGGAAAACAAACTTAATTTTGGCAGAAGGAAATGTTGCTTTTATTTGCTGTAAAACAATCATCTCCTTCCTGCTTTTCATTTTATGAAAAAAACTAAAAATGTTAATGTTGAGGAAAAGCAAAATTATTTTTTAAATGCTTGGAAATCTTCCCTGTCCCAGAAGATACTGATACATTTCCAGCTCCTGTCTTTTCCAGCGGTGCGTGTATCGGCACGTGTAAGCACGTAGATACATTTCTGTGCATCTCCATCTCCACAAGCGCACGTTCACGTGCTGGGGCAACAATTTCAGGCAGATCCGACAGGCGTGAGCTTCTGCTCTGCATCCTCCAGGATCGCCTTTTGAAGAGGATCTTAATAATAAAAATAATGTTATGATGTTACTGGTTAAACATTGGGAATAACTCTCCGTCGCAGGCAAATTGTGCCGAAGGCAGAAAACAACTGACACGTTGGCTCCGGAGGGATCCCCCGGGGTACCCACAGAATGCATTAACGCTGCATTTCTCCACTGAGCTGTGATGGGAAGAGCACGGAGCGAAAAAGAAGGTAAAGTGGTTAAAAACAACTCGTATTTTTAGACTCCAGCCTCCCGCAGAAATCTTTGGAGATGCTGAACTCTCCACTTCTGAAAATTGGGCCTCTTATTTTGCAAGCAGAAATTATGTTTTAGAAGTCCAGCTGAGACTCTTGTTGTTTTTTTTAAAAAACTGTTCATAATATTTTCCTCTAGCCCAATTTGCTGTCCTGATAATTAATCTGGCTAATGGCTGGGTTGGTTGGTTGTTGGGTTGTTTTTTTTTTTTTTCCCTTTCATCAGCAGTTTTGTTTTTTGTTAACACAAGCAGAGAGAACACGAAGAAACAATCTCTCGAAGGATACAGGCTGACGGCAATATTGCCATCTGACTAAAAAGAAGTCAGACAGAGGCATAATCCTCAGGAAAATTCATCTCCACCCTCCCCACAGACCCTGGTGAGAGCCCTTGAAGTGGTAATTAAAGTCTATTGAGTGGCAACTGCACCTGTTTAGAGAGGAGAGCATGGGTAAGAGGTGCACAAAGGGAGATGAGCAGCACCGAGATGAGAGGAGCTGCTGGAGGTGGGGAAGAAGGGAAATGGAAAGGAGAAAAAAAAAAAAAAGGGTGTTTTAATGTGGTTTTTTTTTTTTTTGGAGAAGACAATCCCATAAGATGTGCGTTTTCCCGTTCTCCCCTTGATTTGCTTTCCGTGCCCCTTCTCGCCCGCAGCCGCCTCCTACCCTCCTCTCACACCCGCTGATGGAAACTCCGGGGGGTTTTCCCCAGCCAGGCTGAGCCCTGCTCCGCTGCTGTAAATCAACAGAGTCCCACCGAAGTCCTGGTGGACTTTCCATCAGCCAGTGCTCATTTACGCCAGCTGACGATCTGTCCCAGCGACGCTCATTAACAGGCACCGGGCTCCTCAGGCCGGCAGCCGGGACATGCCAGTTCTCGTCTTTCTTTTTTTTTTTTTCTTTTCTTTTTTTTTCCCTTGGAAAAGAGCACGTCCCTTTGTGTCAGCTCTGTCACCTCCTGCAGCATCAGGGAGGACTAAATCAGATTTCAGCAGACGTGTCAGAGAGCAGAGTCTAGGCAGAAACTGGGGAAAATGGGAGAAAATAGACGTGCTGTGTCACCAGTAAGGCTGCTGGTTTTGCATATATGCATGGCTCCCAAGTGTTCTGGAACCAGTGTCACCTCACATGCCACCAGGGTCTGTAGGTGAAGCCATGCAAAATGGACTTGCTCATAAATAATACTGGTAGCTGTGGATTTTCCATGCCCTTACAGACCACCACCCACCCCAGGACCGCAACCTGGGAACCACTGGTGTGTCCACTGAGTTGACGCTTCCTAGATAGACTTGGGGGCCAAATTCTGTGGTACCAGAGGGCACTTCTGCCACCTCCAATAGACAAGCGCTGGCTTGTGCCACTCCATAACTGGCTGTTGGTTTACTAATGGGACAAACCGGCAGATTAAGAGATTGTACAATGTGGAAAGGACACATGAAGTTGGTAGAGGAGACTCCTCCAGTGTTGGAGGAGGAGAGCAAGAAAAAGAGGACATTCTTTGGTACAGAAATCCAGACTGCCCCAGCAACCAGGGAGCCAGAGACTGGCACTGCATGGTCTGGGGAAATTGTTATCCCGAGACCCGGGGATTGATAGCAGAAACCCTGGCTCCTTCTGCCAAAATCTCAACTCATCTCTGACGCCAGAAAATGGGGTTCCCTGCCATTTGCCCCACTGGGCATTCAGATGAGGCTATAAAAACTCAGCACATCACCTTTGCGTAATTAGTCAAAGACCCTGACAACAGGGTTTTATTTTTTGAAGAAATAAATAGTCATCCTTTACGATACCCATACGCACACGCACTACTGAAACCTAATCATTTAACTCCCTTTATCCAACCTTAAAAACCTTGTTTTCTGTGATATTATGCATTTGCAAAGGCGCTGCCGTAATATAAACTGTCCCTTGTCACTGCAATTCTGTGTGTGCCCCAGCAATCAACTGGACTGAACTAGGATTCCTAGGGTGAGAATAGAAGAAGAAAGAGGTTCATCCTGAGAGCACCCCGAGGCTGAGCCGAGCAAATGATTCAGGCAGAATAATTTGACTGGTCTTTGCAAATTTTTCTCTCTCACTGGACTTGATGGCAGGCAGTCCCCTGTGAATCCTTGACCTTCATACTCTGCAGGCTGCCTGGGATGGTTGACATAAACCACAGGAGTTTTTTTCCCCTCTTCCCTGATTGTCAGAGCACACAACAATCCTGGAGTAAATGTTGTTGCATCTGCTCTCTACAAATACTATTAGTGCTGCCTCTGCAGCGGGCTCTCCTGATAGCCGTGCCAGGAAATGCCTCCTCGTGAATGAAGATAGAAAGGAGCACGCAGTCAGCAAAAGCCAATTTTGGCTGTTAGGGGTGGGAATTGCAATTAGTTGGGTTTCTGATCCAGCCATTCGGCTACAGTTAATGGAGACAGACGGGTATCTCTGGACAACAAGTCAACCTACCAGTCAAGTCCTGCCTCAGGGTGAGATTAATTTTTGCACTGGCTGCAAAGGGAGCCTACGTGACTCACTCAGCATTAAAATCCTAACTGTTAATAGGCTAAAGTTACATGAGAAGAATCATCCCTAAAACACCTTGCTTACCTCCTAAATTCTGGTCTTGTGCATTAACAAAGCCATTGGGTAGATGGATACCATGTGATATATTGCCTCATTTCTATCCTTTTGCTCCCAAACACTCCTCTCATTTTTTCCCTTCCAGCCCTCCTGTTCCTCTGCCTTTTTCTCTTTCCACCTTCTCTCTGATTGCTGAGCAGCTTTTTTTGACTCTTCCATCAATAAGTCTAAAGAGCGTTTGAACCACTCTGTTCCCCCTTTCTCTCCTCCCTCCAGTTCCAAGTCAGGCGAGCTCATCGATCAGCGGAGCTCAGGAAATATCTGGTGTTTTGTTGTCAGGATGATAATAACATTGCAGTTGTGAATGGGCTGCTGCAGGCCTGATCATGGACACCTGCAGGGTTTGTTTAATTGCATTTAATGACAAATCCTATACAGAGGAGCATTGCCAGAGAGATTTATTATCCGCCAAAGAGGCAAAGCACAACAGCTCAAAATATAATTTGCACTGAGCATTTTTCCCCCTGCCTCTCTTTAAGCCATTGTAATAAATAACAAATCAGGTAAAGTGGGCAACACCAGCCCGGGAAGGAGGTGGGGGGCAGAGGACAGAGATTGAAACCAAAGGAAATAACAGCAATAAGGCCACACTGTTCTTTCTGCCATCCCTGTGGTCTGCTGTATAGGAAATACTGTTTGTTTAATTTACAGCCGGGGAGTGCAGCTGGGGATCTCTCCGTGATGAGCCAGCCTCTTCTAAGATAGCCAGAGGCTACGCTCTCGAGTCCCCACTCTTTCTAACCAGGCTTTTTCCCCCCTCCTCCATGTTCTGTGGCTAAGTTTAGATCCTATCTATATAAACGATTACGAAGGAACGACAGCGGCCTCTCAGCGCCACGGGGTTCATCGGCCGCCGTTACCCGGAGCCCTGAGCTCCCACCCTGCTGAGAGCCCCGGGACAAAGGAGAAGTGGCAGATCCCACCCTGAAAAAATATCACCCAGAGAGATATGGCCCTACAGAGACAGATCACGCCCTCGGAAGTCTAGACAAAAGCCTCGCACACCTCTGAGCCTGGAATTTATGTTTTCTACTAAATACCTTGCTCCAAAAAAGGGAAGGGACACGTGTTAAAAACAGCAGAGAACCTCATCCCTTGCTCCAGCTGAGCAGTAACTTCGTCTGTCTTCATTATTATGTGAATTTCCAGTGATAATTTGTGGCAAATCCCTTCCTGGACCTGGTGTACCATCACCTGGGCGCTGTCGTTCCAGAGCAAGGACTGCAAAGTGTTCTTGTCACCCAAAATTACAGTCCGAGTTCGTCCCCTTCCCAAAACTATCTTCTTTCTCTCGAGTTCATCCATTTTTACAATTCATCCTCTCTTCTAATTATCCCTGGCACAATACTGAATTGGCCTGGGCAGCTTATTTCTAAAAATTGTCTCCTCCCTCCCAAAGCATTTTCAATTGAGGATGCTCTGGGGCTGGGCAGAGAGGAAAATACACGAGGGTTTAGAGGAAATGCCTCAGTTTAGGAAATCCCAGGCTGGGAAGAGGCAGGTATCAGAGAAAAGTGTGCGAGCGAGGGTGCGTGTCATGGCTGTCACACTTTACTTTCAGATTAAATGTTGTGCTTTAAGCACCGCAGCCTGGGAAATTGGGGGATGAGGACGATCTTGGAGAAAACACCCCCCCTTCTGCAGCGTTCGGTCTCTCTTTTAATGCCGGTAGCAATCAGCAGCTGGCAATGTCCTTACACAAACAGGGTGTAGGATAACACCTGGGCTGCAGTTTTATCTGATTTCCTGGACAATGGCAGTATCGCTAATACCCCCTGGTAAATGAGACCACCTGGACATCCCCCCCCCCACCCCCGGATCAGCCCCAGCTATCGCAAACACGCTGGCTTACCTAGGCTGGCACAATGGCCTCTTATCTCCCCAGCAGCACAAATCCCCAGATTGAAACAACCCATCTGGAGTTTGATTAGAGTGTCCGCAGAAAGCACATATGTTAAAGGAGAAAAAAAAAAAAAAAAAGGAGAGAGGGAGAGAGGGAGAGGGGAGGGAGGGAAAGGGAGGGGGAGGGAGGGAGGGACACCGACTCCCTGCCATCTCCCCGGGGCACAACCTCTGCCAGCAGCAGCAACCCCTCGCCTTTCGCCCTTTCTCCTCCCGTGAAAGGAGCCTTTCACCACAGCAGCTCTGCAGAGCCGAGGCCGTTGAAGGATACTTTTGTTTCTTTCCTTTCTTTCTTTCTTTCTTTTTTTTTTCCCCTTTCCTTAAACTGCTTACAAAAGTACATTTAACAGACTCGAAGACGGGAAAGATGCCGTCCCTTGTCTGATTTCGGTGGCCGAGGTAAGTAACCCTCACTCAGTTCATTGGGAAAGGATAAGTAAGATCCTTTTTGTGAGCCAGCATTGTCCTTTCACACCTTATTCATGCCACACGTCAGGCATTAACGGAAAAAAGCTGGGTCGTGGAAGCAAAGCTCAACCTGGGGTGAAATAAAGATTGCTCATCAACAAATTCAGAGAAAAGGAAAAAGCGAAAAAAGGTTTTGTTTTTCTTGCTTAAATCAGTCTCTCAGTAGGATTCCAGGAAACTCGGCACTATCATTATCTTTTTCTTTGCTAACTGACTCCTTTTCTCTGGCATTCCCCACTAGATATTCCATTTGCTTATTTTAGTCAGACCAAAATACAACCGAGAGACAGACAGGTTGTCAGAGCACTCCTGGAGGACTTTATCGCAGGGTAAGGAGAAAGGAGACCCCGCTGAGCCCTGATATCCCCAGAAAAAAATAATAAAATCCAGATTTTTATAGGCATATATAGTCTCCTGAGAGAAAATGGAGGAGAAACTCACAGGTATAGTCACAAAATTGCACAGATGATTATGGTGAGATTTGACATGGTCTCACAGAGAACAGAATTTTTTTTATTTTTTTTTATTTTTTTGCATTGCAAAGGGCAGCAGCCATCCCTGGAATGAGAGAAAAGTGTTAAGGAATGGGAACAACCGAGGAAGGGTGACAGAAGAAGACACGTGGGAGGACGTCCCTAAGGAGGAAGCACTGCTCCCAGTGGCCTGGCTCTGTGTGGAAGACTAGTGATTTTGTTGTTCTGATTTATAAAGGTGACAACAAATCATAGCCTGCCATACAGCACAGACCTGCTCCCTCGCTGGCCAGAGATGGGTTGGGCCACCCAGCAGCGGTCCAGTGGCCCACGGAGAGCCCTGTCTGCCATGCAGCCACTCCAGAGACAAAAGCTAAGTATGTATTTAAGTGCTTTCCTACGCTGGGGGTCGTGCAGCTGGGGCTACAAAGATGATGAGGGGCCTAGAACATCTCTCTGATGAGGAAAGGCTGAGGGACTTGGGGCTTTTCAGTCTGGAGAAGAGAAGGCTGAGGGGGGAATCTGATCAACTTCAAGGGTGGGTGTCAGGAGGATGGGGCCAGTCTTTTTTCAGTGGTGCCCAGGGACAGGGCAAGAGGGAACGGGCACAAACTCAAACATGGGAAGTTCCATCTAAATATGAGGAGCAACTTCTTTCCTGTGAGGGTGGCAGAGCCCTGAAAAAGGCTGCCCAGAGAGGTGGTGGAGTCTTCATCTCTGGAGACGTTCAAACCCCACCTGGGCATGTTCCTGTGGGACCTGCTCTGGGTGGCCCTGCTCTGGCAGGGGGTTGGAGGAGATGATCTCCAGAGGTCCCTTCCAACCCCGTATCATTCTGTGATTCTGTGATTCTGTATCCTGACTTATTCCACTCCTCAGCTCCCATCCCCTTGAAATTCACCAAATTTAGGTTCTGAGTGAAGCACCAGAAGTGTCCATGAAGAACCAACTGCGGGGCTCATCCTGCAGCCCTCCCTAATGTTATACAGTGATTTCACGTAGAAATCAACTATCATTATCTTCACACTGCAGACTGAGAAAAGGTGAGTGCCTCAAAGAGCCCACGACAGATCTGTGGCAGGGTGAGGACTCGGACACTGAGAGCACGAGGTTCTACTGGGCACTCGCAGATCCTGGTTGTACCTTCATGCCCGAAGGGGATTGTTTTGAAAGTCCAGCCCTTGGCTTCCAACAGGGTTTTTTGAAATGAAAAGCACAAATTTTCAATACCACCCAGAGCCTCTATTCTCAAAGGTATTTAGGTGTGAAAATGAAACTCCTGAATCCTGCCGAGGCTGCTGGTAAAAGTGAGTACTGAAATGTTGTTAATAATTTGTGTTGTTGGTGCTGTAAAACATTTTGTCTGTTTCTTTTTTAACTTAAACAGTATATGCTCAGCACTGCACACTTGTTATTGTTATTATGGCATATGGGATTTAGGAACTTTGAGTGCTTTTGGCTTTACCTTCAACTAGATCACTGAGGTTGAAAACAGAACCCTACTTGGACAATTATCTGTAGGTATCATAGTTCAGCTGATGTCTACAGGACAAAGGGAGTCCACTGACTTCCAAATCTCTGTGCTTTGTACTTTACAAACATACTTTAGAGTCCTTAAAGCCAGCTGATAACACCCAGGTTCTTTGTGGCTCCTCATACCTCCTTGCAGCTGGTGCTGAGCAGCATTCGGGACTCCCAGGTTCTATTTCTGTTGACCAGTTGGAAATTCTCAGGCCAGTCCTGGCCTCTCCTGGTGCCCCTGTGAAGGGGAGTAGTGATTCCTGTCTCTTGGGAAGATGGCTAACCTAGTTCTCCATCTGTCTAGAGGTCTGTATGTCCCTCCCCGCTTTTGCATGTGAGCCCTTTATCCCGTCACGACTCCTAGGAGGGAGCCCTGGCTGGGGATGGAGGTGACAACTTGCCAAAACACACAAAGGCAATTGGTGGCCCCAAAAAAGCAAACTGAGGCCAAGCCTTTGGTCCAAATCTGATGCTCTTGCCACCTTGCCGTTTGCCCCAGAGCCTCCTTTGTCCTTTCCCTTTGGGAGCGGGAGGGATCCAAAGGACACTATTGCCCTTATCATCTTGAATAACCTGGGAGGCGGGAGCAGAGCTTATCCTGGGAAATCCATCTCCAAAAGAATTTAACTGTACAAATCGCTCTCCTTTGATGGTGCATGAAAGGAAAGATCCGTCTATCACAAGCAAGAAGGACTCTCACTCTCTCTCTCCTCTACTCCCCCGCTGGTATATTAAATCTACAAAAATTCTGAGGGCAGCAGTGCAGCCATTAACGTTCCAATTGCTGGGCCGGTGTCTAATGTAAATGAAACCACATTGATTTAGTGTTACCCAACACGCCTCTCCTGCCCGTTCATCTTCTGCAGCCTGATCAAAATCCTTCCTTCCAGGTAGCCGTGGCCTCGTGCCCTATATAAGCACAGAAAATAATGTCATCACAAGCCTTAATGATGAAGGTAGTTATAGGACAAAAGCCCCTGCAGCAAGTCGGGTATTGGGTCATTGTTCCTGCTAATGTCATGGTGCCATTTCTCCCTATTTTTAGAATTGTTCCCTTTGTACAGCAAATTTCTCATGTAGTTGCTTAGCTATATAGAAGACCTTGTCTTCACTGGACCTACTAGCGAGGAGCCATCTTCCTCTGGCTTCTGGAGATGAGACAAAGCCCTGAAAGCTGAAGAGATTGATAAAAACTCGGTACGCAGCTGCCTGCAAGCCCGAATTTGAACTTGGAGAAAATGGGGATCTCAACTCCATCTGCTGCTGCCCCTTAATGCAGCAACAGACTGAGCACAAAGACCTTGCAGAACATTTTGCAGGTGGCTAAATTATCCACTCACAGCTTCAGAAGTAACTCAGGGATTCAGTAAATCAGCATGGACTTAGTTCCTAAATTATTTATACGTTTTTGGAACTCTTAGCACAGATCCAAACTTCTCCATGCTTTGAGGGAAGGGATGTGGAACAACGGGTTAGGAACTTTTGAGACTCTCGTGCTAAAAATGTTCCAAACTATATATCTGAGCCCTTTTATTTTGTATATTGTGGTTGTCTCAGACACCTTCCCGTGGATTGATGCTCTTCGGCTTTGGTTGCCCTGTAAGCACAGAAGATGAGACCTGTAAATTCCAAGTTTGCAGTCTAAATAAGCGAGACAGACAAAGAGCAGTTATCATTGCAGGTATCAGCAGGGAAATAAGACACAGGAAGATTAAATGACCAGCCCAAGGTCACCAAAAGAGTCTCCAGCAAAGGTGGGGTCTCAGCCTAGATTTCTCGAGTCTTTGCCCAATACTTTAGCCATCCATTCACTTGCTTTTTAAGTACTCTGTCATTATTTCTGTGAAGGAAATTATGCAACTCCTGCAGCAGCCAGCACTGTGTAATTCAGCTTGTCTGAAAGGGAATATGAAATGGCAGTTTCAAAAAAAATTAACCCTCCTGCCACACAATCTGGCAGCCCTGTCAAAACGTCTCGGTTTTTATCTTCTCTTCCTCCAGTGGGTATTTAATTTCCCTCTCTGTTCTCAGAACGCTGGCTGGGGCTTTATCTGCAGTACCCTACCAACCCTTTGCCGGAGTCTCCAGGGCCTCGTGGAAGACGTTCTCTGCAGATGAGGGACGTGATAGTTTTGAGTCCTTCATTTCTGTCCCAGGCATTCAGATCCACCTGGCGTTATGTGTAGCTGTTGCTGGTGCAGGAAGGTCTCCTGGCAGCTCCCCTGACGAGCAGCAGTGGCTCCAGCTCTGCAGGAGGACATGGGAAGTGCCCTTGTCTATGGTCGCTCACCGTGGTGATGTGTCCCTCAGCCCCCTGAGCTTTTAGGTGGAGTCTTAGACACTGGCAGATCTTTTATTCACAATTGTCAGGGGAAGGAGGAGGTGCCCCTCTGACCTGGCTCAGGAGAGCGTCCACCTTTGGGTGATGTCTACATCACCCTGGTGGACCTCATCACCAATTCTTTTGGTGGTGACCTCAGTAAGAGAAGCCAAAGGACTCAGAACCAATGTGACAAAGGAAGTCGATCAGGATGAACCAAAGTGCTCCTGGTTTTTGCCCCTCAGTCAGTCAACATCCTGCCCCAGAGCCTTGAGGCTGATGCGGGACCAGCCCATCTGCCCTGGGACAGCAGCTTGGCCACCCCATGTCCCGCTGTCTTTGACTTCCCACATCGAATAATCCATTTACAGCTGGGTTGGGAGTGAGGTTTTGAGGCTCGAGTAGGTTTCGTATTCACAGATCTACAGGGGGAGGCTGTTGTGACGCTACTCCTTGTGCCCTTCGTTCCCTCATTACTAAGCAATTTCTTTATTCATGGAAAAAAACCAACACATTTTCATCAGCTGCGTTTCCACCCTGCAATGTTTCTGACAGCCCAGCCAAGAACCGGGTGCAGGCTCCGATGTAAATTCGGGACCTACAAAGCCTTCCTGGTGTTCCGGTGAGTTCCATATGCATTCTCTGGAGGGGAATTAATAGGAAGCATTAGTTAATAGATACTTCAGATAAAAGTGCGAGTGCATCTGGTCACCATAGCAACACGAAAACACCGGCAGGGAGAGGAAATGTCACCGTGTCTGTGCCTTGACCTGCAGCACAAACAGCCCAAGCGCTGCGGGTTTCGCACACGGATGTTCACGAGAGGGGACAGATGCACGCACTGGTTCACTGGCTTCCCTCCCCCGCCCCCAGCCCACAACAGCACAGACGGGCACGTGACGGGCTGGCATGGTGACATTAACATGGACCCAAACTCACTGCCGCCAGCTCTTCAGTGGCCAGAATCGCAGGGGTTGGAAGGGACCTCTGGAGATCATCTCCAACCCCCTGTCAGAGCAGGGTGTCCCAGAGTAGGTCACACAGGAACTGGGGGGCCCAGAACTAGACCCAGTGCTCCAGATGGAGCCTCCCCAAGGCAGGGCAGAGGGGGGGGGTGACCTCCGTCCACCTGCTGGCCACACTTTTTCTAACGCCCCTCAGGAGACCATTGGCATTCTTGGCCACAGTGTTGGCTCCTGGGCAACCTGTTGCCCACCAGGACTCCCTCTCTGCAGAGCTGTTCTCCAGCAGGTCAGCCCCAACCTGTACTGGTTTATGGGGTTGCTCCTCCCAAGCTGCAGGAATCTACACTTGCCCGTGTTGAACTCCATCAAGTTCCTCTCAGCCCAGCTCTCCAGCCTGTCGAGGTCTCGCTGGGTGGTGGCACAGCCTTTGTGTTACCAGCAAACTTGTGCATTCCTCTCCAGCTTGCTCTGGGTGACCCTGCTTTGGCAGGAGGTTGAAGGAGATGATCTCCCAAGGTTCTTTCCAACCCCGGCCAGCCTGTGATTCCCATTCCAGGAAGCCCAAGGAACAGGGACAAGAGGAAATAGCCACAAATTGCACCAGGGGAGGTTTAGGATGGATATTTGGAAAAATTTCTTCACTGAAAGGGCTGTCAAACATTGGAATGGGCTGCCCAGGGAAGTGGTGGAGTCCCCATCCCTGGAGTTATTTAAAAGCCGTGCAGATGTGGTGCTGAGGGACATGGGATAGTGACAGTTTGGACAGTGCTGTGTTGATGGTTGGGCTCGATGATCTGAAAGGTCTCTTCCATCAACCTCAACGATTCCCTGATTCTAAGCCACCATGACCCTGAGCCCACGGCAGACGAGACGCTTGTGTGGAGCCGACCCCAGTGGGAATCCTGCCATGGCTGCGGCTCTTGGGAGCCCTGGGCACCCGCTGCTCCTGGTGACTCCAGCAGCTGCGGGAGGGAAAATCAGGCCCACGCTGTCTGTTATGCAAAAACAGTCTCTTAGCAACAAAAATGATATTCTGCATGAAGGCAACATGCATTAGCAGGATAATCCTAGGTAATTCCAGACAAGACCCAAATGGGTGGATGGATGGATGGACTGAATAATAATCGTGACAGGCAGAATAATAATAATGGAAATAATGAGGCTAATCTTATTTCCCTGGAAAGGAGAAGAAACAGCTATAAATAAAATACAACAGGAGTAACCCTGTGCCAATTATCCATATAAAGATTAGAGCCACTTAAATTCAACTTATGCCCTAAAAATAGGTTCTGGTAACTAAAGCTTCGCTCATCTAAGCGAGGCTATTTATTGCCTTGGTTATTTTCCCCCTCGCTCCAGCCACCTATTATCATTCAGGAAGGGAGACAGCTTGTCCTGGGGCAGGGATCAACAGGGGCAAATCTGCGTTAGAGGCTTTGCTGCCTCCAGACCATCTCATCCCGGGCACAGAAAGCTGTGCTTTAAAACGCGGTACCAACCCCAAACGATTCCCTACAATTAAAGTCACCTCAGGCCGACGCACGCTGTGTAGCTGCTGTATTTTGGAGCTCAATCGGTTCAGGGAATTTAACGGAAATTAAACCTCCCCTGAAATTTATACACTCTGTAAAGTTACAAAAGAGCTTTCGCGCTTCTCACAGAAAGGGATAACCCGGGCCTCCTCCCCCGGGCTTTCAGGCCACAAGGCTCGGGGTGTCTCTCCTGCACCCGGGCCTCGCCTCACACCCGGGTCCGCTCCCTCCAGCCCCGGGTGCGAGTTACCCCCGGCCCGGCCTGTCTCCCCTGCAAGAGGTGAGAAGAGGGGAGAAGAGGGGAGAAAAGGAGAGAAGAGGGGAGGGGATAAAGCCCAGGCCCCACCCTCAGCGCCGCGGCCGCCCATCGTCATCCCGCTCCCCGCCCCAGCGGCCCCAGCGTCGGCGCGGGGGGCGCCGGGAGAGACAGGCCTGACAGGCCGTCCCTCCCTGGGATACCGACGGCGCCAGCGAGCCGGAACTACAACTCCCAGAGCACCCCGCGGCGACGCCGCCGGCGAGATGCGGCTGCCACCCCTTTCCCGCAGCCTGCCGGGAAACCGAGTCTTCGAGGAGTTGCTCCCGCTGGGCCTCTCCCGTCCCGGGACTACACTTCCCATAGTCCTTCTCTCTGCCCCCGCCCCCGGGACTTGCGGGCGCCATTTTGTTTCGCGTTCCAACCTAAGATGGCGGCCAGGCGAAGAGACTGAAGGTTGCTGTGCTGAGGTGAGGGGCGTCTCGCCGGGCGCCTCCGGCCCCGCAAGGGTTTCTCCCCCCCCACCCCCGCTGGGCCGCCCTCGCCCATCCCCTGCCCCGGGCCGAGCTGGGGGCGTGGAGGAGCGGCCGGTCCATGGCCAGGAGGTGGCCGGTGCGGTCGCCGCGGCCCCCGTCGCCATGGACCTGCGCACGGCTGTGTACAACGCGGCCCGCGATGGGAAGCTGAAGCTGCTGCAGAAGCTGCTGGGCAGCCGCAGCCGGGAGGAGCTGGAGGCGCTGACGGCAGGGCCCGGCGGGGGCGACGGCCCCGGGGGAGGGAGCACCCCGCTGCTGATCGCCGCCCGGCACGGGCACCTGGAGGTGGTGGAGTATCTGCTGGATCACTGCGGCGCCCGCGTGGAGGAGGGGGGCTCGGTCAACTTCGATGGAGAGACCATCGAGGGGGCCCCCCCGCTCTGGGCTGCCTCTGCTGCCGGGCACCTGGGGGTGGTGCGCAGCCTCCTGGATCACGGCGCCTCGGTCAACCAGACCACTCTGACCAACTCCACGCCGCTGAGGGCTGCTTGCTTTGATGGGCACCTGGAGATCGTGCGCTACCTCGTCGGGGAGCGCGGGGCTGACCTGGAGGTAGCCAACCGGCACGGACACACTTGTTTGATGATTTCTTGCTACAAAGGCCACCGGGAAATTGCACGTTACTTGCTAGAGAAAGGGGCTGATGTCAACCGCCGGAGCGTGAAGGGGAATACAGCCCTACATGACTGCGCCGAGTCCGGCAGCCTGGAGATCCTGCAGCTACTACTCCGCTCCAAAGCCCGCATGGAGAAGGATGGCTATGGCATGACTCCTCTGCTTGCTGCCAGCGTCACCGGTCACACCAACATCGTGGAGTACCTCATTCAAGGAGGGCTGCAGCAAGAGGAGGAGGAGGTTGTGGGGAACCAAAACGGGACCTGTGCATCGGGTGGGAGCCATCAGAGGTGCTGCAGCGCTGGCAAGGAGACTCCTCAGGGCTGTGACGAAGAGGGGCGTGAGAGATGTTGTGCCTCAGCTTCCAGTCAGGATGAGCAGCAGGTCCCTAACGTGTTCTGCACTCGAGAGGCTGCCGTGGAAGCACTGGAGTTGCTGGGTGCTACGTTTGTGGATAAGAAACGCGACCTTTTGGGAGCCCACAAGTACTGGCGAAGGGCGATGGAGCTTCGGTGTGAGGGCGGGCAATACCTGCCTAAACCTGAGCCCCGGCAGCTGGTCTTGGCCTACGACTATTCCCGGGAAGTGAGTTCGCTGGAGGAACTGGAAGCCTTGATTACTGATCCTGACGAGATGCGCATGCAGGCCCTGCTGATCCGAGAGCGCATCCTGGGTCCTTCCCACCCAGACACTTCCTATTACATCCGTTACCGAGGGGCAGTCTATGCTGACTCCGGCAACTTCGAGCGCTGCATTAACCTGTGGAAGTACGCGCTGGACATGCAGCAAGGCAACCTGGAGCCTCTCAGCCCCATGACTGCCAGCAGCTTCCTTTCCTTCGCTGAGCTTTTCTCTTATGTGCTTCAGGACCGCTCCAAAGGCACTTTAGCCACGCACTTGGGCTTCTCTGACCTCATGGGCGTCCTGAGCAAAGGGGTCCGGGAGGTGGAGAGGGCCCTCGTGCATGGCAAGGACCCTGTAGTTGACTCGGCTCAGTTCACCAAGACGCTGGCCATTATCCTTCACCTGGTCTTCTTGTTGGAGAAGGTGGAATGCACCCCGGAGCAGGAGCACCAGAAGCGCCAGACTATCTACCGCCTGCTGAAGTGCAGCCCCCGGGCCAAGAACGGCTTCACTCCTTTGCATATGGCTGTGGACAAAGACACCACGACAGTGGGACGTTATCCCGTGGGCAAGTTCCCGTCGCTCCACGTCGTGAACTTGCTTCTGGAGTGTGGGGCTGACCCCGACAGCCGTGACTATGACAACAACACCCCGCTGCACATCGCTGCCCGCAACAACTGCCCCCTCATCATGAGTGCCCTGATGGAGGCTGGAGCCCACATGGATGCCACCAATGCCTTCAAGCAGACCGCTTATGAGCTGCTGGATGAGAAGCTGCTCACCAAGAGCATGATGCAGCCCTTCAATTACATCACCCTCCAGTGCCTTGCTGCTCGCGCCCTGGACAAGCACAAGATTCCCTACAAGGGTTTCATCCCCGAGGAACTGGAAGCCTTCATTGAACTGCACTAGGGCGGGAGAGCTGATGTCCCCAGCCTTTCCTGTCACCTCTTTCACCCTGCAGAGTTAGAGCAGCCTGAGATCTCAGGCCATCCTCGCCCAGGTGCCGAAGGCTGTCACTGTGCTGAGACGGGCTGCAAGCTTTGTCCTCATCTGCCACCATCAAGCTTGGTGTGCGCAGGGGTAGGGGAAGAGGTGGCGGCTGAATTGCTCCTGGCTGTCCCTCATTGTTGTCACCTTCAGGTACCAGATCTCTCCAGAGCACTGTATCCAGAGAAGGCCACAGTTCCTGCCCTTTCCCATGCCAACCGTCTTGTCCTGAGGAAGAAGGAAAATTGAGATTCCCTGGGACCTGCTGCCTCTCCCGTTAGTGCTGGATTAACTCAGCGTAAAGCTTTGGAGCAGCTACACATCACACGCGTGCTCTAGCCCTTCCCATCCCAAATACCCAACAGATAGGAATGCAAGTGAGGAATAAAACATCTTCCAACTAATTCTTTCCCCCACCCCACTCTCCGATTTGGTACAGTACGAGTCTAACAGCCAAGTGGCTTGTGCTCTGCCAAGGCAGTTGCCTTGCTTGACATTAGGGCTGGGTGTGCTGAGGATGGGTTTTTTGTCTCCCTTGGTTGGCCAAGAGATGTTAAAGGCATGAGATTTCAATGATTGTGCATAAAGCTGGGTTATTTTTTCTCTTTTAGAGCCAGGCCCTATCTATGCTGCAAGACTTCTTCAATCCTGTAAGATGTAGTAAGGTCAGTTCTGGTTATATAGTTTCATCAATAGATGTTGGGTTTTATGAACGGGGAGGAAAAACTGCTACCTTAAAAACCACAATATTAATGTGGCCTCCGAGCCTTTAGCTTGTCCATCCTGCACACGGTTCAGTCCCGTCCCCACATGGAGGCCCTTTAGCTCCAGAGGTCAGCAGGGACTGAGCTGTACAGGGTGAATAAAGCCGGGTTTCGGAGCCAAACCGGTGCAGCCCGAGCCATCTTTGAGGCTGTGCTCCCTCCAGCCCTCGAGGACAGGAGGTGCTCAGAGTGTAGGAGGTGCTCAGGGGGTTATTAAAGCAAGTAAGGGTTGGTGGCTGGTTTGTGTGAGGGTGGTCTGAAGGAAGAAGCAAGAAAGAAATGCAAGTTAAAGGTGCCTTCTTGTTCTTGTGAGGTATATTAGTATCAACCAATCGGGCTCTGTTAATTACCCCATTCTGAAAATCAACGTGCAGTGGGTTGTTACCATCTGGTTTTGGCTTTTGATTCTTTTTTTTGCAACTTCACTGAGGATGGTGCTACTTCAAAGATTGGATTCGAGATCTCATTTGGCTCCCGTTTGGGCAAGCTCCTTTCTTTAATTAGGATCTGCACACAACTCGTTTTTCTCTTTAAATCCATAGTCTCAGGGTAGGTATTTGCCTCCTTTAGCAGAACCCTCCTCGGTGGTAAACAGTCAGTGTTGGTAAATACGATGCTGTTCCAGCAGTTTATCTTCTTCCAGGGGGAGTGACGGGGCTTTGGCAGCCGGTGGCTCATTTCTTGGCCCCGGCCAGGGTGGAAAACGCGGTTGGGGGTGAAGCAGCTGCCTCTGAGCTTTGGGAAAGGTCAGGTCTGGGAGAGCAGAACCCTGATAAACAACCATGCACTATATGCTACTGAAGCTTCTCTATGTGTATTTATAAGCCAGCATATCCATATGCCTCAATAATCCAACGCTCTCTGCCCCTTAAAGATATTGTAGGTCTGCCGTTACATTTTTGCAGTGTTAACTATAACATTTATTTATAAAGCAAGGAGGTTTAACTTTTATTGAGATGTAAAGTGCAGAGTTAGTTTAGCTACGTTCTATTATTATTTTTTTTTTCTTTTCCTTTTGGCTGAAACCTGAACTAAACTGCAGGAATGGAATTTGTTAATTTGTGAGCTGATGAGCGCTCTTAACTTTACATAATAAAACAAAAAAATGGCTGCTAGAATGCAAGTGCCTTGGACTTCTTGCTGGGAAGCCTCTGTTTTCAGCTCCTTTCCTAGGGATGGGTCACCTGTGGGTACGGAGGTACCGGGTGTTTGCAATCACCAGATGTGATCGTTTCATTTCATCTGCATTTATTCCTGGGAAAAGTTAATCTGTGCTGGAATTGCAAACATTTCCCCAGTAAAAGGGTAACACACCGTGCCTCTCTTCAGATACTTTGCCTTATCTTGTTGATATGATGAAACAGTGTGAAAGGATGTTGCTCTGGTGACTTGGGAATTCCCTGCCAGCTGGGAGCGTGGGCAGAACAAGCACAAAGAGGGACACAGTGTGGTTATCAAGCCCAGGCTGGATGGGGCTTTGAGCAACCTGCTCTAGTAGGAGGTGTCCCTGCCCAGGGCAGGGAGTTGGAACTTGATGATCTTTAAGGTCCTGTCCAACTCTACCCATTCTACAATTCTATGATTCTATTCTATCATCAGTTTAAGTTTTTCAAGCTCAGAGCTCTCAGTGGGAGGTCAAAAAGCAGACAGAGGAATTAAAGATACTGGAGTTGGTTCCACACAAGAATTTGGATTTCCAAAAATGCTCAGCCTTCCCCAGGGAGGGTGGGAGCAGATGGGTGAAATATCTGAATGTTTGTCCCTTCATTGATTGCTCCATCCATTCTTGCTGGTGTGATCAGTGTGGCTGCTCTCGTGCTGGACACCACATTGAAGCGGTGTCAGCAGTTCTGTGGGACACGTGGCTCCCACTGAAATGCGACTGATGGGATATAGGGGATCTTCAGGAGAAAACCTGCCACCGCAGGGAGAAGGAACTCAATGGGCTCAGGATTGAGGAACCAGCTGATGGTTCCTGACCATGGTGTTCTCTGGAACAGAGCTGAGAAGGGACCTGTCCCACAGCTGGGCTGGGGAAGCAGCTCTGGAGCCAGGATCTCATGATCAGGTGACAGGGTCATGACAAACTCATGCACAAAAGTCAAGGAGGAGAATACTTGGTGTGATAGAAAAGGGTTGTTGGTTTTTTTTTATTTTTTTAATGCCTAAATATTCTGTAATTACACAGTAAGGAGGCATCAATTAAATAATTAAATGTTGATAGTATTTCCTGGGTGGGAGAAATCACTGCATGAATTTAGGAGTAATTACAATGAACAATCTTTATTTATTGTAGGTGTGGTCTGGGCCAGCTCCAGTGTGTGGGGCAAAACAAGGAGTTGTGGGGATGATCTTTAAGGTCCCTTCCAACCCAAACCATTCTATGATTCTATGATTTTGTCACCTGAGTAATTAATTACATCTTGAACAGAGAGTGCTTTTTTTTTTTTTCACTGGAGTGGCTACAGACCCTGCTGTTGTTGGCTGCTCTCCAGGAGCCCTCCTCTGCCTGCCACCAACAACATGTCTGTCTTTTATTCCTTTCTTAAAACTTAAGATGCGTGTTTTTCTCCCTAATACTGGTCATTGGCCCTCTTGACAGCGACACCTTGTACAGGTTTCTTTAGAAATGCAGAAGTGGTGAGAAATTCACTGGAGTTTTCCTGGAGTGCTGGTGCCCTTCTCTGGCCATCTTTGGAGCCTCCTAATGCCATAAGATCAGTGTGAAAAGAAGGCCCTGGTGGCAAAGTTTCCTTTCCTGGGGGGGGGGGGGGGGTGTGACAGCGAAGAGAACCCTGAGAACGTGGGCCAAGTGAACCATCTGCTGCGGTGAAACGGGGCTGTGGCTCCCAAGGGGAAGTTGTTCCCGGTAACCTTTGGTCCTCTCTGTTCTCCACATGCTCTCAGCTTCAAAAAAAAAACCCCAACCCTTTCTCCAGCCAAACCCGGCGTGACTGTGAAGGTTGTTTACGAGCCAGAGCAGCCTTCAGTTGACCGGTTTTGCACGAGGTTTATTTATAGAGAGCAGGAGAGCTGGGGAAGAAGTGATGGAGGTGTTTTCTTCCGAGGGGAGGGACTGTCCTGATGCCTGCGCAGCAACTGCAGCGTGACCGGAATCGCAGTAACACAACACCTATTCGAACAAAGGTGACGGAGGGGAGAGAAAATAGGGAAATAAATAGAAGGAATCCGAGCACTTGGAGGTTTCGAGCAGGCTCTATGAAGAGCAAATGAGTTAATCCATTGTCGCTGGGTCCTTCGAAGTTAAAAGCCAAACTGTTTCAAAGCTGGAAGCCAACAACTGATGGCAGCTTTGAAACAGCAATGCTTTTGTCTGGTTCTTGTTCTGCTCAGGACAGAGAGGGCTTTGATTTGTCTGAGCCTGGTCTCTTGGGCTAGTTCTAGGCCAAGGGGTCTCCTGGAGGCGGGAGGAGGGAAGCAGAGAGATCTGTGGACAGATGCATGAGAAAGGACCTGCAGCCTCTTAAGAGGAAATTCCGTGGGATTTCAATCCAAAACTGGGACAGCCACTGCTCTCACAGTTGAAGAGCAGGGACACACACATCAGGTCTTGGCTCCTACATCTGGTGGTGCCCAGGAGCTCCAGGGCTTGTACTGGAGTTGGGTCAGTGCCCAGGGCTCTCTAGCATCATCGTCCAGACCCCCTCGTCCCCTCCTGAGGGGATAAACTTCTGAAAAATAAGAAGGTGGCAGTTGCAGGTTTCAGCGTGGAGCAGGTGGAGACTGTCCCCCTTACACCATTAACTGCTGTCTTCTGGTGAGCCAGGACCAGGTAGAGGCCCCTGTGCTCTTCTCCCTGTTGGGCATTCATGACTCAGCACTCACCTTTGCTTGTTGGGCTGGTACTGGTTTGGTACTGGTCTGGGAAGCTTTCTGCAGAATGAGCTACACTGAGCCAGAGAGGAAGAGTGAGAGTTGGACAGTGACCAGAGAGCTCCCTCGGAGGGGATGAATATCAGCTGAACACTTTTTCTCTAAGGACTTATTAATGTCTTTCTTACGTGCATGTTGGCTGTAAGGCTTGGATGGTTCTTGGCCACAGGCTATAATCCAGGATTAGGCCCTGTGGGTGCCCAGTTTGGCTAGTCCTAGGTCCAGGATGGCCAAAGTCCTGTGCTTTGGCTGCCAGACCACGCTGGCTCCTCTTGATTTGAGACGTTCTGGGACAGCTCTTTGGAGCAACGCAGGCGCAGGCACAGGCACATCTGCAGAAATACCCAAAATGAGGGCATCAATCACACTGGCCCTTGAGGTCCATCCTGACAAGAACTTGGCACCTCTGGGGCTCCATCCTTAGGTGAGGAGTGGGACCAGTTGCCCAGCACTCACAGAGGCCACTCCACAGGGTGAGGTGGCTGGGAGCCCGGTGCTGCTGGCTGGGCTCTGGTTTGAGGAGGGAGCAGTCCCGTTTCTAGTCATCTGGTGGCTTTGGGCTGACCTCTACTGACTGAGCAGGCAAACGGCCGCTGCAGAAGCCATCAGAGGAAGAGTGTGGGGTCTGGGGCTCTGCTCCAGGTGCCCTCCTTGGGTTAAAGGCTCAGTAGATAACCTGCCTGGTACAGCCCTCGCCCAGGTCCTGCAGAACCTCCCCATTCCTGGTCTTTCTCCACCCCTTCTGTAACTCTGTGCTTTTCCGGCAAACTTTTTCCTCCAAGGCAATAACAGAAATAGGTGGAGTAATGTCTGTTGGGAACGTTTCTCTGGGCAAGAGTCTATCAGGGCCCTGGTCCCACCTCGGACCATTTCCACGCAGGTAGGGAGGGAGGAGTGAACACACCTCTTGCCTCCTCAGACTTCCTCCTCATTTCCCACCTCTCATTCCACTTCCATTAAGTATTTTTTTTTTCCCCCAAGCACAGCTTTACTGTAAAGATTCTTTTTTAGCCTTGTAATCTCAGTTCTTTAACAGAGTTCTCTTAAATACGAAAACCCTTCAAGCTGTGCCTCTGGGGGCACATGGGAATTTTGCCTTTCACAAACCAAAAACTTCTCTCTCTGTAGTTTCAGAGGGGAACTGGGAAAAGTGATCTCTTGATGCTGCAGCCTCTCCCAAGGCTGTGAAGCTGCTTTCCTCAACCCTCCTGGGTCTGAGGTGAGAGGCTGAGGGGAAATGGCACAGCTGGTGTGCCACCGTGAACACTGAGTGGCATTGGCCTGAAGAGGATACTCTGCAAGCCCAAGCAAAGATGACTTGTGGAAGAAAATGGGACCTCGTGGTGCTTAGCACCTTGTCAGGGGGGTACAGCGACTCCCCAAAGCATCCCTTGGAAGATTTTCCCTCAAATGGGTTGGTTTGCAGCAGATTATGAAACAGAAACCCCGTGTGCCATCTCTCAGCCCCAGAGGTACAGACAGAACAGTTTCCCCAATATCCCTGACTGCTCCTTAGCTAATTCTACAGGAAAGAACCAATACAAACACAATTAAATTAATTAAAATTAATTTATAAAATCTTTCAGTAGCCTTAGAAGATCAGGATAAAAGTTCTCTCAGTTATTTGAAAATGAAGCACCAGGAAAACAGTCTCAGGAGATTGTGACCTCTTTTGTCCAACAAAGGTAATTTTCTCCTGTGCTCCAAGAAAGTAGCACCTTTCACCTGCAGTGAAATAAGAAGAGTCCCAGAATCACTATAATTTTGGGTTTGAAATGCAGTGTGAGTCTCTAGCCTTGGCTGACCTGCTGCATCTCTGATGGACCTTCCTACCTGGTTTCCTCCTCGCTGTCCCTTGGGCCTGGTGTCACAGCTTCTACCTGCATCGTGTTGTGGTCCCCGATCTGAACCATCCGAGCGTGTTGGATGATGAGGTGTGTGATCCCTTCTGTACCTGGCGTCACGTTGTAGTGGCCTGATGGGAGATAAAGTGACTGGGAATGAGGGGGATCCATCTGACCAGGCATGGGGTGAGGAGGGTAGGTGGCAGGAGGGACAGCTGAAGCAGGGGGACACCACTGTCGGGGTGATGGTTCCAGGACATGTGGCTGTGTTGCTGATGGTGGCACCTGGGGGTGAGAGCCGAGGTTCAGAGCAGCTAAATTCTGCAGAGCTTGATAGTGTTCCTGGTACTGTGCTAGTTTCCTTCTCTGTATCAGGTCCCACATGGCTTTCCTCTCACTGACCCTGCTGCTGGTGAAGGTATTCTTCACAGTCCTGGAGAACATGGGAGAGTTCTCATCCAAGGGCATGAGCCCACTGAGTGTGCTGGGAAGCTGACTCCGCTCCAGGGGGTTCTCCTTGGGTACAAAAGGGATGACTGAGTCACGCTTGGATGGGTTCAGGATGGACTCCATAAGAGCAGTGTTTGTCTGGAACATACAGAGGTTGCACAGGAAGTTCTTGGTCAGCAGAAGGATGATGAAAGCCGAGTTTTCCATAGCATCCTGGAAGCAAGTCAGATGGCTGCGTCCAGCAATGAAGAAGTCCTCAGAGAGCGTGGCACCGTTAGGAACCCCCATGTTCTCCAGCAGGTTCTTGACCCGATGGGCAACACTCTCATCTTCGCTAGCGTGCAGGACAACAAAAGTGAAGAACTTTCTGTCTCCACCATCTGGCTCTGGTGCGAGGCCTGCCTCTAGAGTTTGGAGAGGAGGAGGCCTGGCTGGAGAGGAGGATGAGGGGAGGGGAGAGGGATATGATAAGTTGGAAGCATCTCCTGGAAGAGGAGAGGGAAGGGTTGAGGAGATGGAATAAAGAGGAGGAGGAGGGGAATAGGCTGAAATGGAAGCAGATGCAGAGTTAGAAGTGCCTGCTGGAACATAGGAGTCCTCCCTGGAGGTATGGGCAGGACCAGTATCCACTGTAGCTCTTGAGTCAGGAATAACTGTAGATAATTGCTTTTCATCTTGCTTTTTGTCTGTGCTTTCTTTTGGAGCATAAGGTTCTGCTGCCACGGTGCTGGAAACGTCACTAGTTTGGACAGGTTGGTTCACGACACCCCGGGTGGGTGGCTGCATTACAGGAATAGGGACAGTTGGGTGACATGAAGTGATCCCCAGAACCTTCTCTGGCTGGGGGACTTGGGCACCTGTGTCCTGCCTAAGATGAGAGTTGGTTCTGGCCCAGCTCGTTTCCTGCAGGCCATGGCTCTCTTTGTCCCCGTTGGGGTGTCTAGCACCGCTGGTGCTCCCTTGGGACAGCCAGCCAGGCTGGGGGCCGTGCTCCTGGGAGGAAGGCTGGGTGCGAAGGACAACTGTTGGCGACGCACTGATCTCAAAGTGACTGGGGAAAGGGGGACTCCCCAAGGAGCGCAAGGTCCGTGGGCCCGAAAAGTCTGAGTTACCTCCAATCTCCACCGGGGAACTTTTCACCATGTGCTCCGGGCTGGGCATCTGGAGAAATCCTACTCCCGCATCGGATCTCAGCGTCTGAAATTTGCCACCTGGGCCCATGTTGACAACAAAGCCATCTTTCTCCTGGTCCTCAGGTGGAATGCTGTTGAGTGTCCCCCCCATGCTGGCTTTGGTGGCAGCCTTGTAGGCTTTGTCCATGGCTTCGTGTCTGCACAGTTTTTCCTCCACCAACAGGGAGTAGATTTGTGCCAGAAGCTCCCTGGCACCTGCGTCCAGCAGGGGAGGCCGCATGTCCTCCCTGTCTTCCCACGCTCCTGCAGGACCCAGTTTGGTGTGGTGGATGTACTGGGCTGCCCGGTTATCTCCCAAGGCATCCAGACAGATCCTTGCATCCCCTTCTCGCTGCAGAGTGAGCAGGATCATGGCTTGAAGTAATTTGCTGCTGGGCCCAAATACCAAGTGTGTCAGTTTATGTTTAAAAGTAAGGAGTTTATCTTGTGGGATCCGGGATAGAATGTTAAAAACGTCCTCAAAGCTTGGCTGGAGCTCGGTGCTCTGTGCCATCTCATCAGCTGGTGGCCCAGATGATGGACTGAAGCCGGGTGGATGGAAAAAGCATATTAGGGCTCTCGGAGTGAAGGTGACGGACGCCCCGCTCGCACCTCACACCCCGCACGAGCGGTGGCTCTTTGCTGCTCAGGGGCTCGTCTCAGAAGCGGGACATCTATGTCCTGAGGAACCGGCCAGAGGAACCTGGGGGAAGAACAGAGGACAATGTTCAGAAATCGCCATGTGGGGAGCAGGGGGGTCCTCACAAGGTTTGCTGGGCTCCCTGGCTCTCCCTCAAATAGTTTTTCATCTCTTCAGTCCTTGTGGCTCTGCCAGTGCTCCACGCGTCGTTCCAGCTCTTACTAAGCAAAGATGAAGTTCTTTGCATTCATTTCACGTTAATTACAACCGATTTAGAATAATTGCTGAGCTAATAACATGTTTAGTTAAATCCCAGGGTCTGTCTCCTGCAGATGGCTGGTTCCAGGGACCTTGCAGGCTCCTCACGTGGGCAGTGGAGGAGTAAAGCACCCTCAGGGGAAGGGAAGGGTGCCAGGAGGGTGGATAACCCATGTTGCACCCTCTGTAATGAAACTGTGGACGTTATATCCCCCTCCACATCTACTCCCCGAGCCCTGCAAAACCCCTCGCACTCACCAGAGGCCTCTGAGCAGCTTCAATTAACCAGCAGAACTGGTCCGGAGCGGAGGAGCGGGTGCCTGGTGGGACACAGCTCATGGGCACTGGTGGAAGAGCCTTCCCTATTTAAAGGCAGCGCCAGCGAGTGCCCCAGAATAGCTCAAAACTGGGGAAAGTTTCTCATTTCGAATCGCTTCCTCCCCACCCCCCCCCCCATCCCAATCTCATAAAAATCCTCTAATTGCCCAATGGAGGCGCTCGGGCTGGGCCCCAGGAAGTCGCTGGCTCCCCCCCCGAAACCCCTGATGAAGTGAAAGGGCAAGAGAAGGGCCGGGAAGGGTGGCCCAGCCGGTCGCCACTGGCTACTGCCCTTCCGTCCTCTGACTCACCGCAACGCCCCGCTCCTCGCCCCGCCGGGGGACGGGAAGGGGCCAGCCCCGGCCCCAGCCCCTTCCTCCGCCCGGCCCCGCTCCGCCGCCCCCCGGCTTCCCCGCTGCCCGGGGGGGCCGATCCCGGGCTACCTCGGGGTCCGCTCGCCCGCCACACCGGAGCCTGCGGGCACACGAGGAAACGGCGGGGCGGAGCGGGGCAGGACCGGGGCGGAGCGGAGCTGGTGCGATACTGGGGCGTCCCTGATTGGAACGGCTCGGCCCCGGGGAGCTGCTCCCTCCCTCCCCGGTGGTAGGGGACAGCCCAGCGGAGCGGAAACCCCGGCTGCGGGTACCTGGTGTCCCCCCGCACCAACGGCTGGAGGCGTTAAACCGAGCCGGGAACCGAGGTTTCCCTCTAGTGAGGGACCGTCGGCATTACCTCTGGAAGGAGCCAGGCTGGAAACGATGGAGCGGCGCAGGGACAAGGGAGAGCTGACCCTCAGGAGCCCACGCACAAGCCAGTAGAGATACTTTCCTACTGAAGTAGAAGGCTGAGGCAGAACATGGGACCTACCAAAAGCATTTTTCCTTCCTCCAGCAACATCGGGGACCGTGCACATTGTCCAGAAAAGCGATTTGTTAAACGTATGCTCAGGGAAAAGGGCTTCAGACATACACAGGAGACAGGTTTTTTTTTTAACGCAGGTCATGCTTTATTCTGAAGTCTGCTTGCCCTTATTCCAGCCTTAGCACAAGGACCAGGCCAA
>JAOQGH010000014.1:5846112-5861877 GCA_025769975.1 Gallinago jamesoni | reverse complement strand
CTCCCTTTGGCTCCTCAGGTGCTTTCTCTTCCACCCCCTCTGGCTTCTTGGGTGCCTTCTTTGCCACCCCCTTAGATGATGTAGCCTTTTCTACCCTCTTTGGCTCCTCAGGTGCCTTCTTTGCCACCCCCTTCAACGATGTAGCCTTTTCTGATCCCTTTGGTTCCTCAGGTGCCTTCGCCACCTCCATTGATGATGTAGCCTTTTCCATTCCCTCTGGCTCCTCAGGTGCCTTCTTTTCCACCCCCTTCAATGATGTAGCCTTTTCTGACCCCTTTGGCTCCTCAGGTGCCTCCGCCGCCTCCATTGATGATGTAGCCTTTTCTGTCCCCTTTGGTTCCTCAGGTGCCTTCTCCAACACAGGTAATTTTCTATCAGTCATCTTATCTTTCTTCATCTGCTTCCTGCTGTCCTGTGACACTTTAGCTATTGCCCTGAAGGGACCCACAAGCCAGTTGAGAGGGATGTTGCGAGTCACATACTCAAACAGGTCATCTAGGGACCTTTGGGCTTCTGCCACATAGTCCTGGCTCTGGGTCAGGGTGGTGCTGGAGAGGTCCTGGAAAGACATAGCACTGGAAAAAGAACTATGGAGCTTGCGGATGTTTCGAGTGGCCTGATACACAGCTTCCTGGATGTTGCTGGGGAGGCCGTGGATGCTGGCTCTCAGATTCTCATAAGCAGGTTGTAGCTGCTGGGTGATGATCCGCAGCATAGCTAGAGTCCGTGACTCTACCTGCTGGGAAAGAGATAGAGCTCAGTTACAGAGCAGAGGAGATGTACCATCCACCAGAGGTCTGATTAAATATGCCCTTCTAGGGATACCTCTGGTTGGGAGGCAGTTTTTACTTGGTTTCCTTTGGGTTGGGTCAGGCTCCAGTCCACCCACAGCTGATGGAGCTTCTCCTGCCCATCCAGAAGCTTCTGGCCAACCTCCTGTTTCACAGAGTCAATCTGATGGGAAAAATGAGAGGAAGAGCTGTATTGCCAAGCACACACCATCGGGAAAGCACAAGTAGGGAGAGATCCAAGATGACATGCAGCTGGTACAGGATGGAGGAAGAGCTTCCATCTGGAGAGTAGGGCAGGAAGACTACAGACAGGAGGAAAAAGGGGGGAAAAGCGGGTTTGTACCAGTTTTATTGCCAGCTGTAGTCGGGAGAGAGTCTCCTGGGTACTTTGCTTAATGCGCTGCAGTTTGTTGAGGGAGAGTTGGTAGGCTCGCTGCCGGACTTTGCTAGAGAGGGAACCCAGGCGCACAAAGTAACTCTGTTGCTGTTTCTGCTCCTCCACAGAAGCCACATCAAATCCCTTGACACTGGTGGCCAGTTCACCTGGAGGAAAGAAGAACAGAGATGCAGCTGTGCTCCGCTCCCCCAGCTGCAAAGAGGGGGTAAGTAGTAAGATCACCCCTTGGAAAATCATGAAGGATGAAGCTTGGTGTGTGAACAGTAGAGGTTTGTGGTTGCTCAGCTATGAAAGATAGGCTGGTCCCCGTTCAACGTGTTCTCTTCGGATAAGCAGACTTGACAGATAGGTTGAACATGCACCCACGTGTTTATTTGCCTTGAGGCTGATGGGCAAGGACCAATTAGCAAATGCTTGAACTCTGTCCCATACCATGTGGCAAGCCAGAGTTGACAGACAGCCAGTTTGGTGACAGTTTCAGAGCTACCCATCTGCTTCAGAAGATGAGTCTTGCAGTGTCAGGTGCTCTCTAATCACATGGGAAAGGATTTGTATTTACAACCGCCAGCTAAGCTTTTTCTCACCTAGTTCCTCCTCCGTCATCGGGAGGTAGTGATCCACCAGATCTTCCGATATTCCCAGGACAGACTCCACACCACCCGCCACTGCTTGGCTCATTGCCTTGGCTTTGCTTATGCTGTTGGTCACCACTGAATTGGTCATCTTCATGCCCTCCTGGATCACCTCTCTGCTCTGCTCCAAGGCTGTATTTATTTTGCTGCTTATGGTGCCATATGCAGCATCCAGAGCTGTGTTAACCGTAGAAGCGACCATCGATTTAGTTTTCTCAACACTATCCTGAACAGCCCCTTTGGTTCGGTCCACAGCTTCAGTCACTGTGTTGGTCACAAGATCCTTTGCAGTCTGGGCTGCCCCTACAGCAGCAGTAATTGTAGAAGCAACTGCAGACTTAGTCTTTTCAACACTGTCCTCCACGATGTGTTTGCTGAGGTCCATAGCTTCAGTCACCTTGTTGGTCACAAGTTCCTTGGCACCCTGGGCAGCCTCCACAGCATTGACAATAGTAGAAGCCATTGCAGACTTAGTCATTTCAACACTGTCCTCCACAATATGTTTGCTGAGGTCCACGGCTTCGGTCACCTTGTTGGTCACAAGGTCTTTGGCACCCTGCGCAGCTTCCACAGTATTAACAATTGTAGAAGCCACTGCAGACTTGGCAAGTCCAACACTGTCCTCCACAATATGTTTGCTGAGGTCCACGGCTTCGGTCACCTTGTTGGTCACAAGTTCCTTGGCACCCTGGGCAGCTTCCACAGCATTGACAATAGTAGAAGTCACTGCAGACTTGGTCAGTTCAACACTGTCTTCCACAAGGTGTTTACTGAGGTCCACGGCTTCAGTCACCTTGTTGGTCACAAGGTCCTTGGCACCCTGGGCAGCCTCCACAGCACTGTTAACAGTGGAGGTGACCATTGACCTAGTCAGCTTGACACTGTCCCCAACTACATTTTTAGTTAGGTCAACAGCTTCAGTCACTTTATCAGCCATTGCTTCTTTTGCCTCACAGGCAGCATCCATAGCAGATGTCACTTTGGTGGAAACCAGCTGCTTGGTGTCCAAGATTACCTGTGACAGGGAGGGGCAGAGAAAGACATTTTTTTCTGAATTAGGTTTTCCCTCCCTCAAGTAGCTTTTCCATATGGCTAAATTGTGCTTGCGGTCTTACGGGAGAGCTGGGGAAGCCAGTACAGCTATATTTACATGGACATGTTCACCTTCCACATGCTGAAGGCATATCTCCAGCTTTCACCAGCTGGCAGTGGCTCTCCTCTAGCCCGTTCCAGGGACTGACCTGACAAAGTAGTGCTGCTGAAGTTTTTCCCCATTTCTGTACCCATAAGAGAGATCAAGTCACAGCTTCCCCAGGAAAAGCTTTTACTTTACCTTATCTGCTGGCTGTTGAAGAAAAGGCAAGTTCTCCTCCAGTTGATTCAGTCCCTTACAGGCGTATTCATTTACAAGTGCAACTAGAAAAAAAAAAAAACAGGTACCAGTTTATTCTTCAATCTGGAGAGGGGGTTTTGACCCTACAATGGCCAATTCAGGACACTCTCATGAAAGCAAGCAAAAAATTACTATTCTGGGATGGTATATGTGTAGGGGGAACATCTTGTTAAAAAGTTAACAAACCCTTCAGTTTGGCAGGTTCAACTGGTCTCCATTTTGCCTTCCCAGCTTTGTAGTCATTGGCAGCGCATTGCTCCCACTGGAGTGTCATACTTGTCCCTCAGAAGTAGGGAGGTTGGTTTAAAAGGGTTGAAAAGTGTTGGGATGAGACAAACTGAGCTATATCCAAGATGGACACTGCTACTGCTGGTTGGGATGCCCATAACTTAAAGCAGTAGAGAAAAAGCAGAGAGTTTGTTTAGTGAGCTAAAGAAAGCACAGACAAGAGGCCAGATTTTGTTTGTGCTAGAAACAGTTTCATGCCCATGACATTCAGAGGGTTCACCGAGCAGCTGAGTGGAAGACTCAGTGCTAGAACAAGGCACTATAGGAGATGGATTTCACCGAACAGGAACACGAACTCCTCCTTCCCACCTATTCCTCCTGGGAAGGGCCACTCCAGCCTCTTCACTTACTTTGTGGCTCCAGCTGGTTCAGGATGGGCTGTGCCCCACCAACCACGCTGCCTACTGCAACAGCAGCCACGGTCTCAGCCACATTGCAGACCCCACTGAGGCAAGGATGCGTCTCCTTGGTGTGGTTGTAGGCAGATGAGACCAGGTTGAAGGCAGAGTTGAGCAAGGGCAGGCTGGTCACCCGATCGACAACACTCTAACCCAAGAGAAATAAGTGACATTAGAGACTCGCCTCAGGCTGGTGGGTGAATACAAGCCATGTGTCTATCCAGAATGGTCCCAAGGGGACATCTAGTCCACCTCCTCATCCTTCTTGAACTCAGAGTTGAAGGGACTCATCCAAAGCAAGTCAGCAACAGGCCAGGATTAGAAGTTTGAGCTCTGGGATCATGAATTCCGAGTCACAGTGGGTTTCGTCACCAAACCCAGATGTGAAATAGGACCTATAAATCGCTCATGTTGCGGAGTTACCTCCATTGCTTGAGCCAGCCCTGAAGTTTTCTCGAGTGAGAAAAGTTGCCTTTTGTATTAACTGAGTTTAGATTTAGCCACAGCTTCATATGGTTAATCTTCCTGCTACTCCCAGCCTGCTTTTGAGAAGTTAGTTTGCCAGTGCATCTGTCAGTGGGCAGTTTAACTGCCATGTTAGAGTACTAGCCACCCTGGCACCTACCGCTTGCTTTTGCTCCTCAGCCTTTACCAGATCTTTCTTTGTGGTCTTTTCTGATGCCATACTGAATTCAGCTGCAGCTGAAAGGAAAAACAACAGTATAACAGCATGAGTACAACTTCATTTCCTCCAGTAAATTAAAGCCTAAAAGCAGAGGGCAGAGTTGGGACCCATCGTTCAGCATGTCCCAGGAACATTGGCATGGCACCACTGATCCTTCTTGCAAGGGTGTGAAGGTATTTGAGAGGCTCCATGATTTATCATGTACAAACATTTATGTAGGACAAAGACTTTAGTCAGTCACCTCCCTCAATCCCCAAACAGCCAAATATTTTAAACAATAATCATCCTACTTATTGTATTGCTGATAACATATGACTGGTTTCAAACTTGCAGGTTAGGAGTGGGTGAGAACTATTTTATCTGTCACACTTCTCTGCTAGAGTTACTTCTGGTTGAGCTTCCCCCTGCAGAAGCTCTTTGCTGGCCACAGCCTGGAAAGCTTGAAGGAAAAATGCACCCTGCAGAAGCGGGGCTGATGGTGGGAATGGCTGAGCGTTATCTCGGTATCATGACATACTGTTCTTCTAACAAGCCCTGCTGAAATGCTACCTTGAAACTTGCGTTCCCATCCTACTGACCAGCGAGGCAGGAAATCTCTCCTCACTTCCTCTGAAACCAAGCCTCAGAAGTATTCTGATTACACAATGGGATTAAAGCAGTAGAAGTATAAAAATTAGGCAATATCTTGAACATACATTGGCTTCCCCATCACAGACCTAGGTTGGTATCTGGACACTCCAGTATCGTGCGATAAATCCAGGATTACTTCTCAGCCTTAGTCAGGCACTGCAGAGATTTCAGCGTATTTGTTCTTTGCCGCCTTCTCCCTCCCTTGCCAGTTAATTCCTATTCTTAGAATTGCTGTGGCATTTTCCAATGGAAAAGCCCCAAACCAAAAATTCCTCCCCAACTGGATTCCCAAGCCAAGCACTGCTCCAGGCTCAACCCTGAAAAAACTTGCCATCTGATTTGTGACAGAGACCATTGTCTTGTTTCTTGTGTTCTTTGGTGTAAGGTTTTTATTTTGCTGTGGAAAGAATAACAGAGAGCTGGGGAAGAAGCAGTCATAAAAGCATTTGTTAGCCCTGGGCTGACTATGGATAGAGCTGGGGGAGACATCTCAGTAGGTAACTTGGCAGGATGTCGAGTATTGCTGCAATTAATCATCATTTTAGTGAGATTCAAGCAAAGCAGGGATGTGGACTGTCTACAGCAAAAGTTGTCACAAAAGTTGAGACCTTCAGCCTCTGAAGTGAGAAGCCCAGGGCCAATGCTCTTCTGCACGTTCCTGGTACCCACCCAGCCTGGGGGGGCAACACAAAAATACAGCTTAAACTTTATCACCCTGGGAGAACTTCTAGAAAACTGCTCCAAACAAAAGCAGGGCTTAAACATAAAGTCTCAGTCCCAAAGTCCACAGGGTTTGCTCTTACTCTGCTTTAGGGCAAGTTTGTTGGTTTTTTTGAAGCCAAGCAGCCCTGTCCCAGGGCAAAGCACAGCTATTTCAACACCACTACAAACAATCCCTTTGCTCAGTTATTTTACTTCTAGACAGGTATGAAAAGCCTTAAACTGCTGAATGTGTTCCTGGCCCCAGCATCAGGGTTAGCATAGAGAGACACTGCAGCAAAAAGAAGGGAGGACTCTAACTGCTAGCATAAATCAGGATGTAAAAACTAGTATAAAGTTAGAATCAACCTCTGAAGTACTAGGAGCCCATCTTAATTATGGATACAGCTGTGCCAGAGACAATTCTTGCAGCACAGTTGTGTTAGAGCATGGTTCACCCTCCTCTGTGTAGGAGGAACCAGGGTGTGTTGCAACACCACCATTTGTGTTGTGGGCAAATCTTCCTGAGCCCACAGCATGGTTTTATTTTCTCTTTCTAGTCTCTCCCCTGCACAAAGCGCTGAGCAGGCCTTGTTTTGCTCCAGGGATTGCAGGAAAGCACAGGGCTCACCACATCAGTCGTTTCAGAATCCTTTGGAGAAAGGCCCGGCTTCATCCAGGGAAGTTGCAAGTGGGAGTCCCAACAGGCAGACCCCACACACAGGAAACACCGCGCAGAAGAACAGAAACAGCATCACCCTCTGCTTTGGTTACAGTTGGCTCGGTATGAAAGCGATGATCGGGTGATTTCATACTATTGCTACATCAGAAATATTAGGTCACCGCTGGAGAAAGGTCTTGAAACGGGCAGTTTCAGAAAGATTTAAACTCCTTAGAGCACATTTCTAGCATGGCACAAGGGCTTAACAGCTGAGCATTGCCCAACTCGGCACAAGTCTGAACTTGGTCAGAGGCACAGTTCTTGTGATCTACTCTCACTGCCTCGGTCAGGCTGTCACAGCCACTGCAACATGCTTCTGCCACCAGCCTGGCAGAAGAAGTCCTTTCCTACTGGGGTGAGCCACCTCCCTTGATTACTGTCCCTCTGACAATGACCAGCAGACATAGAGCTAGTTCTTCAACCCACCTGGGGTTTTTATTTTTTCTGTGGAAAGCAGCTCTGCCTCATGTTCTGTTGTCCTCCAGGGAGAGGGGCAGGATCTCATTCAGGAAGCTTTTCTCCCCTCCAGCCGTGTTTTACCTTGGGAAGACCAGTTGAGCCATAGCCCACATGCCTGGCTCAATAGCTTAACTAGCAATTCCTTAACGACCACTTAGGAAAACAAAGCTAAATTTAGTGCTTTAGATATGAGATGTCGGGCTCATCAGGGCAGAAGTATTAATTTGTGGTTAAAGCACTTATCTACATTCTTTTTGAGATTTGCCACTGATACCCTGGTTACCACAGACGCCGTGGGCAGAAGTGGGTCACGGGATGTCCCGGCAGTGGGGACGGCACTGCCCGCACCAAGGGAAGCGTTCGCCAACGCTCCGGGGGCAGAGGTAGTTTTAGGAGGAGGATGAGACAATTTTCAGCTTTGACCTTAGGACAGTAGTTTCACAACTGCTGGCAGAGGTGCCTATCTAACCTGTCTGGAAAGTCATCAGCATCAGGGAACCTCAAATATTAAAGTCACTTTCGCAGATGGAGGCAGGGTTTTCCCCACACACATTTCCAGTAGGAATTAGCACCACAACCAGTAACTCCTTGGAGAGTGAGTCTATGAGCTCTCCGAGCTGCTAGAATTTGGAGATACTTTACAAGAAAGGGGAGGGAGTTTAATTAAAACAGCTTCTGGGCTTTCCAGTACTTTCCATTTACCAATTTTTCCATGAGGACAGACCTCTTGGTTTCAGACAGAAGCTATAACTTGCCGAGCAAGCAGCGTTCTGTTTGCTTTTTAGCACTCATGTTCATCTGGAAATTTCAGCAAAACCAGCTCCAGTAATTGAAGTCCTTCACAGCCATAGACAGTTTCAGGTAGTCACAGCTAGGTTTAAGAATCCTGTTAGACTTGAGAAACACTAAGCAAGTCTGCCAAGTGCTCCTTCCACAAGCATGGCTGCAGCCTCCCTCTGCAGAGACAGGCTGTTCTTGAGCAAGAGAGAAGTTACCTTGTCACTCAAGCCACCCCTGAGTTAAACTCCATTATCATACCTCCACCAAACAATCACGTGAAACCGCTCCAGGCAGGTCTGGCAGCACTGTCAACAGGAAGGGAATGCCCAACTGATCCGTCTGCCTCCTGAGGCACCTACCGCTTCCCCCAACACCAGAGCTACTCAGCATGTGATGTCCAGGGTGCACATCACATGCTGCCCCTGCACAGCTGGGTGGGAAAGACCCCCTCACACCGCTTTGATCTTTACCAGATGATAAGCAGAAAAGAGCTTTCAGACCCAAAGCTGCTCAATCACAGATCAGTGATCCATAGTGTCACCAAGAAGTCATCTCACAGCTAAGAAGAAGCCTTTAGGGAAAGACTTAAAGCCTTTCAGTGGTTCCCCAAGGCACAGCAGATGCATCCCAACACCACATCACCTTCAGCCTCAAAAAGCCAAGACACCCCCCCACCCACAGATGGGTACAAGCAGCAGAGACACCACACACAGTGCTGTGCTTCCCCAAGGAACTGGAAAAGCCCCACGAGCCAGTCACAGCAGGGGAAACACAGCCCCTTAGCAGGTACATTTTAGCCTCAGTGCTCCCCAGGGCCTGGAGCCAAGGCCTCCAGGGATGGAGCCAGCTCCAAGCCCAGCCTCCACCTTCCATCCCTGGGAGCACTGCAGAGAGCCACCAAGGTGAGGGACTGCAGAGCCCCTGGGAAAGCAAGAGGCATCCCTGAGGACTCCCTCCCCAGCCCCAACACAAGTTACAAACCCCTCCCCACCAGCCCTGCCTTACCTGCACCTCCAGCCCCCAGCACTGACAGGACAGGGAATGCTGGGCCTCGCCCTTTTTAAATACCCCCCAGGCCTGATGAGCAGCTGCAGGAGCCAATCGGGACACTGCAGGTGCTGGCCTGGCCAATGGGGAGTGGATGGGGGTGGGAGGTGTGTGTGGGGTGGGGTGAGGGCAGCAGGTGAGGGGGCCTGGGGGATCCTCCAGGGACCTGATGGCTGTGGGGCGGTGGTGGGACGGTGGCTCCTTGTCCCTCCACAGAGGGACATACCCGCTGGGGTGTCTCAAGAGGATGCCCTGTCAGAGGGCGTCCAACCCTGAGTGCTTTGGCCATGGTGTGCGTTGTCCCCCCAGCAGCCGTGGACAGGGATGCACCCCCTGGCATGGTGGGCCCTGAGGGACATGGCCGCTGGAAGTCGATGAGGAGCTGCCCCGTGGTTGCGACACGGGCTCAGCCCGTCAGCCTGCGGGCACCGCTCCTCTTCCATGCCCCTGCACGCCCAATTGGCTTCAATCGTAGAATCCATCCCGCTTGCCGCCATGTCGGCCCCAAGGCACGGCCTTGCTTCTGGGCGCCAAGAGAGGCCTGGCTGGAGACTGAGCTGTTCCTGCAAACCCTGCAGCAAAGCCCTGCTCGCAAAGAGACGTCTGTCCTGCTGGGGGTGTGGATTCAAGCCTGGGCCTTGCCTGCCGTCCACAGTGGGGACATGAAACCCCTCCTCAGCCTGGGTTGAGCTGTAGCACTGGAGCTGCTCCGAGAGAGGGTGCTGGGGCGGTTCAGCCCCCATTTCCCGTGGCAGGGGACCTGTTCCCCCGGTTGGCACACATGGGGCCACCCAGTGCCATCAGGCAGCTCGTGCTTGGCTTTTTATGAAGAGCGGCCCTGTTAGCATCCAGCAGCACAGTTGGAAAGCCCATGCATGGGTGGTGGGGCCCAGAAGGCCAGTGCCTGCTCTTGGACTGCTCCGTGTCATTGCAGATGCTGTCAGGAAGCCCCGGAGAAGAAGAACGTGGGGTTTGCGATGTGAAAACATCTCTCAGCCATCTCTCTCATGTTTTCTTGGCAAATCTCTCCTACCCTGCAGCGTGGGAGCTGTACCCTGTACCTCCTGCTTAAGCCCTTGCTTGGCTGCAGCAAATACCTGATGGTGAAATGTGTTGCTCCTCAAGTTCACTGTGATTTTCAAGACAGGAGCTGCCTTTTATTTTTATACTTGCAGAGGGCCTAGCAATGCAGGACTCTGAGCCTGGCTGGGGGAGGTTTGGGTTTTTTAATAGCAATAAGAAATAATGCAAATGTTAGTAAATGCTTTGCTTTTCCATTTGTGCCTTTTAATCTTCAGATCTCAAAAGCTGGTTTGAAACCATCAATTATGCTTCCTGTTGTCTGTTTTCAAGATCAGTGAGTGAGGAAACTGAGGCACAGGTAAGAATTATCTGAAGTCTTCTAAAGCTATTAAACTGATTGAGTCACCTTGTTTTTGGCTGGTGAATGCAGGAAACCTTGATCCCACTTCTCTATCGCCCACAATAAGCCATGAAGGCAGTGGGAGCAGGAGGTTGTTAATGTTTTTTGGAAAATGTGCTGTTAAGCTGACAAAAATGTCGAAAATTATCACTTCTCAGCTTTGAGGTTAGAAGGAATCCCCCTCCTTCCCTGAGTCAGATTTGTCATGGAATGGTTGGCTGAAAAGACCTCTGGAAGTCAGGTCATCTGACCTGCTGCTGGAGACAGGACTAGTAGTGATGTTCAGGTCTAGCTCAGTCTTGGAAAAACTCCCAGGGATGGAGATTTCTCCCAGCCTCTCTGGCTATTTGGTCCAGTATTGCATTAGGCTCCTAATGAAGAAGCAGCTCCTAATGTCAACTCTGAACTTCCCCAGTTACAAATTGTGGCTTTTGCCTCTTCTTTGACCGCGTGTGCTGCTGAGAAGACCTTTCGCGCATTTGTTTGTATGACATAAACTTCACATTCTAGCATCACCTGGGAACAAACGTCTAACAGACTCATGGTCCCTCCTTTGATCTCATTCCCTTCACAGGGTAAATTGTGGAGTGTTCAGTGTCTTGTACTAAACCTGAAGCTTCAGAGTAGGTGTCCCAAGGTGTCTTTTGTAGGTTGTGATGTGTCTAGGGGAAAGAATGGGTGTTCTTCGTCCTCTGAAGATCTGATGAAAGGTGGGGAGGGGGTTGCAGGAACCGGGAATTGAGAAATTAGTCCTATGTTTTTCTGAATGTTGGTCCCTGGTTGCCTCCTCAGGTAAAGCATCAATGACATGAACTGTCAGTTAGTTCATGGGTATGAGATGCCCAAGGAGGCCAGTTGCGGCAGCGATGGTGAAAGTCTCAGGCAGGTTAGATTTCATCACCCAAGTGGGTAAAACAGCTCTGTCTGCACGATACCCCTTCATGTGGCTTGTAATGTGGCACTACGAATGCGGGCAGAGGTGTCAAGTGGTTTGCCGGAGATAACATTGGTAATTATAATTAATGACACAATGTTTAATATCTAAAGTGTAGCTGCAGATACTAGGTCAAAATACCAGTGCTTAGAGCTCCCACCTGCAATGTCAGAACACTGGAAAATGGCAGATAACAATTTTAGAGCAAAGGCTTGCATGATCATTTCTGTGATTCTTGTTACCCTATAAATGCCACATACTGAGACAAAATCAGTTCTAAGATGTTTGGTGGGTGTGGGTGGGGTGTAGGAGGAAGCAGAGAAACGTGTTTGGGGAAGAGAAAGGGAGTTGCGTTGGCTGGAGTGAACCACCCCTGTGGCACTGGGCAAGCGCTTCCCACAAAAAAGCAGCATCGTGTCGGTACCTGCAGCCTTTGTGCGAACGCTGCATCATCCAGACACGGGGCAGAACCCTTCTGGTGATCCCCAGGCATAAACCCTGTCTCCTCTGCAGCCCCACTGCTGCTTTCCAGCTCTCCTCTCAGCTGCGTCCTGGGGTCTGCATGTGGACCAGCTTCATACTTCTCAGTTCTCCCAGAACTGTTGAGCGGAAAACATGCCGGTGTGTGGAGGATTTGGAGGATCAGGCCCTTATGTTGAGTCCCTGCTGTTGGGTGCAAGTCCTTTTCCTGCGCTGTGGTGCGTCACTGCTCACCATTGTCTCTTTGGGGACCGGAGGGCACATGTGACACTGAAGTGCCCCATCTGCAAGTGTTCATCTGCTGCAACGGAAATGATCTTGTTGGTCTTCCATGGTATTTACTCCATTAGTAACCCACCACGAAGCCGTGATCGCCTTCCCTGGGGCAGACACAGGCACGAGAGAAGATGATTCAAGGGTGAGGCATGCGTTGCTTTGATTTCTGTTCCTCAGTTAAAGCAAAGCCCTTGGGCTTCCAGCAAACTGTTTGAGAAGCTCTGAACTGTGGAGCTCAGGTGTTCCTCTTTTAGGAGCTGCAGCATGGTGTTGTCTGGAGCCCACCGAGGGGACAAGTCACCCTGGGGTCTTTGCCATTCATTGCTGTGCAAGGTCCACAAGATGTTTGCTGATGGCCTCATCTGTCTCTGCTGCTGGGAGATGCTTTCTCATGTTCCTCATGCTTTCTTATGTCTTCCTCTCCTCCACCATTCCCCTTGCTGGGAACGAGTGTCCTTGGGGTAGCAGTGGCAGAGATAGTTTTAGCTGGTCACATCAACTCAAAGTATGCTTTCCCCCTCACACTGCAGCTTCTTGTCAGCTCCAGCAGTTGTTGGTGCTCCTCACAGTGGCCTTGTCCAAGGCTACAGTCTGAAGGAATGTTGGGTGTCCTTGAGCTGGTCCTGGTTGGGTGTTGGGATCCAGAGCAGAGCGATGGAGGCAGGGCCATGGCAGAAGACAACTCCCTGCTGGATCCTGTCCTACACTACCCATCTGTCAGTCTCGTTTCACCAGACTTTGCATGAGAATCTCCGAAGGCAATGGCCTTCAAAGTGCCTTCTGAAAACAATTCTCCAGTGAGGTACCAAGTGCTTCAGCCTTTCAACAGACCTCCCTGGACTCTCCAAGTCTTCAAAGTGCTTTCTTGGCTCAGGACATGCTGCAGCTCTCTGCTGCCCTCACCCTGCATCAACAGAAACAGGACCTACCTGTCTCCTGCTGCCCATCTCACCTGAGGGTTTCCCAGCCCCTGCTTCCTTTCCAGCAGCACCTACCCCAGAAGAAGGGCAGATTCCTGCTCTGAGCCCTAGACAGCTTGGCCTTCATGGCAGGGGACAACCTGATGGGTTCTTGGCTGCTCTCCCACTCTTCCAGTTCACCTTTCTGCTGGTTTTCAGACCGCAGGCTGATTTCCTACCTACCTACCTGTCTGCTCCTCCCTCTGCTGCTGCGCTCTTGCCTCATCCCTTTGGGTGGAGGTGGCGTGGGTTGACATAACGCTGGTTGGGTTTTGGGAGATGAGCGGGTGGATGTCATCTGGGCCTGCAAAGTGTGTTCTCTCCATCTCAGGCCATCACTGGGGCCCTTGCTCTTGCTTCCCCAGTAATGAGAAACACAGGCTCCCTTTACATTACTCCCCGGTCTTGGGGTTTGGCTGCCTTGACCCCAATTATTTTGGAAATTGTAGGATTGTTAGGGAGGGGAGCATTTGTCCTGGACTCCAGCATCACTATGATGTCATTTTGGTCTTCTGAGATGTGGTGAAGATCTCAGACAGGACAACTGAGTGCAAAATAAATAACATGTTTTAAATGCCTTTGCTTATCCTGTTGTTGATATCTGCCCTGCAGACAATGGTTTCACCGAGGGTAAACATGTTTTTCCCTAGGGAAATCTGAGGAATCAGAGAGCCTCTCTGCTGAAGCACCAGAAACTGTTCTGTGTTGAGCTTCCATCACCGAAAAGCCTTTGCATGGAGGGAGAGGAGAACGAAATCTGGTGAGTTGCTGTTGCTGGATGTAGAATTTGGTTAAGGTGTCACTTAAACACTAAGAGGAAGAAGGTTCAGCAAAAGGATGGAAGTTTATGGATACTGAGTCGTATAAAATTAAGGTTCTGAGTGAGAACATGAGAACTCTGTGTCCCCAGCTCAGAGTTTTGCTCCAGATACCGTGTTCTCCTGCACTGGTTCCTGCATCCGAGCATTGATTTCCAAGCTCCACAAAACCCCAAACTATTTCTCTTAGGAAAGGTGGAAGACAGAATTAAGTTATTTGCACATCAAATGATGATTTTTTCATGAGGGCATTCAACTTTTAGTGATGGGCAAGCCATGGAATAGCTACCTGGGGCAAAGGGTCACTTCTTGGCATTTTTTCTGCCTGTGTCAGGTAGAAGAATCTGTTTCCCTCACTTGGTCTTGCATGTATCCTTCTTGGATCTTCTTTATAGCTCATAAAGCTGCTTCTCTACAGCGTTTCTCAAGCTGGGATGATGTCAGAGCCACAGCAAGTCCCTCTGGCAAAGCAGAGGTGGCCTCTTTGGCTGGTGATCGTGGAGGGAGCCGTGGAGGGAGCCAGGGAGGTTACCTGAGGGAGATATCAAAGGTTCCTCCACCCAGCAGGTCTTCTGCCAGTGACGCAACTTGCTGTTACCCTGAGCCTTTTAAACATTTGGGGTGTTTGTACCTCTTGTGATGCTTCTTGTGGGTTTATGGGATCGATCCCCACCCTGTTATTTTTCCCAGAAAGTGCTGTAAAGGCGTAAAGGCTGGACTATGAAGGGCTGTCACGGGGAGACCGTGCTGCCTACCCAAGGACAAATTTGCCCCCCTTGGATCGAATCAGACTCACTGTCAATTCTTCTTCATCCAGGACTTGCTTTAATGATGTTTATCAGCTGGTAGTTCTTGTGTGCGTGCTTGGACTTTTGTTTCTCCAAAAACATTGTGCCAAAATTTCAGTGTGAACAGAGTTTCCGTGGGCTGGGAGACTGTTTGAATTTTCTTTTGCTGACGGCATCTTTTTTTTTTTTTTGCAAATGAATTCAACAACGTTTAAGTTTTCATAAACGGAACTGGATACCCCCGCTGGCGGGAGAACCGAGATATTGTTTCCTCACAGCATGGGGCATCTACCAGATGGCAGAACAGTGTTTTCAATCAGAATTGTAACTCCAAAGAAAAGAAATGCCTCCAACAAGCTGAAAGGGAGGAAACTAAACCCCATCAGCCTCGTAGATAACTGCAGTTTAACCCAAGTCGTGTTCTTTTTTCTGACCATCTATGGAAACCTGTCGCTCCCAGGGCTTTATCTCCGTGAGTTCCTCTGCCAATGTTCTTGTTTTAATCGAAGAGAGGGCCTTAAAAGGAGAGCAGATACAATTTAACCTCTAATGAAACCAATGTTCCATTACAGGAATGTTCTAGAATTGAGCCTTATTTTAAGCGATTCGTAGCCCCGACTGAACAGCGTGTAGGATGTGGCACAGTTTGTGGTGTGTGTGGATTCACTGAATGAGTAGAAGTTTATCTCAAAAGCGGGCCACTGGTTTTCTGACTCTGATAGTCCATAGGGTGCCACCAGGCACTCGCAGCAACTGGCCAGGCTTTTTCCTTGAAGAGTCGGTGTCTTACAGTAAAGCCATGTTCCCTGCTCTGGGATGGGAACTGCCGAGGGCAAAAGGGGGTGTGTGTGTGTGTGTGTGTTACACACTTGGACACAAGTATATGTAGCTCTTGAGTGGGCGTGAGGCAGGACTCTAATAGCGGTCCCCCTCCCATTTAGGGGCCTAGAACATCTCACTTACGAGGAAAGGCTGAGGGACTTGGGGTTTTTCACTCTGGAGAAGAGAAGGCTGAGGGGGGATCTGATCAATGTCCATAAATACTTCAAGGGTGGGTGTCAGGAGGATGGAACCAGGTTTTTCTAAGTGATGCCCAGGGACAGGACAAGAGGTAACAGGCACAAACTTGAATATAAGAAGTTCCATCTCAACAGAAGGAGGAACGTC
>JAOQGH010000014.1:5825467-5841449 GCA_025769975.1 Gallinago jamesoni | reverse complement strand
TCTTCTCCAGACTGAAAAGCCCCAAGTCCCTCAGCCTTTCCTCATAAGAGAGTTGTTCTGGTCCCCTCATCATCTTTGTAGCCCTCTGCTGTCCCCTCTCCAGCAGTTCCCTGTCCTTGAACTGGGGGGCCCAGAACTGGACACAGTGCTCCAGAATCGCTGAAGCAGATAATGAAGGATAAAGAGGTTTTTAATAAAGGGGTGGCTTTTATCCCGTTGGGATGCACTTGTCTTGCAAAGAGAATTCCTCTTTCTGTAATTCCAGTAGTTCTTGGTTCAGGCATGGTTTTAGACAGAAATATTTACCCAGTGAGGTCTGACCTCCCTTCGTCACCCGTCCCCTGCTTTGTCTGTCTCTTTGAATCCTTAGAAACGCTCACATTCTTAGTAGTTACAGTTTGAAAGCGCTGTTTGGAAAATAGTCGTTAATTAAAAAACCCTCCTCCTTTGTTGGAGGCGCATCTGCAGAGCGGGCACCTCTTTGGGAGCCCTTTGAACTCCTGCCGTTTGGTGTCCCCTGCGTGTTCGCTGCTGTTCCATTCCCGCTCGCACCTGTGGCCCTCGTGTTCCGTGGTGATAACGGTGCCCTCTTTGTGGTCGCTGTCTCTTTGTTAAGAAGAAACAACCCATTTCTGGTTTGTTCTGGTGCGTCTCGATGAGTTTTCATCCCTAAAGCAGAAAAAGTCCAGATCGCTTCCCGTACAGTCAGATTTCCAGGGATTGTTCCGTAGCCATTTAATGTCATAAATCAGAATTGAATTATCATAGTGATTCCTGTGAAGTGTAAATTTTTGTGGTTTTGCTCTGTTTCCCCCTGATAGAGAACAAAGCTCTGGGGATTGCTTTTGCTGGTGGTTTGGGCTGGAAGGGGACGATCATTTCCTGTATATTTCTTAGTCAGACCTTAAATATGTGGTGAAGCTTGTCTAAACCCTGAACTGCACTCTGGGCTCCAGAATCACATTTTAACTCTAAAATGCTTGTGCTCCTCGGAGCTCTTGGAAGGTGATCGAGAGACCTATTTGGTCCTCTCTTGCTGTTTGCAGGGGTAGGATCTTGATTTGACTACACGCGGCGCCAGACATGCAGAATAAACTCTTAAAATTAACGTGGGTGTGAAATTAGGACGCTCCTGGTTGGGCTAAAAAGCGATTGGGTGGTTTCAAGTTGAATTGAATCTTTTTTGATTTCACTTGCAATGGAAAAATCGTGTCCTTGCCTAGAGAAAAGTAGGTGATTAACTCTTTGGCTCCTACTTAACACCACATTTAACAGAGTGATGCTGTGACAATAACCTGGAACATACACAATTATAATATAAAGACCCAACTCTGTCAATTCCAATGTTATGGGATGTGTCTGAACGAAGGAAGAAATAGTTTGTAGGTAAAGTGGAATTATCTTTAAAACCTGATGGGAATTCAGGGAATTTGTAGTTCTTTAAGTCCTCCTTCCCAGAATTGATGCTGTTGGGGAACGTGATGCAAACCTTCTCAGATCTCCTGGAATGCTGTGACTTATTCTGGGTAACGAGGCCACTGCAGCTGGGAAGTCTTGGTTTTCTAGCTTGTAGAGCCTGTTGCAAAAAAAAAAAAAAAGAACATTTTAAATAGTAAGAATAACAATCTATAAGTAACTGTGATGCTGAAGAGCTGCCAAGTTGCTTGATTGTTAATGGTTTTCAAGCGCTGCGGTCTCTCTCTCGGCGTGTAGAGACGGTTGGAGCCCGATGGGTGGCTGGTTTTGCTTTGGCAAAGCTCCGTGGAAGGGAATGAGCAGATTGTTTTGATGCTTTCCCCGTAGATGGAAGACGGTCACTCCCTTTTCGATTACAGCGTTGGACTGAACGATATCGTTCAGCTCCTGGTGAGACAAAGCCCAGCGGTGCTTCCCGCTGTGAGTAAGGAAAAGGATCCCGAGCTCTCTGACACGGATTCCGGCTGCGGCTCTGGCCAAAGCGAATCGGACAAAAGCTCCCACAACGGGGAGGGAGCCCTGGAGCTGGAGGGACAGCCCAGCACCGCCGCCCAGCACGACTGGCCCGACCCCGGCTTCGGCCTCTACAAGGTGAGTCACTGGAGGAAAAAAAAAAAAACAAACAACAAACTAACAGGGCTTAAAGCTGTGCTTGGGGCTGGGGGGGGAGGAATTGTTTCTCTGTGGTTGAGACTTTCAGAAAACATCTCGTGTCCCACTCCTGTGGGTGTTTTCTTTTTTCCCTTAAACCCTCCAAGAACAAACAAACAAACAAAATACAAAGTAACTCACAGACCGATGAAATGTAACATGTTGTAGGTCAAAGCATTCTATTTTTCATTTTATCCTTTTGACTAAAACTACAATACATTAATTGATTTTATTATATTTTTTAAAGCATTCAGAGTGCCTGTTTTGATTTTAAAAACTTTCCCAATATTTTTGCTTGGAGTCACTGCATTTGTCAAAGCTGAAACTTTCTTGAATGAACAAAAGAAAATCTCAACCAGCCGCTCAGAACCATTTTCCTTCTGTTTCAGTAGATTTTATTACAGATGTAGTGATGTCTTTGCCAGACTGTGAGCAAGACGGTCCTGAGAGTTTGTTGTAGACTCAGTAATAGTGGCTTGTACTAGAGAAGATATGAAATCATGTTTGTACACTTGTTCTTGCAGAATGTGCTTTTAGCCTCAGAGGTTGAACCCAAGAAGACTGTAGGGGTACACAGTGGAATCAGGAAGGCAAAAAAACCCCAAACCTTAATTGTTAAGATCTGTTAAATTTCTTGATGATGACAAAGTTCTTCAGATGGTTAAATCTCCAGGTAGGCTTGGGAATTAATGCTGAATTTGAGGATGTGCTTTGCTGAGCTGTGGACTTTTTGTGCAGATCAATGACTTGGTTGATGCTCGAGATACAAATATGGGAGCGTGGTTTGAAGCCCAGGTTGTCAACGTAACCAGGAAAAAACCTACAAAGGAATCAGCTGAGAGTTGCACAGATCCCGATCAGCCAACAACCGTTCCTGAAGAAGATGTGATATACCACGTGAAATACGAAGAGTGAGTTTTGTTACCTTCTTGGCTAATACAGTCATTTGGATTGTGGCATTGACGGGAAGTTTTATTGTTGAAATCCACAAGGTAAACCAGAACTGGGCTCACTTGGCAATTACAGTTAATGGGGCTCAAAAATGTAAGTTTGTCTTACAGTTGGAATTCCAGGGGGCTGGAATGATGGTTTTAGAACTATGAAATGCTATTAACCAAGTTTTAAATGGGATACAACAGTAACAAAGTTAGACTGCCCGATTCTGGCTGAGTCAGAGTGGGAGAAGGGGATTTTATTCTTGATATTCTTTTATTTTGTGCGGCATCGGTTCTTTAATCAACCCCTCTGGATAAAATCCATTACTTATAACAACTTGTGATGTTGAATCTGATTTTCATTCTCTGTCCCTCTGTCCCCTCCCTTCTACTTCAAGTTACCCAGAGAACGGAGTTGTAGAATTGAGTTCGAGCGATGTACGGGCTCGTGCACGGACTATTTTGAAGTGGCACCAGCTAGAGGTAGGACAGGTGGTGATGGTCAACTATAATCCCGATGAACCAAAAGAGAGAGGTTTTTGGTACGATGCGGAGATTCTGCAAAAAAGGGAAACGAAAATGATCAAGGAGATAAATGCAAAGATATTACTTGGGTAAGCAAATTCATAATGTGGAATAAATTGAATTCTCCAACTCTGCTTAAGTTTTTGTGAGGTTTAAGTGACTCTGCTGATACAACTGATGCAAGAAAAATGGTGCGAGGGCAGTTCTGGGTGAGAAGCCAGTGTCCTTCTTGGGTGATTGATGTTGTACTGCCTTCTTGATTAACTTTTGCTGGAGGAATTTAACTTTAAGCTTTAATGAATCATGGGGTGTGCTGATCTGTGGGTTCACATAATGCTGGGAGAATGCGAAGCCCCATATTCACTAAGAGATGAAGAATTGTTTACTCCATTAACTATCCTTAATGATTTTACAGAAAATTTGGTGTAATATTTGCTGCTAGATATGATAATATAGGCTGAATCCTCACTTTACATCCAGTTCTCTCCTAAAGAAGAAAATGAGCCTACATCTAAGGGACTCTCGGCTTCAGGGGACAAAAAAGTATTTATTTTTTTAAGTTTCACAGTGTTGGCCCCACAGTGATTCTGACATTTTAACTATAAAATATAATCAGAGTTGGTCTGAAACAGGGAGAACAGTTACTAATGCTGAACTGAAGGCTACAAGTGCCTGGGTTTTTGTTGAGCCAAGAAGGGATATACTTTAATGGCATGAAAAAGAGTTGATTCGTGGTGTCATGCCACTGTCCCCAGTGATGTGATGCTAGAACAGGTTTTGTGTGATGCAGGACTGAGTTCCGACCAGGCTGCATTATCGATGTACCTTCGCAGCTCTGAATTCGCGCCAGATGATACTTTCAAACTCTGATCTCTTTGACTTTTATCTCCTTTTCCTTGCAGGGAGGCTGGGGATTCCTTGAATGACTGCAGAATTACATTAGTGGATGAAATTTATAAAATTGAAGAACCAGGCACTGCTTCTCCAATTAGTGCCTGTCCTTTAAAACGTGAGTCTCTTGGATGTCTCGGTTCTACCTTGTGATGTCCTGCTGATTGTCTTTGTGAGGATCAAAGGTCTAAGAGTTCTGAGGCACTTGTAGTTGTGACTCCTTTTGACTATTTCAAGGGTATCTTGGCACTTTCTGGAGGCTGAAGTGGCCTGTGGTTTGTTTGTGCCAACAGGACAGAACGGACCTGTGTGTAAAGCTTGTAAGGACAACCCCAACAAGACTTGCAGAATCTGCGCGTGCCATATCTGTGGAGGCAAACAAGATCCAGATAAACAGCTCATGTGTGATGAGTGTGACATGGCTTTCCACATCTACTGCCTCAACCCTCCCCTTAGCAGTATTCCAGATGATGAAGACTGGTAAGTTCTAAGTATGTGTGTGGAATTGCAATTACCTTCTAATTAGGAGCAGAAAGTGAAGTCTAGGGCTTCATGCTGCCCTTAGGTGGCAACGTTGTGAAGAGATGTTTGTGTGTGTTTGTTTGGTTTTTGGTAGGACTTTATAGCTTTTCTTGAGCACCAGTTTAGTGAGAGTATGTTTGAAGCCACTGGCTTTGAAGCTTCTTTCTCTGATTTGGGCATCTCTATCCCTGTTCAAAGAGAAGTGCAGCCACCAATAAACCAAATGCAAACCTGATGCCAGGAGGTGTCACTTGGGTAACGGTTCTTCTGGGTTGCTTATAGATAGTCCACAGGCCCCATCACTGCATTAGGCTGGTGATATATACTGTTCTATACACAAAATATATATGGTGATAGATATATAGGGATAGATGTAGATAGTGAAATACATCTATCTATATCTATATAAATAGCAATACATACTTTTTTTTTTATTCCATTTGTCCTGTTTCCACATTTTATACAATGTTTTTAATGATACAGCAGATTTCCTGACACATGTGCAGTGGGTTAGAAGACTGTGCAGGGATACCAGCTCATACTGGTCTAATTCCAGTGGGGAGAGTTGTTTCATGTCCTCTCTAACTTCACACGGGGAAGCGGTAACATTATAGCTCAGTATGATTTCAGGAAATTCTCTGTTAAAGGCTTTGCTACTAGTTAATTTTTATCAACTGGTGACTTTAGGTATTGCCCTGAATGTCGAAATGATGCAAGTGAGGTGGTTTTAGCAGGAGAGAAATTAAAAGAAAGTAAAAAGAAACAAAAGATGGCATCCGCTAATTCATCCTCACGGAGAGACTGGGGCAAGGTCAGTTCAAAAAGCTATTTTATTTTGAAGAATAGTGTGTGTTACTTCCTTGAAGTTGGTTGTGCTGATCGGTTTGTGCCCTTTGAAACAGGGTATGGCATGTGTTGGTCGCACAAAGGAATGTACCATCGTCCCCTCCAACCACTATGGACCAATTCCTGGGATTCCCGTTGGCACCATGTGGAAGTTCCGAGTTCAGGTAAGAAGCTGAACCCTGTCCCGAGCCCCTGTAGGGAAAACTGGGAATGATCCAGCTCTTCCGAGGCACCTGAAACAGTTAATCGTAGAGTGTGTGTCACTGGATGTGTGAGTGCAGAAAGGAAAGAATTCTGGCTTTGTCTAGACCAAGTGTTCCATAACTAATGCCCCATTGTCCGAGCCTTTCAAGGGTTTTTTTTCTTTGGTCCTTTTTTGGTGACTCAACCCTCAAACCAATGTATTTGTTTCCAGTAGCCTGTCCTGCAGATGTGTGGTATCTCCCACTGGTTCTGCTGGTAACAGGTCTCTCTCGGGTACCTGGATACATTAAACAGGTTTTCTCATCCTGTTGGAAAGTTGGGGAAGAAAAAGCCCGGAACTATCCAGCTCTTGTTTTCCAGAATTAGATGGAGGCTGCTATTGCAAGTCTTTCAAACCAATCTCCTTATGCAGGCATTTAATTTTAATACCTACATTATTCTAAAATTCTGGGAACTTAATAAGCAATCTCAGTGCGAAGATCCAAATTTCTAAATGAACATCACAAAAAAATATCCATGTGTTCAATTTACTGAAATATTCAATGGCTTTGGGTATTTTTAAAGCATTTTTTCTTTTCTCTGCCTAGAGCTTTTTGGAGGATAGTGGCAAAACAGTTTCACACTGTAATATAAGCAAACCAAATCTGAAGTGGAACTATTAGTTAATTTAGTTCCAAGACTGACAGATAGTGATGTTATTTGTGGCCTGTTGAACAGCAGTTGCCCAACAAATTCTGTTTTCACCCCAGGTGAGCGAATCTGGTGTCCACAGGCCCCATGTAGCAGGTATCCATGGCAGAAGTAATGATGGTGCCTACTCCTTGGTTCTGGCAGGAGGCTATGAAGATGACATAGTAAGTGAATCTTGATTATTTATGTCTGAGAACCAAACAAACTCATCGTTAAAACAAAGGCTTGACCTTAATTACTTTTTACACTCTACATGAGACACTCATCTTGATGATACTTATGTTCTTCAGAAGAAAACTAGGCAAAGGAATACTACAGTTCAGTAATATGTGTTAACCCAAGTAATGGGATAATCTGAATTAAGTTTCATATCCACGTGTCAGCTTTCAGTCCAAGGGTCCTTAGCTGCCTTCTCAGGGTGTGCACTGCATCTGTGGTTTGAAGAATCTCATGGTACGTGTTGACAGGTCCTTGTCTGTCAGGGGAGTGTTCAGAGCAAAACTAGGGACAGAAGTTCTGCTTCTGGCTACACCGTTGGGTTCTCCTGGCCAGATCTCACCCCTCCGAGGGGTCAGGCTCTACCAGCCTCTACGGCTCGTTCTTGTGGGTCACCACTCATGGAAAAGAGAGCCAGGAGTTTCAGTGGCTGTGCCAAACCTGAATCCTGGCTGCAGGGTCACGTACCAGTGCAAGTGCTGAGGTGCCAGTTATGGTTTCCTTCTCTGGAAGGTGCCCCCAGGCTTCCCAGCAGCTCCAGTGCCCGTGGTGAGCCACTCTCGGGGCAGAGGTCTCTGTGAAGTGTGTGACAAGACACCAGTTGTCACCCTGACTCCTCTCTTGGCAGTGGAAGGGAGGGCCATGGACTGAGTCTGGGAGCTTAAACAGAGGAAGCACCTTTTTTTCAGAATATCACATTAGAACTACTTGACTGAAAGACTCTTCTGCTTTTATTGAATTATTTTTTTATGAATGTGTCGAAACCATCCATATACGTTTCAGGATCATGGAAATTCCTTCACATATACAGGGAGCGGAGGGCGTGATCTTTCTGGAAACAAACGCACAGCGGAACAGTCTTGTGATCAAAAACTCACCAACATGAACAGGTCAGCAACCTTCCCGCTCTGTCCCTAACCTTAGGACTTGGCAACTGGGAACCCAAAACATTTTGTCCCGTTTCCAAAAGAAACAGGCGAAGTGGAAAAACTGTCAAAATTAGGTTTTGACGGTGCTGGAGGCTGCAGATCAGTTGCACAATGGAAATGCTTCTCACAGTGAATGGATTAATGAAACAATTGTAAATGGTATTAGTCTGACAGTAAATATTGACTGAAATTTAAGGAACAGAGTAGTAAATTAGCCTAGACATGTTTATAGCCTCTTCTGAGGACCTTTGCAGCCACTGGTCACCCTGGGAGACCAGATCACTTGTAATTCTGGACTGTATTCTTACAAATAAATGTGGATTGGAGTGGAGGAGGTGGTCTGTGCAATTACAGCAGGGTAACGTAATGAAGAATCAGCCTATTTAAAATGTGGCTTCCAGTCAAGAGGCTTAACGACTATCTCCCAGAGTTCTCAGTGTTATACAAGATACTTGAAAGCGTTCCTAATTAAGATAAACAAACAAAACAACTGGCTACATCCTTTTTCCTCCAAAAAGATTCCGAAGGGTCTTCTCTACCTGCAAAGGGGCAACAGCTTCCAGTTTTTCAGGAGTCGCTGCTGTAGCTTCTGCTGCTCCTCTCAGTATTGTACTCAACTCTCTCAATGTGTTGCTCTCAGTCAAATACTATAGTTTGAATTTATTATTTGTTAGTAGCTGGTTAATTATGAAAACTCTTTGCTCTGTCCTCCGATTCTGAAGGGTTCTGCCCTGTAAAGACACTAAGTTAGTCAAATTTTCTCTTGCAGAGCTCTGGCTCTGAACTGCAGTGCCCCCATCAATGACAAAAACGGAGCCGAAGCCAAGGACTGGAGAGCTGGGAAACCTGTCCGAGTAGTGAGGAATGTAAAAGGAGGCAAACATAGCAAATACGCTCCCGTAGAAGGGAACAGATACGATGGAATATATAAGGTAAGAAGGATTTGAATTCCTTTACTGAATGAGGAGAATTTGGTTATGGCCGGTGGATTTTTATGGTGTATGATGGACTTGCATCTGACTTTTTTAGGTTGTGAAATACTGGCCCGAGACGGGGAAATCTGGATTTCTAGTGTGGCGTTATTTGCTTAGGAGGGATGATGAAGAACCTGCTCCTTGGACCAAAGAAGGAAAGGACAGGATGAAAAAGCTCGGCCTAACAATGCAGGTATTCCTCTGGAACATCAGCAGGGTTCCCTGGACAAGGAACTTGCTGGACATAAGGAATTCTTCTATTATACATTTTATTGAGGATAATCCTTGTGTAAGAATTGAGACATCCCCTGAGACCGAGGGGGACAAAAGTGCTTTCAGTCTTGTGGGTGGTTTGATTTCTTTTTACATCAGGAGGTCAAATGGACAAAACTCACTTTCTTGTACAGAATTTTCAGGCCAAGTAAGAGATTTGGCAGAGCAGGGATCTATTGCTTAAACCAGAGCAGTTCTCCAGACGTTGTTCTTCTGACCTGTAACAGTCTCTAAGTCTGTCAAAGGCGCGTTTGCATTGGATGCTCTTTCTTTTGTGTTTTCCTGTAGTATCCTGAAGGGTATTTGGAAGTCGTTGCAAACAAAGATAAGGAGAAAGAAAATAGCGGAGATGATGAGTTTGATACCCCGGGGAAAGGAAAGAGGAAAAGGAAATCAGCAGGTTTGTGGCGTAGGCAAGTGGATATAGAAAGCCTTGTAGGTTTTTGTACATTTTATCTAGTTATTATTTTCTGGTTGCTGTTTGTTTGTTTGTTTAAGAAGTTGTTGTGTTTTCTTTCAGGTGGGGAGGAAAAACTCATTACCTCTCCCACAGGGACTCCAAAGAAAACTAAAGTTGAGCCATACAAGCTGACATCTCAGCAAAAATCTCTTATAAAAAGTGACGAAGCCAATGAAAAACTGTGGAATGAAGTACTAGAAGCTCTCAAAGATGGACCGGTACGTCACGCTTCTCTTTACAGATATAAACTGACAACTAATTAGTATACTATCCCTAGACACAGAGTTCTTGGCTGCATAAAGAAACAGCCTCAGACCTACAGCACTTTTTTTTCACTGTAGACATTCCCAGCCTAAATTTAACGTAATATATTTGAGGCCAGTAAGCAGGAGAAGAATTTGCTAATGGGACTATTTTTTTTAGCTTCTTGAAATTTATAGAAAAATTTTCTATGTCTAAAGTAACCCATTGCATTAGCTGTGTCTTTCAGAGAGCAGGAGCAACAAGTTTATTCACGTGTTGTTCTTTACAGAAATTTCTAAATAAAGTTGAAGAGGCCTTTTTGTGTATCTGCTGTCAGGAGGTCGTGTTTCGGCCGGTCACAACTGTGTGCCAACACAACGTGTGCAAGGTGAGCCATCAGCTCTTCTGGTGAGGCCTATGAAGCCAACGAGTCTTGAGCTCGTTCAGTGGGGAGAGAACTGGTGTGTGGGGGTGTAGATTTGTGGTTTGTTTTTTTTTTTGGCCAGTAGTTAGTCCTTTGGCAAGAGGCAGGTTTGTATTTTAAAACTTTAATAGGATCATAGGTTGGAAAGGACCTCTGAGATCATAGAGTCCAACCATCAACCTGATGCTGCCAGAACCACCGCTAAACCATGGCCCTTGATTTGATGACTGTTCTTGGGCTCAGAAGGTTTTTTTGGCATGTGCTTTAAAGACAGCTCCACTATTGCATTGCTATGACCAGATTCCTACCCAGTTCCTTTAAAAGATGACACGAGCTGCTCTGTGGGCTCAGTGCTGCTGGGTGACACTGAGGGGTTCCACGGAGTTACAGAGAGTAGGGGGTTTGTTTTGTTTTTTGAAGAATAATGTGTTTTTGCAGAAGCTCCAACAGTCTTTAGTGGCTCCAGGGGAATTCTTGATCTTTAGAAATGTAATTGAATGAAACTGGGGAGGTCCCAGCTGACTGGCACCTAGCAAATGTGACACCCATCCACAAGAAGGGTCAGAAGGATGATCCGGGGAACTCCAGGCCTGTCAGTGTGACCTCAGTGCCTGGGAAGGTGATGGAACAGATCATCCTGAGTGCCATTCTGCAGTGCATGAAGGATGCTCAGGTGATCAGGCCCAGGCAGCACGGGTTCACGAGGGGCAGGTCCAAACCTGATCTCCTTCTACGACAAAGTGACTTGCTTGGTGGATGATGGAAAGGCTGTGGATGTTGTTTACCCTGGACTTTAGCAAGGCATTTGATACGGTCTCCCACAGAATTCTGGTATCTTCTCCCAGGGAACAGGCAACGGGACAAGAGGAAATGGTTGTGCCAGGGTAGGTTCAGATTGGATATTAGGAACAATTTTGATCCTGAAAGGATTATTAAGCCTTGGAATGGGCTGCCCAGGGAAGGGGCACTATCCCTGGAGGGATTTAAAAGACGGGTTGACATAGCGCTTAAAGACATGGTTTAGTGATGGTTTTTGTCAGAGTTAGGTTGATGGTTGGACTAGATGATCTTAAAGGTCCCTTCCAACCCAGACAACTCTAAGTGCTGTTGCATCTAAGGAAGGACGTTCTCTTTCCAGCTGTGCTCATTGTGCTCGGCCTCTCTCGGCTCCTGTCACAACCTGGATGTTAAAGGCATCTCAGTTTTCCACTGTGGGTTCTGCAGAATCGGCTGAAGGGCACATCTCTCTTTCTTAACCAATTATTTCTTGATTTTTTTATTCCTCACCAGGATTGCTTGGATAGATCCTTCCGAGCTGACGTGTACAGCTGTCCCGCCTGCCGCTATGACCTCGGCAAAAATTACACCATGCAAGTGAATGAGACGCTGCAGAGTGTCCTAACCCAGCTCTTCCCTGGCTACGGCAACGGACGGTGATTCTGTAAAGCACTTCGAATTTTTCTTTTATTCAAACTTATTAATTAATGAGTTTTCAATGGGCTTAATTTAAAAAAAAAAATGAAACAAAACAAAACAGTAGTCTGTGTTCTCCCAGACCCCTAAAAAAGTTTACTGTCTTCCTTGTTTTTAAAAAAACTATAAACTTCAAGGAATATCCTTTTTTATGTTTGTGGGTTTTGTTTTTGTTCTAAATGTTTAACTTTGCATATTTTTTTTGTCCCCCTCCCAATCTGCCATTCATCAGCACAGAATTGTTTTTGGTTTTTTTTAAATGGATTTACAAAGTGCTTCCGGTAAGGCTGCTAATGATTATGAAAGTTCTCAGAGTGCCCCCTCTTTTATTTTTCTTTTTTTTTCCTATTCCAAAAAAAAAAATATAATGGCTTGGTTGCTAGAACAATCTTCACCGTTTGGGGATTTGGCCATCAAGGTAGAGTTGTGCATCACCTTGGCAGCATTTTGACGCTCAATTTGTACAAAGTGGTTCCTGGCTTAATGATCTTTTTTTGCCACAAGTGGGTATTTGCTAATTTTATTTTTTTTTTTAAGAACTGGGTTTTATACATTTGAGAAACCTATCAAAAGCCATTTCCTGCTAATTTTGTATATCGGAAAAAAAAAAAAAGAAAATAAAGCTGCTTGTGTATAGCCAAGTGGTGGGAGCAATATGAAGTACTACCTCAGCTGGACTTCTTTCTTATTAGGGAATTATTTGTTCAGCCAGGTGCTGTCTTCTATCCAGAAATGCCATTGTGGAATATACTAAAGCCATTCTTAAGTGCCTTTTGTCCTTTGCTGAAAGACTGGGCTCTGAATCACCACGTATATATATTATTTTTTTTTTCATAAGCACTGAATTGTTTAAACTCGCCAACCGGATTTTATTCTTTGGGTAAAATAGAACACTGTAGCTGTAAACCATTAGCACAGATCTGCGGACTTTCAGGTTTCCTCCTAATGCTGGGTGTATTATGATAACATGACTTTTTTTCTTTGTTTTGCTGCATTTCTACCTGGAAATGGAGAATAACCGATTCTTGACTTTTTTTTTTTAATGAAACATTTTGTTTATTGTCCATGACACCGAGAAGGTGTACTTTTGTCAATGGGTTGTCTCTTTTTTCTACCATTACCAAAGTTTGCAGTTTAATACCTCAACAAGACAGGGATGTTTTTAATCACACTTTACTGCAGACAGACTGGAACAAATGTGCCTATTTTTGGTTTTCTTAACTCTTACCCTTTTTAAAATTATAATGTTAATATGTTAGGGAAAAAAACGCGTTTTATAGGGTTTTTTTGCTGAATTTGTCAATTTTTTGTACAATGTGCAAGTTGAAGTTCTCAAAATAAATATCTTTTCAGATGAAAATGTTGACTGTTTTCCTTTTAATTCTTTTTATCTGAAGCTGGTTTCCCCACCTAATTGCTTGTGCAGAAATTTGTATTTATGTTCAATTATGCTAAGCCTTTTTATTTTCTAAGGCTTATTACTTTCATTATGGTTTTTCACTACAAAGAAATTGTGGAAAATACTAATTTGATATTCTTTTCTTCAAAATATCTGCCTCTAGGCAATAGTGTTCAACTGAAAAAAAAGACTCCAGAATCTCTCTTTGGGGCATAACTTATGTTAGATTTCCAGAGAACTGAAATCCAAATATCAACTGGCAATTAGAATTGCCTGCATACATATCAAGTAAGACCAAAATTGTTAGAACTGTCACGTCATGCACTGTATTGAAGGGTTTTATTACCTGTGGTGTTAGCATCTCCATCAACTTATCAAACCAGAGGAATAAACTAAAACACAGGCTTTCATGAACAAATGCAGATGAAGTAAATGGAGAAAACCACAGGCATGTTAAAAACAAAAGCTGTGGAACCCTGCAACTGCTGTTTAATCTGTCTTTCATTTTATTTTAATATTAGTGTTAACATTAAACACTTTCAATTTCAGGTATTTAAATTTCATTGAAACTGTCCTAAGTTTTAATCTATGTTGTGATGAGAAGAATTTGGGGTGAGTGGGTGAAATGGAGGAAGCTGTCTGTATATTTAAATTGAAAGAATCTACTGCAATAACTTCCTTAGTCTATTGGGTTGGTTATTATTTAGAATTTGGAAAACAAACTTTGTTTTCCTATGTAGCTTTCAGTGTACTGAGTGTTTATTTAGCATAAATTAGGATTTCTCTGCAAATTAAACACTTTATAATTGGGGGCTTGCATTTTTCTATATAAAGCTCTGCGAGGAAAATGATGGTGCTATAACGTGAGCTGGTGTGTGGCTTTGGATATGAAGGGATTGTGTGTTTTAATGGTAAAATATCTCCTTCTCTGGAGATATTCAAAATCAGCTCTGAGTTTTGAGTCCAACCTGCTCTAGGTGACCCTGCTTTGGCATCTCTGAAGGTTCATTCCAACCCAGATGATTCTGCGATTCCTAGGGTGATGCTTCATTTCGTGTACATTTATACTGTGAAATTCTGGAGTAAATATCCAATATGTGATCCGATAAAATAAATGTTTTGTAGATGAATAGGGAAGCAAGAATAACAACATTACCAAAAAAAAACCACCACCAACAACACAAGGATCTTGTTTCTATTTTGGGAATTCCCATCTCACTCCCCAGCAAGTGTACAGAATCTATGGTCTGTGCGGCTTAATTGAGCACAAATTAAAAAATGCCCCTGATAGTTCTCCCCCCTGGCAGGCTTCCACAGTCCTGTAATTGCAGCCACTTTGAAAAGAGTTATCTGCTGTGGTGCTGGTGACTGCTGCCCGGGCTGCGAGGTGGCAGCTCGGGGTTACGGGTACTCACCTCGCCCCATGGCATCTCCGCAGCCTGGGGAAGGGCGAACTGCTGCTCCGGGTGGGGGGTGTCGGCAGGAGAAGGGCACCCACCTGCTCTCTGAAACCAGGCTGCCGTAATAACAGGGTGCTGCTCTATCTTCTGTGGGGGAATGGGAATAAGGTGGAGGTAAATTGCACGGCTCTGAGGGGTATTCGGCACACTGTCGGTAGCAGATGGTTAACTAACTTATTTTTGGTTGGTTTTTTGTGTTGTTTTTTTTTTTAAAGCTCCAGGTAGAGGAATCTAGAAGGAGCCTCAAACTCCCACCTGAATGCTGCGAGAGCCTGAGCACGTTACATTTCTATGTTCATTTCTCTCAGGGCCGTGCTTCCTCGGGTCCCTCCGGGGCTGCCCCTCCCTGCAGGGCTGAGGCGGCCTGTTCGGGGGGAGGCACCCTGTGCCGGGGAAACCCCCCGGAGGCTGTCACCGTCTCTGTCACATGTCATGTATGCCATCTTTAACACCCTTCTGCTACCCCCGCTCCACGTTCTCCTCAGGAAGCGAAGTGACTGGGGCCGCCCTGTCAGGCTGCTCCTCGGGCCTGTGCGGGCCCGCCTCGGGGTGAACCCCCTCAGGGCGCGACGCCACGGCCTTGAGGGCGCTGTCCGCGGGCTGGGGGGACCCAGGGAAGGTTAATGATGGCTTCCCCCGGGGCTGCTCGGCCCCGGTGCTCCCCTGCCCCGCCACCATGGGGCCACCCCCGGCCGGTCCCTCCCCGCCCCATTGGCGCAGGGCGGCCGCAGCGCCCCCCACCCCCCCCCCCTCCCGCGCGCTGCTGTGCGGCTCCTCACGTACTCACCGCCCCGCGCCCCCGCCGGAGCGCACAGCCGTGGGGCTTTGACAGGCACCCCGCATCGCCTATGGGAGCCCACCTTCTCTCTCTCTTGTCCAATAGCAGCCGAGGGCGGGCCGACGTCTCCCAACGTCTGTGTTCTATTGGCGAACAGCGAGTGAGCGACGTGAGCGCGACCGGCCGCCCCGCCTGTTGATGGGTGGGCCGTTACCCGGAGCAACCCGCCAATAAACGGGCGCCTTCGCCTTGTTGTTTGGTGACCGCCTTCGCCATGGGACGGACCAGCCGCCGTTCACAGCTCAGACGTCCAATTGCGACGAAGGCGGCGTCGGCCGCAGCCAACGAGCTGGGCGAGGAGGCGGGCGGCAGGTGCTGGCCGCGGGGTGCTGCGCTCTGCTCGCCGCCCCCCTTCCGCTCTGCCCCCAGCGCCGGGCCGCTCTGCGCTCCACTGACGGCCAGCCCAGGGCCGCCGCCGCCGCTGAGAGGGACTGACGGCGGGCTCAGGTACGGGAGCAACCGGCGCCTGCCTCCCTCCTTCCCTCTCTCCCCTACCGGGGCCTGCGGCTCCACCCCCGGGACCGCGGCGCCGGAGCCCCCCGCTGCTCGCGCT
>JAOQGH010000014.1:5794183-5816709 GCA_025769975.1 Gallinago jamesoni | reverse complement strand
TCCTGTCCCTGGGCACCACTGAAAACAGACTGGCCCCATCCTCCTGACACCCACCCTTGAAGTATTTATAGGTGTTGGTCAGATCCCCCCGCAGTCTTCTCTTCTCCAGACTGAAAAGCCCCAAGTCCCTCAGCCTTTCCTCATAAGAGAGTTGTTCTGGTCCCCTCATCATCTTTTAGCCCTTTGCTGTCCCCTCCCCAGCAGTTCCCTGTCCTTCTTGAACTGGGAAGCCCAGAACTGGAAAACTTGAACTTTACTTTATTGCATGCTGAGGCTGTGGTTTGAGATGGTGGCTGTGCACTACTGCCGTGGAAGTCCCACCATGGCAGCTACACGCTTGTGTTAAAGCCCAGCCGTGTAACCAGAGCCGTCTCCCTGATCATTTTGCACCGTGGCACCACAAATCATCGTGTTTGGCAGAGGAAAAGAACAAATGGCTGCGGATGGAAGCGAGGTAGCTCTCCAAGTTGGTACCGCTGTGAAATTTCCTCCTGCTTCAAACTGTGGCCAGCTCTTTGTTTATTCTGTGAGGTTTTGACGGCTGTGGCTCTCTTTCCTCCGGCAGGGTGTGATACCGGTGCCAGCGTGTGTGCCCACCCCCCGGGAGTGCAGGCGAACCGTGTGTCTTCTGCTCATGGTCGGCAGCAGGTCATGGGGTGCGCTTGGGAGGAGGTTTCCCTGTGTCTTTTCAGCCCCTTCCAACACAACCCAAGTGAAATCTCGCAGAGTTGCTGTGGATCCCTTGTATACTCTTCTCACAAAGTTATTTTTTGCTTCCTGTGGCTTCCATGCAATGGTTTTGTCTACCAGATTTTGAACGCCTACTTTCTTCTTTTTTGCTCCAGGCATATGTTCCGAAGCGCCTTTTCCTCCCTCTTTTTGAATTTTGGTTATTTGTCTTCGAGGGAAAAAGCTAGTAAGAGGTTTTTTTGGGGGGCTGATAGTGGAGAACTGCACCTTTGGAGAGACAGCAAGCTGGTTCAAAGTGGTTTTGCCAGTTTTGTGCGGTGCGATGTAAGCGGCAGCAGGGACATATAGCACTCGGGGACGAGTTTACCTTTAGACCTGGTGCCTTCTTTAAAGGGCTCTGAAGGTAAACACCTTCTGGTTTGTCAAACAAACTGATAATCCCAGAGAGTATTTTATTTTTCTATTTAGCAAGATTAAAGATGGTCTTCTAGTGTTACTGTATAAACAAAGTGAGTCTTCTGTCATAAATTCTGCCCTGTTTTTACTGTGCAAATCCGGATTAATAATGGAGGGTTTATAGCAGACTGGCAGGACTGGTTTGCAGACCTGTGCCCTGGGTGTAGGTGATGGGTTTATCTCCAGCGCTGGTGCCTAAAGGTAAGGTTCCTTTCCACTAATAGTTGCTTCTTTCATTCAAAGTCACCCCCTGACTCAAAAGCGGAGGAGCATGAGTCGGAATTATCCTCTCCTCTGCGATCAGTAAGGGGGGGAGCAGTGGGGAACTGCTTGAAAGTCCCAAGCTTTTCCCTGGAGAAAGGATTCCCTGTCCTGGAAGTCCTTTCGCCAGCGCAAGCGGTTGATCTCGGCTGGGTTTCTTGGGCTTTTTCTCTGCCGTACAAAGGTTTCAATCAACAGGTGTGGGATTTCAGTCACAAAAGTATCTTTAGTTCACATCAGTTTTAGAGGGAAAAGTCTCATATAAAAGTCGTTGAAATAAAAAACCCCATTCTTTGTGTCCACCGAGATCACCCCTCTGGAGACAAGTTTTAGTGTTTCCTTAGCACAGTTGCAAATTAGAAGGTATTTCATAATATTCCAGGTCATTACTCTCTCTTACAAAGAAACAGAACGTACCCAGCTGAGAAAAATACCCTAATACTTCTTTTCAAGAACTAATAGGGGGCTTAGACTCTTTCTGCAAAATCATCCTTTTCACTGTAATAGTGAAGAGAGAAGAGTTTGTTCATGTCGTTGCCGCCCGCCCGGCTGCATGGCAGAGCCCAGCGTGGAAGCAAAGGGCTTTCAGTGTTCTCGGAATAGTGGGATTCTGCTGTGAGACCCCCAGTGATGCTGCTGAGCTCGTCATTGAGCTTTCATCGAGGTGTCTCCCACAAGGGGAGCCGGGCTCCTGTCACTTGTCTGCTGTCCTATGTGGTACCTGGAGCTGGGAAGGAGTTGACAGTAAATACTGCCGCTGTTTATCCATAATACATTAGTGCTGCTGTGTGCAAAGTGGTTAAGAAAGAAATCCTTTTCTCCCAAAGCTTTTGCTCCCTGGGAGGCAGCACGTGCAGGCAGGGGCTTTGGACACTGATTCTCCCTTCCTGTGTGCTCTGTGGCTACTTTTTTGTAATAACTTAATTAGTTTAGTTGGACGAACATGCATCCCAGCAAACATTATCTAGGGTATGTGTTAGGATGTTCCTTAGAATAAAGAGATGGGATTTAACATGGGAAAATCTGCTGTGCTTTGCTGTCTGTGCACTGCAGAGTTCCAGAGTGACCAGCTTGAGGCAGGTAGACCTTTTAATTAATTGATTAAGCTTTGCATGAGGTAGTTTTTGGTCCCATCCCCTTGTTGTAACATGTACTTTGACTATTTGCTCCCGGTTCGCAGAATAAAAATTGGGATGGCTGGAAGTCGTCTTGAGGAAAAGATGGGATAAGACCTGGCTTTGACTATTTTATGTTGGTTTTTTTTTTTTTCCCCTGGTTTTGGGTAAAACTGCGGATACTGGGAAGGCATCCCTGGAGCAGATGGTGCTGGCAGGGATCCTCCTCAGGATGGAATTCAAGTTCCTTTCCCCAAGCCAGATGCCCTGATGGGCCGGTGTTGCTCCGAGCCCAACTCGGGGCTCCCTGCGCCGCTGAACCTCTCTGGCATTTCTCGACCCGGGTTAAAAATAGCCAAAGTATTCTTGGTAGGATTGCATTGGAATAAAAGTTTGGGGATGGTTTCTGTCCCCGTCCCATTTCTCAACAGGCACTTTTCTTCCAACTCTTCACCAGGATCAGCCGTATTTCCCTGGTGAATAATGTTTTCTTCAGCAATTTTGGAGACGCCTCCGGCAGATGGATGCCCTGAGCTTATCAGCTCCCGTGGTTCAGCTTGGGGACGGGAGAAACTGTTTCCTTTCTTGGATTTCTGCAAAACGTTTGTGTAGTAAATTGTTCTTGTGGGTATAGATTGAGTATTTTTCTTATCTTAAAGTGCTGACCCTGAAATGTAACAAATTTATTTTGCTGTATGGCGAGGTTAGAAATCTCTTCCAGCAAGGCCGAGGGCTTGGTTAAAGATTGCAACAGTTTCTGCTGGAAATGCAGTTGTTAGAAATATCTGTTGGATTGAAAGGAGTGATTTTGCTCTGGGATATTGTGTGATATTTTATTATGGAGTGTTATTGCACCTCTGGCTTGGGAAGAGCTCTTGAGATGTCACCTCTAGTTTAGGACACTGTAACCTTTGAGGAGGTTTGGGGCAGATGCTGGAGGACAGGACGAGCATGTGAGAGGCTGTGATTTTGTGCGTGAAACTCCTTTACAGACTGCCTTGGGGAAGGGCTTAGGCTTGCAGATGACTGTGTTGAAATAAATTTTACATGAAAGCTACTCTGAATGTTTCTAAAAATTTCTATTTTCTAAAATTTCAAGTCAAAACTGTTCATTGGATTGTGAAATGAAAAAAAACAAAACTGCTTTACCCAATTGAAATTGTAAAGGAAACCTTGGTGCCTTGGGTGAGCAGGGTGTTGAGTCTGGCCAAATTAGTGTGTGATGCTGGTTTTAATTGTAGGAGCAGACAAAAGTATCTTCTGTCCCTATGGAGAAGTGTGAGTTTTGTGTCCTGCTCACTGCTTCAAACACTGATATAACAGTGTTTTTCTGGTTAGTTTTGTTTTTCGTAACACAGAGAGTACTTTTAGTACTGGAACTAAACCTGGAACACTTTTTGGCTAGATCGAAATCCATTTAAATCCGAACATACTCTGCTTGTGATTTAGAACTCACATTTGACATAGTGTTGCTGCACCTTTTATTCCTTAAAAGCCTCGTACTGCCCTCTCCTGATAGCTTCAGCATATTGTGTGTGCTGCGGCTGCTTTTCTGACATGGAGAATGTTTTCGTAGTTATGTTTGCAGCTGAAATACCATTAAAATCTTTTGTTTGCCTTAAAAGTTTCCAGTGTAACCCTACAAAGATCAATTTTAAAAATTGTGGTTTCATATTGAATTGTTTTGAATTTTTTTTTCCCCTTGCCCATTTTGAAGTAAATCGAAACTTTTGCTATTCACATTGAAAGATGTTTTGAAATTGTGCATTTGCGTTTCTTTTAGGAATTGTCTGACCTTTTGTTTTGTCTATGTACATTGCAAATACAAAGTGTAATGAAATTAGATTTAAAACCCCCATGATTTTATAATTTTTAATGCAGTATAGCACGTGGAAAAAAACCCAAATATTGGCCAAAGCTGTTGGTTTTTGAAACTAGATACCGGTGACCTCTGTTCTGCTGAGCTCCAGTTTTGTTTGATGAATGGAGGGACAGCGTTCACTCTGAGCTCTATATTTAGGCTCTGTCCAGTCTCTCGGATGGTACTGGTATCGGGAGTTCCCTGACACTTGACCCTGCTGACAAATAGACTAAGTGATTTTTGATCAGAAGCTCTTCGTATCCGTGTTAGAGGATGGTAGTTAAAAATACTTCTTAAGGAAACAGGGGGGAGAAATGAAAAAATATATCCATGCCTTTCTGTGAAATTCATTAAAGCAAATAGAAAGAAACCAAAGGTTTTTAACCAATATTTTATTTTTCTGACGTTCTTCTTTCTTTCTCCCTTTTTTTTCCCCCTCTCCAGGCGCTGCCGCCGTACTGTAAATATGGGGTCGGAGCAGAACCCTGGCTGTAAGATCATGACCTTTCGTCCCACCCTTGAGGAGTTTCGGGACTTTGGGAAGTACATTGCTTACATGGAATCCCAAGGAGCTCACCGAGCAGGGCTGGCCAAGGTGAGTGCGTCCCGTCCCGCAAGCTGCCTTCCCCAGGCTCCACTCTGGATAAGGCCTCTATGAAGTTCCACAGCTCAGAAGTGCTTTGCTTTCATGTAATCCAGAGTGTGCATTTGAAAATTGCACTTGCAATCTCTGTTTTGGTTGAATTACAGAGGAAAGGCAGAGGAGTTACAGGCTTTGGGTAAGAGTGAAAAAAGGCTTTGTTTCAGGCTGTCTTGTCCTGATCCCTAACTGGGAAACAAGGATGTTCGCGGCCCTTGCAGAGATGGGTTAATGGTATTTCTGTGTCCTCATTCGGTTGCTGAGGATACAGAGAGTGGTCGCTGTGGTTCCTCAAGGGCTGGAGGCATGAGGTTTTCAGCTTCCCCAGAGTGCAGGGTAAAAGATCAAGCTTATGGAGTCTAAATAGGTTTTGACTGAGGAGACAGGCTAAATAATATCTATACGAATGGGGGCAGAGTTTTTACTCTTGCTTTTTTTATTTTCTGGGCTACCACCTTATGCTGGCTTGAATCTAGGTCTGTAAACGTGTCCTCTATGTGATTCCCAAAATACCCAAAAGCTTTTTTGACCTTTAGGAACCGGTTCTCCAGCCAGCTCTAAAACGTCTTTCTGCTTCCTTCCCATCTGAATCTTTACGCTGAAAGTGCCAAAACATTATGAGAATCCTTCATGTGAAGCTTCTAAATTCCAGTACTTGACATACAACTGCTTTGAAAATGTAGGACTAGGTGATTAAAAAGTGTTTCTGTGACTGTGTCATGTTGCACCATAGGCTGAGGGAGAGAATTGTTCTGACAAGGTAGTTATGTATGGTATTTAGCAGAACTTAATAAAGTACAACAGAGAGATAAAGCTGTTAGGCATGAAATAATTCTTATTTCTTCCAAAACATAGGTCAATTACTGTTTTTATTACAGTTCTAAATAGAGCTGGGTATTGATAAAACTCTCTGAAATGTTTCCTTGCCCACTCAAGTGTACTGTCAATTACATTCCAGGAGTCCGTTAGGGTAGATTATTTTAATAAAGGTTGTTGGTGAATTCCAGGTGTAAAGAAATTACTCTACTTAGAGGACTGAATCTGAACGTTTCAAGTTCATTTTTGTGTGTCTGTTGCAACTGCGGTTCAGAGCCTTGTAACGGAACTAGAGCTCATCATATCCTGGAGGAACCATGCCCACGAAAATCAATAACTTGCCCTCCGGTTCCCGTAACTTTTTTTGGTTGATCCTTATACCAAATGAAATAGCAGATACTTTATTTTTTCATTCTGCATGCCCTCTGATTGTTCTCTGATCTTGAGCCTAGAATTGTTGGCGGCTCCTCTGTTTAAATTATAGCTTTTTCTTCTAGATTCAGCACTGTCTTGTGGCAGTTGTTTTGCACAGCCTCCAAGAGTGAGGAAAGAACTCTGGATGAGTTCCCCACTGGTTTTCTTTTGTTATTTTCTACCCCTCACCCCTTTTCACTTAAGGCGTTGGTCACTGATGTGTCACCTACAAATAAAGAAACTTCAACAGCAATAATGCAACAGGATTTCAAGCCTTTGTAGTTAAAAAAACCAAACAACTGAAACAAACAAAAGAAACACCAAACCCCAAGGAAACCCTAATATAAGTGAGGGAGTAGTAGTTTAGACTACGGTAAAAGGATATGGAGTTGTAGGGATGCAACATACTGATAAAGCTGCTGGAGTCTTCATGCAGCTTTGTGGAATGTAGGTGAGAGGAACACTGTTCTGGAGGGAGAGCTTGTGCAGTCTTTCTGGCACGCATTGTCATTCCTTGTCATAACTGTATCTGTCTTTATCATCACTGGCTGCCTTCTGTGACACTGCACTGAAGGGACTGCTAGCGGTGGCCCCCTGACCATGTCATCTAGTCCTGCTCCCCTGCAGAGGCAGGACGGGTGTCGTGTCCCATGTGCTGGTTATTTGAGCTGCTGCTGTTCTCCAGTGACCTCAGCAGCAGGGTGAGATACCTCCTGCTTCGACAGGGTTTGTTTCTTCAGTAGGACTCGTGTTTGCCTCTCGTGAACGTGAAGTTTGGTTTTCTTCTTTCCAATTCCAGGTGATTCCTCCCAAGGAATGGAAGCCCCGAAAAACCTATGATGACATAGATGACATGGTTATCCCAGCTCCCATCCAGCAGGTGGTTACTGGGCAGTCGGGGTTATTCACCCAGTATAATATACAGAAGAAACCCATGACTGTGGGAGAATACCGGCGTCTGGCTAACAGCGAGAAGTATGTTGGTGCTAAGTGATGTGCTTACACTGTGAAAGGGGGAGGTGTGCGGAAAGCCTTTCTTTCTAGAAACAAGCTGAAAAGAAAATGCAGTCTTGTTAAATAGGAAGCATTTTGGAGGAAACTGCTTTTTCTTGAAAGCTTACATCCAGAATCTCAAACAAGTTTGTAACTTGGTGGCTTTTGGTATATTGTAGACTGTGGGGTTTTTTTGTTTGTTTGTTTGTTTTTTTTTTTCTGGGAGTTGGTATAAGAAGATTCTTTGAAGTCAGTATTTGGCTAAGATTCTGCCTGAAAAGAATGGCTTGGGACTCAGAGAAGAGCTCCCAGTGTATTAATGGTTGTTCTGGAAAACGTCTTCCATTGCTGAGGCAGAAATACGTGTATCTTGGAGTGCCTGAGCTAACATTAATAACATGAGTGTCTTCCGAAGTTACTGGGAGCTTTGCTGAGCACTTCAGGTGGCTGGGACAAGCCAGCTGCTACAAGCAATACTGACCTTGCACAACCAACTTTGAAATATTGCTGATTCAGCATATCCACAAGTGCTTTACCTGCCCTCAGCTCCCTGTGCAATAACTCCATATTGTGCATCCTCGGGATGGGGACCTGGTGCTTCACAGAAGTGCACATCTTGTATGTCAATATGCACTGAGAGGTTTTGTAGAAAGATTTAAAAGGTGGTAAATAATACAAATCTGAGTAGAATTAAAAATGAAACGTACCTTCAGTAACCTCCTGAGTGTGTCTGCTTTGAAATTCACCTCTTCAGTTATTTATCAGTCTGTGGCGACTGTTCCTTAGGACTTCTTACAGCCTTATCTTCTCTGTGTTCTTATCAGGTATTGTACTCCGCGCCATCAAGATTTTGAAGACTTGGAGCGCAAGTACTGGAAGAATCTCACGTTTGTCTCGCCAATTTACGGGGCTGATATCAGTGGCTCACTGTATGATGCAGTAAGTGAAATGTTCCTCTCTTAGAGATACGGATACTGACTTCCTTATTCCTCTGTTCTCATTAAGGAGCAGTAGTTCAGGATTTATTTGAATTAGCAACCTTAAAAAAACCAAGGCAAATAATCTTTATTTTTCCCTTGTTACAAAAGTGTTACTAAACTTCCCACCTTCCCTGGAAATTCAGGTGAATAGAGTCACTGGAAGCTGTGAAAAGCTTAGTTTTAGTAGAGAAATGAAAAAAATAAATGAATGAGTTCTTTACAAAGTGTATGGCCAAACATTATATATAAACTTGCAGAAAAGGTTGTTAAACAAAACTGGACTGGTCTCATAATGGTGTGCCCAGGTATACGTAATATAAATTTAAAGTAAGCTCCTGATCCAGATCTCTATCACATTAGGGTTTGATTTTTTTCCTTTTCTTTTTTTTTTTTAAAGATTTCTGCTGAAGCACTTTAGAGAGCCAGAAAAAATAGAGCCAGAATTGGGTGCTTTATCAAATATACTTTTTTTTTGGATTCTTAACACAACTAAACTAGTTGCCTTTGGATTTTTAGTTTGTAAGCAGCTTTATTAGGGTACAATGCACCTGCGTGCTAAATTATTTTACATTTCAGATGGTTTAAGCTCTTTCCCTTGCTGAAATTGCATCCTGTGCTTTAAGTAATTCTGTTGTGGTTTCTTTTGCTGTAAATGAAAAAGGCTCCTTATCTTCTTCCTCTGCTCAGGCAGCTAATCTAAACCTCCTCAGAGGTTTTCTTTTGAGTGGAAAGTGGCCTTTTTTTTTTTTTTTTGTTGGAGTGTTGTCTGATTGTCTGTAGTATAAACTGTGTGTTAATGTAAAAGTGCCCTTTTATTGTCAGTATGGTTTAATTAATTGGAGTTAACAGAGATATCTGAGGCCTTCACAGCCAGGGACATCAAAGTTATCTGTAGTAGTTGATGCTTTGATGGGAGTATCACGTCTTGTTGGCAGTGGTGTGATCAGGGAAGGCGACGGGCCCAGGCACAAACACAAGCTTTAGGAGATGTAGCTTCTGTGATGTACTGAATATACAGTGTGTTTCCCTTAGTTTCCTTCGAGCTCCTATATGCAGAAATGAAATAATTCAATTACCAGTCAGACTTCAAGAACATTTCCTATTGTCCCATTACGGACATCGCAGCAAGCACTGGGCTGTCAGAGTTGTGAAGAACATTCTCCCTCCGCACTCCTTTTCCTCCCGCTTCTCAGCTGCTTCCTCTCTGCCCCCAGGGTCTTTTCCAGGTTTATGCAGAAAGTTTCGAGATGGAGCAGCTTGAGTTTCACTGTCCTGCAGTTACTGCAGGGAGGAGCAGACACTGGGATTGTTCTCATGGCTGTGGAGTGCACTGGGGAAAAGGGGTGGGAAGGAGACTGTTCGTCTCTTTTTGGAGACTGAGTTACTCTTTGGGCAATCTCAAGGTTAAAGATTTGCACCAATTTATGTGACTCTTTCTGTTTCACGCTGGAGAAAACCAACTATTGGATTTAGAACTTTTTATTGCTCTTTCTGTTTAAATATTGATAGTAACAAAACTGTCTGCCCTGTTCTTTACCCGAAGCACTGAGCTGATGTAGCAGCTTCTGCCGCTTGGGCCCCATTGAAGTCTAGTGTCTCTCAGCTGATACATGTTCATCAGGTGAAGAACGTCTGGATGGAATATGTCATTGAGAGAAGTGTATTTTACCCTTAGTTTGCCTTGAGTTTATTAGTAGAACAGTTACTTAATGGCAGAGTATTACGTAGTACAAGTGCATCTTCAGCAAGCGCATTTAGTGAGAAGCCAGTAATCAATCCCGTTGCCACAAAGCAGGGGTAATGCATCTTTTTCATGGTTATTGATGACTTAAAATTAAGCTTTCTGGAAGCAGGTGGAATTAATTTAATGCAGATAACAGTAGGACATCCACATTTTGAGGTGTTGAAAGGAAGCTGCAGGCTGTTATTCTGTTATACTAAGTTCTGATATGTTCTAGTACAAAACATTTCTTCTTGAATTACAGGATGTGGAAGAATGGAACATTGGAAACCTGAACACCCTCTTGGACATGGTGGAACACGAGTGTGGCATTATCATAGAAGGTGTGAACACTCCCTACCTCTACTTTGGGATGTGGAAGACAACGTTTGCTTGGCACACAGAGGACATGGATCTCTACAGTATCAACTACCTGCATTTTGGGGAGCCAAAATCCTGGTAAGTGTCAGAGTACTCGTAGATGGTAGGTATGTACCTTTGTCTTCTACTTTGAAATCACTGTAATATCCTTTTCTCAGGTCTGCCTAATTCCATCAGGTTTACCTAATTGCTCACTTCTCATTTTTTTTCTCCTCTCCTACTCTACATTCGAAAGCAATTTTACTTTCTTTCATGCTGTCTTGCTCAGAGGCCTAATTCTTGACTTTCTAGAACAGCAGCAGAATTAGGGAGACTTTTTGATATTAGAATTAAAACCAGATTTCAACACTTGGGGCTTTTTGAAAACTGACGCACAGGAGAGCGTTCCCGTTAATCTGGGAGAGCAAATGGGGATGGGCATGTGTGGATGCTTCAGGTGCACTTTAATAGTGAGAGACTGTTATTCTTGCATCATGCTGTAGGCAGGAAACGTCTATTACTTTAAATTTCCAGTATTTAAATATGTAAATATTCTTACAGCTCCAGGGAAAAGGTAGGTCAAAGGGTTACTTTTTCATGGTTGATTCTCAGAATAACAGTAAGCGTTTTTCAGCACTGTTGATCCGTAGACTGACAGGAAATAACTTTCCACAAAAATAATCAATAGATAAGGGTGTAATTAAGAACCTAGGAAATCTGGAATAAGTTACCGAGAACCAGCCTTCTTTTTTCTCAAGCCCGCAATTTAAAAGTATAACCAGAGAGGCTTAGCAACCCAGAGGAGCTTTATTGAAGATCTTGATGTGACTAATAAATATTGACATTTGCGTGCAAATTAGATCTTAAATGTCACTGTGAAGCTGCTGTCACTGTGCCCTGGCAGTAGCAGACAAGATCCTCCCATCTCTCTGCAATATGAGTCCCTGGTGACACTGAGTATCTCCGGGCTGGTAGTGCCTGCGGGCATAGAAAAGCTACGAAGAGCAGAGGGGCTGTAATGAACGGATGTAGAGTTCTGGTACAGTCTCTCAAAGGAGTGAAAGGAGGGGCTGAATCTGTAGCATTCAGCTACAGCCTTACTGGAAATTTTTTTAATCTTTCCAATGTGTCAGAAAATCTGTTTCCTAACACACTTGGTTCTTAGTCTCCCTCTTTCAGGCAGACACATAAGGATTTTGCAGAATCTCTTATGATGGCTCTGTTAAACAAGCTTGATCTCGAGAAACAGATCTCTGGATTAGGAATGAAATGTGACATGTTCTCATTTGAGATACTGTCAATGTTTTCCTTCATCTTCAGAAGCAGTTCATCAAACCTGTTTTTATTCTGTCCCCATCTCCAGTAGATGGTGCTACCAGCACAGGAAAGTGCATCCTCTCCTCTGCCCGTAGGGTGCCATCACCACCAGCAGAGCTGGTCTGTCTCTAGCGCGGTGGGTTTGGCACAGGAGAGGTGGCTGCTCTGAGGGTTGTGTGAGCAACAGACCTGAGGTTTGCCTTAGACCATGTCTGGGTCTGACCGCTCCTTTCATCGTTAATGAACCGTTCATCGGTTCTGCCTCATCTCTCTTCTGCTTGCTTTTTGTTCCCAGCCCAGAATAGAGGGTTATCGCTTTCAAAAAATAGAAATAAGAAGAGATTACATTGAAAAGAGAAGCTGGTTTCAGCAGGGAAGTCATGGCTGTTCTGCAAACTTTCACATTGTGAGCAAAAGTTGAAAAACGGATGCTAAATGAAATACACATAGAATACTTGTGGCCTGACCTAAACTGCTTGTCTGCTTGCATTCATCTTAGGAGCTTCATGCTGGGATTTGGGTTTGGTGCTTTTTGGGTTTTTTTGGTGGTTTGGAGATTATTATTTTTTATGGAGGAATTAATACTGTAGATAAACAGCATGTGGATATCCACATGCTGTTTATATCCTAAGGACGATAAACTCATTGTATGAAGCTGTTGCCTCATCTTTTACTAAACAGTGTTTTTTCCTTATGTCCCTGTGTTTGCTGTTGTTTCTGTGGGAAATACAGATTGCATAGAAGAGAAACAAACAAAACAAACCTCCAAACAGTAAAACCTGAAACACCTTTGTGAAGGTTAAGAATCAGAAAGAAGTGGAAATTGTAGCTGGAAAATTGCATCTGGCAAGTATCAGATGTTAGAAGTTCTTGGTAGTTTTTATTTTTGTCAGATCTTCTCAGGATTTTTGGGAGATGCTGGGGAACACTAACATTCCCCTAAGAGGGGTTTTAGTTGTTGAAGACTTCACTGCTTATTACTGCAATAGAGAAGAGAAATCATAAAATCTTCTTGGAAAAGAGCCCAGGTGTTGGTGGTTAAAAATCAAAACAGGAACATGCTCTGCATCTGGTTGGGTTTTGGTTTGGTTTTCTTTATGGTTGGTGGTTTTTTTTAAGTTACTTTTACCCCACTTAAAAAGGAGGGGAGGATTTTTATCCAGACATTCAGTGTCTGTGTAGTTCTTTTATAGTAACTACTTCTATATACCTTACACGGTTGAGGGAAAATGAGGATTTTGAGGACAGACCATGTTTTGGGCAAAATGTTTTCCCATTCAGCTGAGTTTTCTTGTATAGATGACAGTGTGTAACACAAACCTAGATGTATTGTGACAGGATGCCACTGCTGGTTTGGCTGGGCTCCCTGCTGTTTCCTTAAGCATCAGGCAAGAGCATGCCACTTGCCCAAGTCATTTCTTGTTTGTTCCTCGCTGTGACAGCTTCTGTTAATGAGTTCTCGAGCTCTTTTGTGAACAAGCATTGGCTTCTAAGGAGTAAATCGCAATATCCCCAGGAGCAGACCTGGAACTTTCCAGGCACCCAGGAAATCACCCATTTTCTGGTTGGGATTGCAGTCATCCCAGAGTTCAGTTGGGGGAGCTCTTGGACTTCAGTGATGAAATTCCAGTGGTGCAGCCTGGCTTTAGTCAAAGATGGCTAAAATCTTGGTTCTGTTTTTCTGGCACCACCTCTGTGGAAATTTCCCAGCTTCCTTCATCCTTTTTATAGACTCTTTGACTCTGACAGCGATCGTCTTAGAAGCACCTCGGGGAATAGCAGGAGTGTGGAGAGTTACGAAGTCTACCAGTTTGGGGTAGAGCTCTGAAATAAGAGGCAGAGTTATCGTTTGGTTGTCAGAGATATTTATATAGTGAAACCAGGAACCGTGTATATTGATAGTATTCCGCTTTAAAATTTTCTGTTTAAAAACCATAACTCTTTCTTCATGTCTCCCATAAATTATCTCAGGCTACTTTAATCCAGGCTGTGCAGCCAAAGCCCTGCTTTGCTTTGCTTAGCATGTAGGAGCGGTGAGAAGCCACCAGCTCTGTTCCCTTACAAAGGCAAGGTGAGAAAGGTCTGGGAAGCAAATCAGCCAGATTCCTCATTTGAGTGGGTTCTGCAAGAAATCTCTGTGTTTTATTTGCTTTGGAAGAGGTGAAGTACCTTCATGGGGTGTCTAGATGAAATGTTCAGACTGTGAGAAGCCACCTCAGTGGACAAAGATAAGCTGAGAAAGGACTCTGTCTCATGGCTCAGGGAGGACAGTTATTGAAGTTCTGTTCCTTTTGTCTTTCGTTTCTGTCTTTGGAATTTTGGGGTTCTACCTCTTACAAAACAGGTGCTTTGGGGACTGTTAGGATTCCAGTTAAAATAAATGCCTGTGGCTCAACAACTGAAGATAGCTTCTCTGTACAACCTATGAGCATCTGCTGGGTCATACAACTCCTTGATTAATGTGCGTCTCTGTCACTGCAGAGAAGTGCTGCTGCCAACACTTTCTCATCCTGTTTCTGTTCCATCAGCAGAGTAGAACAGGCTGCAGTGACATGAGGTGTCTCTACATGGAGCTGTGTCACTGGGGAGGCAGGTTAAGAAATTGTTCAGTGCTAAGTGAAGTTCTTCAGCAGTAAAGGGTCACCCAGTGATGAGGGAGAAGAAAGGGGGTAATGGAATGTAGGTTTTTTGTTTTGTTTTCCTGCTTCCAGTCTCATTAAATGATTTATCTATGCCTGTAGATTGCAACCCATTTATTTCTTAAATTCTATCTTGTGGCACCAAGAAGAGTGAGGACTGTTAGTGTCTTCAGCCCTAACAGTTGGTGCTGCAGAGATCTCCGTGCTACCCCTTTTGGGTCACACATTCCTCCCATCAAAAATGATCATCGTTTCTGCTGTGCCGTTTCTCGGGTGGATGCGTCTGGTCTGTTTTGCAGCTGCACCATTGCTGGGTTTAACTGGGAAATGAGCCTTTTGGGCAGAGGAGGTGGCACAGGAGCTGCAGGGGCTTCCCACCAGAGGCATCGGGAGCCAGAGCTGCTGCCTGACCCCCGTGGGGCAGCTCGGGCCAGGAGCTGCCGGGCTCAGCACTTGCTTGTTTCTCAAACTACAATAAAATGGCCCTCTCCCATTAGTAGTTTAATTACAACCTTTTCATAGCCTGTCCTCGGGTTTTTCAAAAGTTTGAATGTATTTCATTTTGCAGCCCTATATTAAACCTTGTGGTAGGAGTTTTTACTGTATCAATTATACATATTATGTGTAATTACCTGATACATTCATTCGCTGAGATCTAAAATAGAGCATATTGTCAAACGATGTGAACAGAAAACTGACTTTTATAATGACAGAAGCAACAAAACTGAATGCCAAGCCTCATACTTCATGGTGATTATGGCATTTTATTGAGGAATGTGTGCGTCTCAGCCCTTGCAGTTTCAAAAAAACATCTTTTTTTAAACACCGAGATGCTCCACCATCACTTTGTTTCATCACTGTAAAAATGTGCAATCCTTACCTCCAGGGCTTCCCGGGGTGGGGAAGTGCTGAAAGAAACTTTGAATCTCAAGAATGTGAGTTTGCTGGGTATACTTTGTAGGTGTGATGTATCCCTCTTGTTTTGTCAACACTGTAACACCTGAGGTGGGTAATAAGGTTATTTTTCTCAGATATTTTGTGGCTGATCTTGCTGTAAGAGCAACAATATGTAATATACCTCCTGTAAGTACTAATGGGATGTTACACTGTATTCTCTCTCCAAAACTGCAGGTGTTAAACCAGAGTGACACTGAGGATGGTAATTGATTTTATAAAATGTCCCTGTTTTCTTATCATGATGGATGTTTAATCCCTTTTAATTAAAACAGGGAGCCAGCTTTAGCTTTTAAGTTACATGGTCTCTTTTCCAAAACATTCCCTTGCTGAAAGTGGATCATGCCTAATCTGTTTGACTTTGATATCACAAAGTACACTTTATGCCAGAACAGCAGTTTATGTGGAATTAAGGACAAATTACCAAAGGAACTTTAAAATAATATGATTAGTTGAAAACACTGGCCGCAGATACAATTACATTTTAAAAAGCACTTCTGGAATTCTCTTCTGTAAAAGTCTTAAAGACTGCTTACTCGAAAGTACATAGTTACCCCAGAACTTTGTTGGTTAAAGTATTTTAAAATTTCTGCTTTCTCTCCTCCAGGTGTCTGTTGAGGTTTCCAGGGTAGGGTAAGTCTCTCTGGAGGAGCTGGGGAATACAAGTCCACAGGAGGACTTGCTTTTGTAACTCCTACAGTTGAATACGTTTGTAGTATCTGTTACTGACGCTGCCATCGATAGGGAAACCTCACGTTTTCTAACAGTGTTATGATGGGGAGATTTAAAGCAAGACTTGATTGTTCCCCCAGGAGAGGATTGGAGAAGGAGCCCTCTTCATTCTTGGCTAAAAGAATGCACTGAAGCAGCTGCAGATACATGAGTGCAGAGGATCTCGCTGCTGATTTTATTTTTCATTGTTGTCTTAGGGAGCATTGCAGCTGTCTTAGAACTCTTATCCTGTCCTCCCCCCAGGATAGAAAATGTTAATCCCTGGAAAACTATCTTGGAGAAGGAGAATGACCTAATACAGTTGTGGAGCTTCTCTCTTCCAGCTTCTCTCCTCTTTCATTTTCAGTGGGGGATGCCGGGTCCGTAACCCCATTCCCCCATGTGGAATTCTGCACCATTCCTCTGCCTTAACACACTCTCACATATGCTGCAGTTTGTTGTGAACTTGATGTAATCTCATTTAAAGCAGCTGGGTTTAATGTTTGGTACTGAACTGTATGGCAGCAGGGGGAAAGGGCCCTTGTCCTTTGCATCATTTATTGCCTTCTAACTATTTATGTCCCCTCAGGGGGCATTGCATAAGGCAGTTGAGTTGCTGAATTGATCAGATGTGATTATAAGTCTTGATTATTGGGATCTCAGTAACCTTTGCCCCCTGGAGATCCTGTGAGTTTCTTAAACCTAGATCAGCATTTTGCCCTTGATGGAACTGAGGACTCTGAATTTGTATCACTGTGACTTCCCCTTTTGCTCCATATGGAGAAATTTTTTTCCCCGAGTTTTACTTTCCCTAATTCTTGGCATTAGGGAATTTGGAAGAAGATTCTACAGCCCTTCCTCCCTCGATCCCCAAGGTCTGCCTCAGCCTTCCACCCAAAGTGTGTGAGGTTGCCTTGCTCTTAAATGTGTGCCCGTATTTGCTGTTTGTGAGTTCTGCTCCTGACAGCAGAGATTTATAGGCTTGGGGTGGAGTGGGGGAGGAAGGAGGGGCAGGAGAAGGCCATTTGGCCGTGATGGGCTCCTTGCAGCTCACAAATTTCCTTCCTGCCTCTGCTATCCCATGTAATCTGTTTTACAGCTCTGCAGTTTTGGATGGCGAAAGGGTAGAATTTATGGTGATGGTTGATTTATAGATTAACTGCAACACCATTTGCTCTCAGGCAGATTTGGCAAAGCAAGACCCTTTTCTGTTGATAAAAGGGATAGAGGAAGGAACAGTGATATTCATTAAAAGAAATAAAAGGAAAGTGAGATAAAGTATGGCCAGGCAGAAGAGCTTTTTGCTTTCCTACCTCTTCCAAAGCCGTTAGGTGAGAGCTGCTTTGGAACAGGCTTTCAGCACTGAGAGTCCCTGTGCATGTTGATTCGCTCCGAGACTGGTGAAAGCGGTGATATATTGAGATGCAGAGTTGCATCCCCCTGTAATTCACTGATAAATGAGAGCAGTGCAGCAGTGAGTTATTAATACAGCCTTTCAAGCTTCATATACTGCAGTCATTAGTTAATCAATACAAGCCACACTAATACTACTGATATTCAAACCAGCCTTTCTCCAGGCTCTCCTTGGTCTGAGGGCACCGTTCGTCCTGGAGGTGGAGCTGTGGGTGAAGGATGGTGTAAATCTCTTTGAGAGGGAGCGGTGCTGACCAAAAGTCTGCTTTAAAAATCCAAGGGATGAGCGTGTTGTACAGAGACTGGATTTTGGGTGACTGGAGGGGTTTTAATGTCTTCAGACCAAACTATATGAAGAGTTATGGGCTCTAACTTGTGTTATGTGGATTATCTTCCCAATCAGGTGCCTGCAATTGGAATAGTGGAGATTTTTCTTTTTAATAGACTTAGATTTTTGTTTTGTTTTATTATGCTGTTGCAGGCAGGTTATCAAAAGATAATTTTTCTCATGCAAAGGAGGCCTGGTGTTGTGGAAAGGTAGGACTCACGTGTTACCTTTCTACATTTACCCCTGCCTAATGCTGAGAGAACAGGCCATGAAGATCAAGCTAGACTCTTGGACTGATGGAATCAACTACAGAACTTGTCTGAGGAGGGGGTGTTGCTGTTTAAGAACAGATGAGATTACCTCTGTCTCCCTTCTCCTTCCTCTCAGCTCTGTGCTGTGCGTGGACCTTCCCCCTCCAAAGTCCTCTTCTCTTTCTGTGTCTTATTCTTGTGTAAATCCACTGCAGAAGACATGGTGTTAGTACCCACTTTGCTGCCATCTTAGTTTTCAGTCTGTACCGTTTATGTCCACCTTTATTGGGCCTGTTTTGTTAGTTTGAAATTATAAACTCTTAGAGGTTGGGGTTCATTTGTGACTTGTACCTAACTGAGCAAAGAGTAGATCCTTCACATCTGTGGTTCATCTTGGTACCTTTCCTTAAGATTCTTGGGAGATGCTGCTGCTGCTGATCATAGAATCATAGAATGGTTTGGGTTAAAGATCGTAGAGTTCCAGCCCCCGGCCCTGGGCAGGGACACATCCTACCAGATCAGGTTGTTCCAAGCCCTGTCCACCCTGGCCTTGAACCCCTCCAGGGATGGGGCAGCCACAGCTTCTCTGGGAATCTTCTCTGATCTATGACCCCATCCTCGTCTTTAAAGCAGTGTCTTCAAGTGGGCTCCTGCTCCAGTGCCAGTGTTTAATGCATGTTCTGCTGTTTCTGCCAGCACTAATAATTCATCACAGCTCAGTAGTCCCAGTCTGGATTGAGAGAAGCACGTCTTTGATCCAAGGAGGCTCTTGCTGCAACTCATTCTTGCGTTTTGAAAGTGTCTGCTCAAAGCTCAGGCCTTATTTGAAATGAAGATCTGTGGAAGTCTGACAGGATCACAGATTGGTTTTAATAACTGAGGCTTTTGAAGAGTGCACTCTGCCACTGAGACGAGATGGGAGGGAGATGTGTTTCCATGCTTCATATAACTCTTTCAGCCTGATCCGACTTGGGCCCTGTGGGAGAACAAGCTCGCAAATTCTGGCTTGGCGTGGCACTGAAGGACCAGAAGGAACCAACGGTGTTGCCGCAGAGCTTTGTCTTTATTCACATTTTGTTAACGCGTTGGCAGAAATCAGCGGGGATTTTTTCTTTACTCAGCAGAGAAAATTGACGTTGGGTGATGCCAAGTGCAGTACAAGTGTAGTTTAAAATAACAGAAGCCTGTAGTAATGACAGTACTTAAATAGCACTCGGCCTCGTCTGAGCACCGTGGATTGTTAACTAGTTAATGTTCTAAGTGGTACATATGCTGGGTTTCTATCCCCTTCGTTTCCAACTGGCCAATCAACATGACAAAGGAGATCAAATAGAAGAAATAAAGGAAACTTTACAAACTGTGTCACTGATCTTTATCAAATCTTAGCTCTAACACTTGTGGCTTTGATGCCAACAAGAGCAGAGGCGCCAGGCTTCAAAGGAGAAGCTGTAGTTTGAAACAATCCAGTGTGATGGATGAGGAGCATTAAACCTTTGGAATGGGTTTTTTTTTCCCCTCAGAAAAGAAAAGCGTGTGTGTGTAGAGGCATTGCACCTCTAGCACAAGGGATTTCCTAATCCAAAGGTATCTTTCATGGCAAGCGAGCAGATTTCTTTTGTTCTACTGTAGGCAATTACTCGTATTTATTTCCAAGAGCCGTGAGCAGAAGCATCCGTGTCCTTATGCCCAGAAAAGGAGGCAGCTCTCGCAGACCACTTAGTGCAAGACAGGACCATCTGTGATCTCCCCTGGTTATGGCTCTTCTCCTTGTTTCTTGACTTGCATTGAGGTATTTTGTTACAACAGTAGGTCTTTGATCTTGCTTTTCTTTATATTAGTACAGTATCCACTACAACAAGCAACCAGTAATTAATAATCTGATTACCAGTTTGGGGAAATAAGTCTGATGTGAACAGATTCTTCAAAACAAATAAGAGACAATGGCAAGGGAATGGATATTGTAGTCATTCATCTCTGTTGAATTGTATAGTAATTATCTTCTTGGCCAAACTGAATGAATAAATGATTTTCTAATGTTTTTCCCAAAACACCTTTTCTTAGTAAAATATCCCCTTCCCACTGCTCATTCACTGCAGCCACAGACTCTGGCTTTATTTTGTTTGTGTGGAAGGAGAGTTGCTCCAATTTGATTTGTAATTTTGTTCTCTGTGCCTGGCATTTGTTGCTCTGAAGCTTTTCCTGGGCTGGTGCATTGACAGGCCTTCCAAGAGCAGATGGTTGTTCATTTTAAACTCTCTGTTTTCAAATAGTATTTAAAAATTCCATTTGAGTTCTGGGGAAAAAAAATCTCCTTTTTGTATTCATTGAGTTTGGGGTCAGTGAAACACCGTGAAAGTAGCCAATTGCTTGGTTGTTTTGGATAAGTCTTGTAGTTACAAGTTCAGGTGTTCCTCTTGAAAATGTATAAGGCTTTAAAATCTGAGTTTTTAAAAGCTGCTGTTTAATGTCACTTCTTGAAACTAATGCCTCTTTAACACTATTTCTAGCTCATGGCAACTTTAAGGGTTAATGTAACAGGTACAAAGTAGGTTTGACTGTCGTCATCAATAGTCAATCCATAAGGATTTGATCCCAGCTCCAGAGTGAGGGGAGATATTCTGCCCAGTGTTACTGGAAAACAACCTGCAGGTTTGTAATTGCACACAGTTTAGTTTCCTAAGGGAGGGAGGAAGTTTCTCATCTTCCTTACTGTTCTCACGGCAGCAAAATTGCTTGTCATTTCTTCTCATTGTGCTCAGGAACGGGGTTGATAATTAGGCAGCCACGCACACGGAAAGAGATTTTAACTGAGTGAAATGGGCTCCGTGGTGTAAGTGCTGGGAGTGCTTACTGGTATTCAGGCCCTTTCGGAGCGGGTTTTGTCCTGATTTTCTTCCTGTGCCAGTTCCCGAAGGATTATGCTTGAGCAGCTGTCTGCAGAGCTCGTTTTTCTCCGAGCTTTAGAAGACAGGTTGATTTGGTGTGTTTGTGTGGTTGTAATCTTGTTCTGTCATTACCTATTTACTCCTTATTATGGCTTTCTGAGCAGATACTCCCCAGCCTCTGTGTTTATCTTTCTCCCTATGTGTATTTCAATAAAAATGTCATTATTTGAAATCATTGACACTGCTGGTTAAAGATACTGAATTCCATCATCTATTGTCCTGTAAAATGATCCATTAAAGATAAAACTGCAGACACTCGATAAAGGTTCTTTCCCAGGAACAAGGAGCTCTCTGATCCATGTGCGATCTTATCTCCGGAGCACGTGTTTGCCTTCTTGATGTGAAGGAGCCACAACAGGAGGGGATGGAGGAGGAAGGCTGGAGATTTTTCTTTCCCGACGGTGATCTTGAGGATACTTCACAGCAAATTCACTGCGGGGTAACCTCAGATATTGATGAGGAGAAGAAGAAAGGGAGTTGATTTCTGTCTTTTAACAAACTGGGAGGGAGAGAGGGATGAAGGGAGGTGAAACATGGAGGAAAAGTAACCATGAGAGGGAAGGACATGACAGCGCTATCCATTCTTCTTGTTGATATGCCCCCCCCCCTTTTTTTTTTCACACAGGCTGCAAAACAGTTTTAAATAGTGTGGAAAAACCTACTTTTGTTGCTCTGAGCTTTGCTCTGACACTGCTAGGAGATGTAGTACCATAAGGGGTTTTACCTTGTGGAAAAATTAGGCCTTTGAAGCAGGATATGAATTCTGCAAATGAGGGACTACCCTACATGTAGTGATGATTCTTAATGGCTTTTATTAGGTGATAAATATTCTTGATGGACTAAGGGGTTTTCTTTGGAGGCATCGCTGCTGCCACAGGGGCTAAAGATGTGGAAGGGTCAGGGTTCAGATTATGTGTTTATGGGCACACTTTGTCTTACAGAGATTGAAATAATAGCTTTTTATTCTGCCTGTCATGGCTGAGAGTAAGTTGGCATTTGCATCTTCAAAGGGTCAATATTCTTGGCACAAATAAATCTGCTTTGAAGACAGACAACTAACCCCCAGCTCGACACATGGTCTTAGGCATTTTAAATGTGCTGTTCACTTTTTGTTTCTGTTCCTTATTTCGGTAATTATAGCCTGTTAAACTGTGTGGGGCCTGTTTGGCCAGACCTTGTGCAGACACTGTGAAATTAACTTTCTTACCTTCTCCCATGAATCGGACTGAAGTGACATTTCCAAAGCCTTGTGGTCGATCCTCCTGCCCGTGGTGGCCTGTCTCCAGTAGAGAGTGGGTGCAAGAGATTTAGTAACCTAATCATTGCTTAATTGCTCTGTGTGGGTGCAGGGAGAGGCTGATGTGTAATGAGGTGGGGAGGAAAGGTGTTGGAACTATCAAAAACTTGTGTGTGTGTGACAGCTGTAGGAAGAAAAGGTCTTGGAAGCTTTGGGGGGAGGTTGAGCTAAGGGACAGGCTGGTCTAGTCCTCTGCCAAAGCTGGTGATGGCTTCAGGGGAAGACAGTTATCATAGAACAGACTGGTTTGGGTTAGAAGGAACTTTAGAGCCCACCCAGTGCCACCCTCTGCCCTGGGCAGGGACACCTCCCACCAGACCAGGTTGCTCCAAGCCCCCTCCAACCTGCCCTTGAACCCCTCCAGG
>JAOQGH010000014.1:5775053-5788900 GCA_025769975.1 Gallinago jamesoni | reverse complement strand
AGGTTGGCCAGAGAAGCTGTGGCTGCCCCATCCCTGGAGGGGTTCAAGGGCAGGTTGGAGGGGGCTTGGAGCAACGTCGTGTGGTGGGAGGTGTCCCTGCCCAGAGTAGGGAGTGGCACTGGGTGGGCTTTACGGTCCTTTCCAATCTAACCATTCTACGATAGAAAACACCTTGAATCTTGAGGGATTGAGACCAAATGCTTCTATGTCAGGGAAATGGGTTTAATAAGAGCCTTGTCATTCATCTTGGTGTGTAATAGAAGGTGTGTCACTGTGAGGGGGATACTATTGCTCCAGCAGTGCCAAGTGTAGCCTGGGGGTCCTCCTGATACACCCCCACCTCCACGATCTGCAGAGAAAAGGGTGGTAGGAACTATTCTTTCTTCCTACACTATAAATATTACATATCTTTTATTAGCATTGATTATGTTCAATCTTAAGTGGGAAAGTGCTTTGAAATTGAGCAACAGCATTCATGGAGAATGGCTGGTGGGGTTCTCACCTCACTCGGTAATGATACACACTGTGTTTGGTGGCTTCCCTTTCATTCTAGCCTCATCCTCCAAAGAGCAGAGCTAGCTGGAGCTGTGATAAACTTCCACCTCTCACCAGGCTGTCTGTAAATTCTTGGCTTTACAAAGCGCTGCCAAAAACCTTGTGTTTGAGTCCTTGCCCTGTGTCTTGAGTCCTTGCCCACCTCCCAGCCAAGGTCATCGGGAAAGAGTCACCCTCCCCAGCAGGAGCAGCGGGCACAGACTTCACGTCCTGTCCTTGGCATTTCTGCTCATTTCCAGGTGGTCATGCTGGAAGCTTCAGGGAAGATATCTGACCACAGAAATATATATATTTTTTAATTTGTTGATGCTGCATTTGGTTTTTTTGTTGCTATTTTCATTCACTTGCAAATGTTCCAGGCGCTGCCCAGCTAAAAAAAGCTCCTGTCCCAGAATAATTAACTCAAAATCTATGTGTTTCATCTTCAGTGAAGCATGTTTTAATGATCTAAATCTGTTGGTGAGGTTAGTGCAGCAGAAACAAGCAGGATAATCTGGAGGAGTGTATTGTGATGCTAAATGAAAAATAGTTCTGATCCTGTTTTTCTGGAAAGTAAGGAAATTCAACAGTAATGGCACTGCTTGCTGGCAGTCTGATGTTCTAGTGACTGTTCCTACTTGAATAAAAAAGGGGAGGGTATTGAAGGGAGCAACTGTTGCGTAGGATAAATGTATATGGGCATAATGGCCATAAATGTCCTAGGGCATGGCAGTATTGTTTTCCTGAACACTGAGAGCCATGATTCTTAAATACAAATAATATTGAAAGTTGCTGCTCGGAAATGTTGCGTGTCAGAGCTGCAGTTCAGTTTAATCATTGGCCAGGCTTTAAAAGTTACTTTTTCATCTATTAAAAAGTCAATAAATCCAGATGACCTGCGTTCTGTAGAATCTGAAATACCACACCAAAGTCTGGCCTCAGTAAGACTTAAGTCTCTTGCTGTTTATAAATTATTTTTACTGATGGTCATTTCTGAGACACACCGGTGGTTGGCAATGTATATATTACAAGCAAATTATCAATAATCTCGTCTTTATTTTAATTTTCCTTGATAAAAAGCTTGGTACCTTTTGGAATTTGGGTTGGGTGATGTTTTGAAGCCACAGCGAGGTGGTGTCACTGCTGGGGCGCTCTCCCTGTCCTGTGCCCCCCTGGGCTGTACCATGAAGGAGTTTACCGTGGAGAAATGAGTGTGCAATTAATATGGAAAATGAATAGCTGAGCTGTAAATGGGCTCACTGGGAGAGTGGTGGAGCCCATGGAGAGAATGTTAATGTGTTGCCATGTTATTGGTGCTAATCACTTAAAATGTTCTTCTTTATTAGTAGCTTTAATGAGAGCCACTTAAACTGTGCATTAAAAAGAGGAACTGCAGAGAGGGACGACAGACTGGGTAGCAGACAGTCATAATTTTAATTGAAATGCTTTTAGTACAAAAATATAAGAAAACCTGGAATCCAGTAATCCTTTTCACTTTCTGAAACCCCTTCCATTATGTCTCATCAATTAGTTTTGTTTCCAGAGCTTGGGTTATTTATTTTCCTAAATGGTGATGTTTTTCAATCCCTATAAACACATAATTTGTTACTAAATCACCCGCTTGGAGTGGAACACGTGGGCATGAACAAAATGGTGTTACATTGGTTTAACTGACATTTCTGGGAGTGAAGTGCTGACACGGAGAGGTTTGTTCAGTTTTTACCACAACATTAGTATTTTTAGTTATTTGTGGTTTGGTTGAATAGCTTGGTGTGGATCTCGTAGCAGTGGTAGAACTTCACACCCCATCGTGCTGAGGTGTTGGGTGGGATCGTGGTGTCTCTGCCAGACCCAGTAGTGACCACTGTGGCCAGTGAATGATTGTATAGGGCAGGTTGGGCCGGAATCCTACACGTTCTATGCCTTTCCCAGGAAAGCTGCCCACCAGAGAAGGTATAGAAGGGACAGAGCAGTGTTTGGAGCAGGTGGTGTGTGTTTGTCACTCTTTCCCTGTCCCGGTTCAGCCAAAGGGTGGCTCAGGGCTTAGGGTACCCACCCACAGACAGGTGGGTTCTGTGTCTTAACTTGTTAGGGTTTTACTGAGCTTTTGGCCAACCTGCTTATTTGCCGCACATAGAAGCCTAAGGTTCTCAACGTGCAAGTTTTCATCACAAAATTTATCTGATATTTTAAACAACGAGGGATGTGCTAATTACTGCACCCTCGCTTGTACACCTATTGTTTTGATCCCTATAAAGTATTGAGGCAGGTTTTCATCTTGTCAGCTTGTCCCTGCTTAAATAATGATTGGATAGAATGTTCCTATAGTGAGGCTCCTCTTTTTAATGTCTCCACAGGATTTTTTCCAGGAAGCTCTCAGGGATGTGATGCTTTCCTCCGTCACAAAATGACCCTCATTTCGCCCTCGATCCTGAAGAAGTACGGCATTCCTTTTGACCGGGTACGTACGAAGGATGCGTTGAAGACACTTGGCCGGTTGTTGAGGTGCACGAAGCACAGCACCCCTCTTTTAAGGAAACAATTTATTGCAAGCCACCGGGGAGCAATTTGCTTAATTTCTAAATGCATTATTATGCTAAATGTATCCTATCAGTTTATAGCAGGTGGCTGCCTGAAAATGAGGATTTGTGGTTTGGCCAAGACGCTGGCTGTGAAGTGCTTCTCTTCATAAAAGCTTTCCTTAGCACTACCGTTGTCAATTAGGGACCCTCTCCAGGTAGAGAGGGGCAAACAAATGCAGATGCTGTGGCTTATCAATAGGCAGCATAACTCACTGGTAGTTCTTGAACGCAGCCTTTTTTTTTTTTTTCTCCTGGATCCAGTATGAACCAATAAAGCTGGAGTGAGCCGTGCTGGTTCTCTGTTGTGTAAGCGTTCCTTTTAGACTAAGCCACTATGGATCCAGGAATCTCTTAAGTCGTCTTATTTGAAATGAGAGGTCATGTTTATTTGGTATGATCGTTTTAATATGCTTATTCTTAAAGTCTTCTGGCAAGAAGTAAATCTCCTCAGCCGAGCATTCTTACCACAGATTTAGTATCTGTGCAGAATTGGTCCAACAACTGCCGCTGCTCCATGCTACGGGCACAGAGCCTCTGGATTTGGGGAACAGAACTGGGTTGGTGGCACCAGGATTCAACTCCAGGGGGAAGTGTCAAAGAATCCTTGATTCTGACTGATTCCATCCTTGTCCATCCCCTTTGCACCACCAACTGTAGGTATTATGGCCATCTTTTTCAAAGTAAAGTCTCAAATTCAGATCTTTATCTTTTTTTTTTTTTTTAGCATGATTTTGCTAGAGTTAGTCCACCCGAGACAGCGCAGCACCTATTTGATGAGCCTGGTGATTCCTTGAGATGGAAGTAAAAGATCTGGTTCTTTTATAGCGTAAAAACTATGAATTCATTCAATTTACTGCTCTAGAGACTTTCATTTTTCCTAGTGGAAGGCTATGATGAATGAAATTTGAAGTGTGATCATCTGGCTTGTCAGATGAGCTTGCTGTCAGTGCAGGGGAGACTCGCACGGAGCAACGTGGTGCTTATGGTTCAACCTGGGTGGCCAGACCCAGCCTCGTTTGCACATGAGGCTTGATATTAAATTGTTCATAGAGAGCAACAAACCATTTTTCTTGTAATTCAATCTGTGGAACCTAATTCCCAAGGGTGAAAATGCAGCTACCTGCCACATACGCTTGAAAATAATAACGAAAACGCCCAATTGTGGGAACTGATTTTTTTTTTAAGGATTTTCCCTTTGCAAATTTCAGGGGAGTGGATGTGTGGGTTGGAATATGGGATGTATCTCAGTTTAATGCATAAATGCCCCCCTGAGAAATTACTTTTGATAGAGGATAAAAGACATTCTCTACCCCAACCATATTCAGAAAAAAGTACAAAAACTGTAGCCAGTGCAAGCCCCTGAAAAATCTGTCTGACCTTATCTTTATTTATTGTCATAAACTATGAAGTTTGAGGCTTTTTTATGCTGCTTTCTGCTCCGGTATAAGTTGAACGCTGTCTTGCTATTTCTAGCAGTGTTTTCCTGATGAAGTTGCTTTAACCAAAAGCCCTAAGTGGTGCAGTAATTGGCTGAACAGAGCCTAAAAAGCATGTACCGCTTATCTAAAGAAGCTGAAAACAATAATTTAAAAAGTAGCTGTTCTAAACAAAGTTTGCCGTGCGATCCTCTGGAGACGTGCAGTCATCCTCAGAATGGAGAATAGGAAATGGGAATTAATTTCTGCTATTTTATTCCAGCAGCTCACTGGGCCCGTGCTCCAGGCTCTGCTGGGGCTCACAAAGAGGGAAATTCTTGCAGGACTTCAAATGTTTGGATTTTGTAGGTGGGAATATTTATCTCCAGAATAATACATTGCTATATTGCTATATGTTTGCTTTTCCATCTGTCTGAGGAAAGTGGCATTGACTAGTAATTATATACTATACTAAGTGATTTCTGATCAATAACCAACTAAGAGGAGCGAAGGAGTTTGTAAAAGGGCAGCAGAGGAAAACTTTCCTCCCAAGCTTATCCTGAGTTGGCTTTGCTGGGCCATATGGTGATAGGGATGGGCACTAATGGTTTAAATTAGGGAGTTTGTAATTTATTGCTTGGTAAAAAGTCTTTTCCTGCTTACCTGGGCTTCCCGCTATGGATCTTCCCACCGTGACTTGTGACATGAAGGTTTTTTGCAGATTGATGTCTGGTGTCTCCTTCGTACTGAGTATACGTAGAAAAATACGCATTTTAATGCTAAGAATCCGATTCTTGTCTCCCTGTTTTTTACAAAAAGTAGAAAAGATCAGTGTACACTTAGAGGACTATGTCACTGTCAAACCTAAACATTTTAAAGGAAGGGGAATTATTAACACGTTATTTAAATATAATTCCAAGTCCCGATTTACAGAGTTGGGGGCAAGTGTGTTTTTATGACAGCTTCTCTCTCCTCTGTGGCACTCGCTGGAAGGATGTTTTTAGATGTAAAAAAGAGGAGGAGATCTCTTTAGTTGGAGCACCCTGTATGTGAATACCTCCTGTCCTGAAATAGTAGCTTTTGGAGGAGGATCGCTATTATTCAGAAACAGAGAACGTGCCATTTTTCTTTAGAAACAGAGATAGGATCCCTTCATCTACATTCTTGGCAGATTTCAATGGAGTGAATAGGCACACATTTATAAATCTCTATAATGGTATTTACTTCTGGAAAAAGAGAAACAGATCAATACTAGGGCTTTTTAATAATTAAAAATGTGTAATTCTGTAATCTCCTATTGATTTCTCCATTTATTCTTCAAGAGCTTGCAGAAGTCAGTAAATTTCGGGCTTTCTCTATGAGTGGCAGCTTGTGCTGGCTTTCCTTCAGTAGTTATTACTTTTCTGCATGGCCTATCCATCATCTTGAGTGCTTTCTAATTTATTGTAGGGATAATGTTGACAGCAGTGCCACGGAGGACATACTCTGTGGGCTCGAAATGAAGACACCGGGATGTAGATTTCCTGACAGAAACATAATCTTTCCATCTTCTGAAGTTAGCAATCTCCTGCTCTGCGCTGATTTATGGAGGGGGCCGGATGAGAGGATGCTCCGTGGAGCTGGGTACAGACCGGACACGGCACCTCTCATCCCAAAATACTGCAGAAACCTCTTGGATTGTCATGCCATTTTTTATTCTCTTTTTCTGGGGGTGGGGGGAAGATTATTCTGCTAATGTCTGTTTTCATTTCCTATTTGGACCCATCCTTGTGTTTGTAGGTGCAGGTTCTTTGAAATCTCTGCAGGCTCTGACCTGCTTTGTTGAGTTATTGCTGGTGGGAAGGAATCCCGATGGATTTGCTTGGTGTGTGACTGCCCGGAAAGGTCTGTCAGCGCTTCTGGGTTGGAAAGACAGAGAAGGGTGAATTTTGCCTCTTTTCTAATCCCTAGAAGGGAGATGCTGTCAAAGACTTGCTCAGCTGAAGAGCTGGACTGGAGGGGTTGCTCCAAGCCTGCTGTATCGCCACGAGTTGCTCTTATGAGCTCTAACAATTAAATTACTTTTTTCCCCAATGTCTTCTTTGCATAAGATTTAAAAAGAGGGTTTACTAGAAGCATCACCCATTGATTGACCTCTGATTACTGCTGTAATCTTCAGAGTTTGAAAACCTTATATTAATAATGTCCATAATGCTGCGTGTTGTTTTAATTTTAATTAAGTAGATGAATGGTGGGCTGTAATTTTTAGGCTGTTTGACTTATGAGGGAACAAATGGGAGTAAGGCTGATAAATGTGAGTGGGGAAAGAAATTCAGTGAAAGATAACACGTACTTCAGTAGGACCCTGCCATGAGAGTGCACGCTGGGAGGGAAATCCAGTTTTCTTGGCTCCACAGTGTGGTGGTGGGAGTGTAGATTTGGACTTGCCATGAGCTAAAGTGGTCACCCTCTCAAGATTTATTGAACTTTTGCAATATTGTAACCTGAGCCCCTTTTTGTAACTGGAGCCTGTGAGTCTAAATAGTTCAGATCTTGTGAGCCCTTCCATCCATTGTACTGCCTTTTTTCCTTCATAGAAAAACTTGGGGTATTTCTACAGTTAACAATAAATTGTTGTAGGTTTAGCCAAGAGTTGGCAATAGCTATTCTGCCTGCCCTCCAGTTGAGAGGGATTTAATGAGTGAATTTTTTTTTTTATAGGTCTCTGTTCTCAAGCTGTTACGTCAACTGATGTGTGGGATATCTCTTCGGTTTTGTTTTTCAGATCACCCAGGAAGCTGGAGAGTTCATGATCACATTTCCTTACGGTTACCATGCCGGCTTCAACCACGGCTTCAACTGCGCTGAGTCTACCAACTTTGCCACTTTGCGATGGATTGACTATGGAAAAATGGCAACCCAGGTAGGTGTCTGCTGGGATGAGGGGTCATTTCTTCTGAACTACTACACTTCTGAAATACAGGCAAATGAGTGAGAGACGTAACCTTAGGAACAAAATGGAAAGTGCCCGTGACTTGACGATGTGCATTTTCGTTGTGCCACGTTGCTGGTTTATGCCTATTAATAGTTCATGTCATTTTGAGGGCATAGTAGTGACTTTCTCAAATACTAGTCCCCAGACAACGTCTTCACAAGGTGGATGTACCACCTAGCAAGTTGGGATTAGTTTTCTGATGCGTCCAAACTGCATTTCACAGTGAGTAAGGTGACTGATGTAACTGAATACAATTTATTAGGTACATACTGAAGGGGTAGGAATAAGCTGGAAATACTTTCAAGCTGCATTAAGACTGTGGCAATAACCTGAAAATACCTGAATTTCTCTAATCTGTGCACTCGGTTATGTTTGAAGAGGAGAGTCATGCTGAAGTGGCTATTTCTCATTAGGGCAAACTTTTTGCTTGTTTTGTTACTTTTGACAGTTCTGAAGTCAGTGATGGTTTTCACAACAGCTCACATACTGCACTCTCTGTTTTTAAGAGAGAAGTAAAACCGTTCAGCGTAACTGATTCCATAGGATGTGTGAATTTTTAAATTGGGGATCAGTTCCACACAGTCTTTGGGAAAAGGATAACTGATTAGAGAGGGGGTAACATTTGAAAATTGCCTCAGATGCTCTTTTCCAGAAAGGCAGACGTAGTTTTCACTCTAGAATAGCATGTATAATATCTCTTTTGATTATTTTTCTTCTGTCGGCTCAACTTGACTCTGTAACTTTTGGAATGCATCCTAATGCATTCGGGACAAACCCAACTGTTCAAAGGGGGCTGGTGATGCCTGGTTTTCCTTTGCAAAGGTTTATGTTCTGAGAGCACTAAGAGGGAGACAATTACTGAATGGTGATGGTGGGGTCCTTGACATCTCCCTCTTTAACTGCCACCTTTTCACTGTAATGTCTTTGGCCACTTTTGAGATAAGCTGAAACTTTCTGCACAGAATTATATTTGTTAGTGATCAATGTTGTGTGTTAATCAGCCCGAGTGGTCGCTTTATGACTAATGCGAGTCACTTTTTCTTTGTTCCTGGAGGCTCGTGCTGTTTCTGCCACTGCAGGCTTCAAGGGATCTTGTAGAATCACAAAAAGACCCCATGCTGTTTCTTCTTATTTTTCCTTTTTAATAAGTGAACATCATTAACCCAACTGGAAAAGGAAGATGGTTATCACCGCACAGGACCTTCTTTCTTGCTTTTTTTCACCTCTTTGGTATTCTCTATCCCCCTCAGCAATGCAGGCAGGCTTTGACTGTCTGATGGCACAATAATTGGTGTCTGAGAAGCTCATCCCATTTGGCCTTTTGAGCTCTCTTCTTTTCTAAAATAAGAGAAGGAATAGATTTTTTTTTTTATTACATTTCTGAAACAACAGTGGTGTAAAAGGATCTTCTGATAGACGTGCTAATGGCTGGGCCATGAAATATAAAAATAAAATATGCCATGAAGTATCAAATACACGAACTCGCTGTGCCAGTGGGCTAACACCTCTAAATTGCTAGTAATGGCAACTGAAATTACTCTCACAACAGAAAATCCTCATGCTGAAAAGTTAGGTGTTTGTCTTCTCTGTCCCTGACCAGTATGTGAGCAGTGAACCCTCCCCTGGTGTTTGTAATCCCTTTGTGTCCCACCCTTAGACCGAACCCTGTGGCATTTGAATTTGTTCTGGACTTAAAGGGATGATAAGAAAACCCTAGAACCGTAAGAGGCCTCGAATCGCAGTTTAGTGTCTTAAACGCAGAAATAACCGAGCAAACTTGGTTTGAAAATTTTAAAAATCGTGTTTGTCTGCTGTGACCTTGTACAGCAGGTTTATCTGTAGCGAATGGTCATGGTATTACACCCCAGAAAATGGGGTTTATCATGGAAATTCTGACAGACCCTTAACTACAGCGGTGCCAGCAGGCACCGCTCTAATATTAAAAGCAATTTTGGGTTCAGCCATGTGTTCACAAACAAGTGACATTTGGGAAGTGCGGGTTTAGATTGAGCCTCCGTGCTTACATTGTTAAGCAGCGTAGCGTGAAATTACTGAACAAGCAGCACAGAGAGCTGTGAGCAAAGCTGGGGAGAGAAAGTTGAAGTGTGGTAGGAGACGCCCAATTTATTTCCATTGCACTCAGTGACACTTGTCTGTTCAGAGATTTCCATTTAATATCGCCTAAACCACACACTGCATACGTGTTAATTAACCCTTTGGTACCTTACTGTGAGGTTCCAGACGAGGTGTGAATGCTGTTACACGGGAAGGGCAAAAGGTTTGTTTAAATCTCATTTTAAGTTAAACAGGGACTTAATGAAATATCAGCTGAGTGTGTACACTCCAGCCCCCCGCACGTTTGTGGAGAGAGAATTTGTGGAGAGAGACATCCTAGAGTGTGTGATTTTTGCTTAACTACTGCGGGTTTAGTGAATTTTAAAAATAGCTATATTGATTTCTGTGCTCTCGGTACAATTAGATTATCCTTGCCCACATCAAGCAGATATTATTATTTTTTTCTTGTCGCATACTTGTTTATAAAGTTCTTGGAAGCTCTCGGATGGGGGCACATTGTGGGTTCACGCTCTCACTGCACTGGAGCCGGGTGGCTGGAAGGGGATGCTCTTCCTTCCCTGGGGTTGGCAGCGTGGCTTGTCCAACCAGTCCCTGGGAGCCTGGTGACAAGGTAAGGTTCGAGTCAGCCAGTTATAATGTTCTCCTGGACATTATCCTGGGGCTGAAATTTGGCTTCAGCTCCACTGAGAGCGATAGATGTCAATGGTGAAAGGGAAGAGGGAGCTGGTGTGGGAAGGTAATGGCTCACCTCGGAGAAATGGAGCCCTGTTAATTGCCTGCCAGATGGATGAGATGTTCTGCTAACCACAGCAGAACCTGCCGGGGCTGTAAAAAACACATAACAACCAGGCTGAAGCTTAGAGATCAACTTTTTAGACACTGGTTCCACTCTCATCGTAGAATAAGGATTGTAGAATAAGGAGAATAGGGAAAAAGCAATGGAGTTTTGTAGAAAATTATTAGTGGGTAAATATGCTTATATCTGTGTAAACTTGTAACCAGCATTAACAAAGGCTTAAAAATTCAGGTGGAAATTGGTTTGGTGAATACCCAACTGACTAAACCAGCTTTTGAGAACCTAGAGAGAGATTTTATAGTCTCTCTCTGAACTGCACAGAAGCTGTCAATCAATGTGAAACAACTGGAAGGGTGTATATATATATATATGTAGTGGTAACTCGGGTGTGATGCTGGGTTTCATGTCTTTAGCTGGAAGTTGTAACACTTGCTGACAAGTAGCCTCTTATTTTAAGAACGTGTTGACCAGAACATCTTTATTAGCTAAACACAGGGGCAATACACAGAGATAAATTTGTGTTTTCAGCAGTGTCAGATGTCCCCAGTGTCTGTTTGGACAGGCTCAGGTGGGCAGTGTGAGGGCTGGTGGCTTTTGGCACATGGGTTACCACAAATGTTCAGCAGAATTGTTCGCTTTCTCTCTTTAGATTTGCCCTGGGCTTTTTTTCAGCTTTTTAGTTAGAGCAGGTTCTCACCTAAGTCTGATTTGCTGATCCTTCTCATAATTGCTTCTCTAGGCTCAGTGCTGAGTGCTGGTCTGTGACAGACAAAATTCATGTCATCTCTCGTGATGTGTATAAATCCTCAGGTCTGATTGCTCTCTGTTCTTAGCAAATGCCAATCTCTTTAGATTTAGAGTAAGGGTGTAATGTTCTCCTTTATTTCACATCTTTAATTATATGGTGGTGTACCACTGGGAAATAGATGTCTTGCCTACAGCTGGACATTGTGCCCAGAAGTGTAAGAATTAACAGCTCTTTAACTGTTATCCCATTTATTGTCAATGTAAATGTCTCCATCTGTCCTGGAGAGACCTTGTGTTGCAGCTGACTTTGTTCCACCCAAGGTGACTTTGTTTGCCTGTTCTTCCTCATCGGCAAGAAAAGCTGCGCAGGAACAGCACCTCTGTCCCCCTTGTCTATGGGTGGGAGAGAGACCTTCAGTTCATCGTGGGGCTCCTGTAGATGATCCTGGTGTGTTGTCATTGGGTCTTTCCAAATCCCTGATGGGAATTACTTTCAGCATTCTTTCGAGAGATCAAACTCTGGCAGGGAATGCCTTTTTTTTTTTTTTTAAGATGCAGTTCTATTTGACTAACAGGAGTATCAGCCTGTCGCACTGTGCGAAGGAAGAGATCTAGGAATGAGTTAAAAGGGGTTTTTTATAGCTTTGGAGATCCTGGCACAATATTTCAGGGTCAGCTGTAATCCAAATACTCTGAACATTAGTGAACAATAGACCTGAACATTACTGGTTAAATAACACATTTCAATAAGGGAGGTTTTATTTCTAGATACTGTAGTTAATGTTTACCTGCATAGGCAGAACCTAGAAAATTATGAAAAAATACTTTCCATTGTACTTCATAGTTGAAGTTCTTCAGTCATTTGTCTTCCATTAACTCTTTGTCCTGATTGGGTTTTTTCTGTTTGGTTGTTGAAGGCCTGGAGAGTGAAAGGCTCTGAATGATAATTTTCATTCCTTACCATCAGTTGGGTTTTTTTCTTTCCTTTTTGTTTTGCCACATGAGTCTGCAGTTCCTTTCTGCTTTGATTCACTTTATTTCTGGAAACTTTTGGCTGCAACTGCCAACAGACAGAGGGTCTTACTAGCTGTGTGTTTGACTAAACAACCCCTTCAAACCCAAGTGTTTTAGTAAAGGGTCCTTTGTGAAATCGAGGTGCCCTCTAAGTCTCCTGGTATTCAAAAAGACACTTTCAGAGTGTAGGAAATTCAAGGGTACCTCGGAGGTTGGCTTTTCTATTTCTTTAGCAAACTGGACTGGCAATAAGTGGATGTGAGGGGAACAATTTCTTGCACTTTGCTTTATATTAATAGTAGACACTCCTGGATGATAACGTCTAGGGTACTATTGCTTGACATTTTCATACCTTCATTTTATCTCCTGTTTACTCCAGAGATAGTGCTGGAATTATCTATCTCAATATAAAATGGGGTCGAGTTGCCCTTCCTTCCCCAAATCCTACATTATTTTTTTTGTTCTGAAATATGTAGCCTTCCTCTCCTCCCGCACAGACCCCACTCTGTCCCAGCTCCGTCCCACTCTGCTGCTCAGTCATTTCACTGGGGGGAAGGGGAAGACCAATAAGACTCTTCTGTTTGGGCTTTTACTGATATATAAAGGCATTTCCAAGAGAGATGCCTTTTAGATCTCAGTCCTTTACATACCTTTTTGCTTCTGAACCCTCTCCTCACATGTGGGGTTGTTTTGGTTTTTTTTTTGTTATAATACTGGAATAACAGATCTCAACTTTACATTTGGAGTATTTGTGATTCAAAGTTGCCTAGCATATAATTTGCCTTGTAAAATTGAAGCTTACTTCTTACTGTGCAGATGTTAGTAGATTTTCTCTTAAAAGATGGCCTTATTTTCCAAGAAAATAAAATTCATGAGGTTTTTGCAGAAACCATTTGGTAATATTGTAAAATTGGCCTTTGAAATAAGGGAAATCGGAATTGTATTTTTGCATTACTTTGCATGTGGGCCTTAACTGACTCTAATGAGACCTTTTAAGCTTAGAATACATAAAAAAAATATGCTATTCTATTGTGGAATAGCATTTCCATAGTTTATTTTTGTTAGATTCAAAATTGCTCTTGTACAAAATCTTCCACCTTTTTTTTTTGGTACTTATTTTCTTCTATTATTTGTAAACATCCCTAATGCCTTACTCTCAACATCCTGTGCAGTAAAGAGGAATTTCTACAGTGTTTTTCATGCTCAGACAGAAAGGAGATGTTTATTTTTCTGGAACTGTCTTGGAGCTTCCTTTTATCGGCCTTGTTCCGAAATTCCCTTCAGAAGTAGTGATTGGGAGGTTGCTTGTCATCACTTTTATTAATGAAGAAAGAACAATTACACTTCTGTCAACAGAAGAAGTATACCCTGGGGGTTTCCAGGATTTCAGTCCTCGGGATTCCTGGCTGGAGCTGGACACAAGGACTGACATCTGTGTGGATGGATGGTTGCTCAGTGGGAATGTGGTGGGAGTGGGGCCAGAGGAGGCCATGGAGATGCTGGGAGGGCTGGAGCCCCTCTGCTGGGAGGGGGGGCTGAGAGAGCTGGAAGGGTTCAGCCTGGAGAAGAGAAGGCTCTGGGGAGACCTTAGAGCCCCTTCCAGTCCCTCAAGGGGACTGGGGAGGGACTCTTGATCAGGGAGGGGAGCCATAGGATGAGGGGGAAGGGTTTGACACTGAAAGAGGGGAGATGGAGCTGAGATGTGGGGA
>JAOQGH010000014.1:5758812-5774964 GCA_025769975.1 Gallinago jamesoni | reverse complement strand
AAGGGCAGGTTGGAGGGGGCTTGGAGCAAGGTGGTGTGGTGGGAGGTGTCCCTGCCCAGGGCAGGGGGTGGCACTGGCTAATCTTTAAGGTCCTTTCCATCCTGAACCATTCTGTGATTTTTGTGATCTGGTCTGTCCTTTCTGGATGTCCTGTCCTTGAGAAGAGGCATCTGAGAGTCTCTTTTTAAATCTAAAATGTAACGATGAAGTGTTCAGGACTTGATTTGCAGCAAATGGGACATTTCTAGCTGGGGGCAGATGACTTCAGGCAGCTCGGCCTCCCTCTCTGCTCGGGGTTTGGCCTAGCACTTAGAGCAATGAACTGGGAAGAATCAGTTGTTTTTTAAACAGACTCGGCCTCTTTATGCTACTGAGGCTACTTTATGCTGCTAATTTACTTGAGGTTAATTACAGCGAGGTGTAAAGCATACTGTTCTTGACTTTGAATGCTGCTTAGTAATGACTTTTCCAGCTCAGGGTGAGTCTCCAAGAGCTTGGGATGGAACCTGGGAGGGAAAACTGCCCTCAGCCCTTGGAGTCCTGACGCTGCTGGGCTGACAGAGTCCCCCATTCTCTCTCTGCCTCGCTAACCCCATGATTTATGGCGTGGAGGTTGTGCTGTGCTTTGTGGCCACAGTAAATAGCCATGTGAAGAATGTGCTCCCTGCAGCTTATCCGTTCAGCTTCTCTGTCACCCAGGAGTCCCTGATAAAGTCTCCCAGCCCCAATCATTCATGTGTCAGAGCCGAGGCTTAAGGGTCATCGTGCTTTAGGGATGCCAGTGTGGCAAGGCCATCAAAAATCCCTCTTCAGAGCTGCCTTAGCATTGTGCTTTCCTCTCCAGCTGGTGCTGCTCCATGGGTGTTGCTTCAGGGGTGACACATGGGGACATAGACACACAGAAAGAAGAGCAATCTTATGTTCCACCTGAGAATAAATAACTAAATAGTGCATTCTGTGCCAAAATTGCAGGAACGGTGAGCTCTGAAAGGTGGTGTAAAAGCATTAAGTAGCTGTGAATTGACATCAGGCTTTCTCATCAGGTACTTTCCTTTTTGATGTCCTCCACAGAGATTCCTTTAGTGTAGGCAGTGTTTTTTACCCTTCTACCTCTCTGCTTTGTGCAGGAAAAACACTTGAAAAATAAAGTCCGCTATTTATTATTGTGCATTCAGAGTAGATTGCTTATCAACAGCCTCTTTAATTTTTTTTTCAACTCCATTTTGCTTCATTATTTGTCTTTCCTGATAGTTATGCTTCTAATTTTCCTCCAGCTGGCTTCCCTGGTGGCATGAGCAGTCTCAGGGTTTTCCTGGGGTGGCTCAGAGCTGGGCGCTTCCCAGTCTCAGCCATCAGGATTCAGACCTTGCTCCTGCTCTGTACTCACCCTGCTCTCTGGCTGCCTCCTCCCAAATACCTGCAGGTGGGTCTCAATCATTCCAGGGAAGAGACAGAAGCAGTTCATTTGGTGTCCCATTCGCAGAGGGGTCTCGGTTGCTGTTTCCTTTAGGATCGCTATCCGATGTCGTTGTCTTTATTTATGCATCAGCCCTCCCTTCTTTCCAATTTGTAGCGTTTGGAGTTTCAAAAAGTATATTGCAGCTTCATATCCTTTTGAAAAATATTATTGAAGAATTCTCGTTATTATCAGGGGAAAGAATTTCATAGTGTGTTAGAAGCAAATCTTGGCGTGTCACTTTAGATACTGACACTTCATGTTCCACCAAACGTAATTATTCATGTGTCTACAAACCACCTGTGGATCTTGGTTGTACACGGGATGCAGAATGGTGGATTTTACTACTTCCTCTGTTGGTTTCCAAGTGTGTAAGCCAGCACAGCATTCGCCTTGCTTTTTAAAAGAAATGAATAAAGCGCAGATGATCAAACGGGGGGAAAAAAGGATAACTCTAGTCACTTAGCCAGAGTTGTCTCATGTGGCTGGCACTTAGGAGCTGTAGATCTTCCCCAAGCCACCTCGGTCTGTATTCTCTGCTTGCTTCATGCGTGACCTGCTGATGTGACGTGGCTCTCTGCCACCCAGAATGCTTGCTGGTGGACCAGGTCTTACGGTGCAGAAGAATTAATACCTTGAAATGTCCAGATTGGAAGAGACCTTTAAGATCGAGTCCAACCATCAGTCTAACTCTGAAAAAAACCATCACTAAACCATGTCACTAAACATTATGTCAACCTATCTTTTAAATACTTCCAGGGATGGTGCCTCAATCACTTCCCTGGGCAGCCCATTCCAATGCTTAATAACCCTTTCAGTGTCAAAATTTTCCCTAATATCCAATCTGAACCTCCCCTGGCACAACTTGAGGCCATTTCCTCTTGTCTTATTGCCTGTGACTCGGGAGAAGAGACCGACGCTGAGATAACCTCAGAGTGATGTTCACCACATCATAGCCACTGGATAACAGTCTTATTTTGTTTATCCCTTGTGCTGGAATGAGTCTTGTCAAAACAGGACTGGTTCTTCATTGAATCTCCATCTCGGGGTGCTGCTGAGGGCACTGAATTCCCTTCTGTGCTCTTCCAGCCTTAACTGAGACATGGAATTTGGGCCCCCACCATGACAATTCTCCCCCTGCCCCTCGCTGTGCTGGCGTTTGTCTTGCAGCAATGAGGATTGGGTTTATTTGAGAGAGATTTGGGAGTTGTCGGCATCCTTACAGCTGCAGTCCATAGAACAGTCAAAGATAAAACAGAATTCTGGCAAAGATTGCAAAATAGCATTGCTAAAAGAAAAAAAAACACAACTCCATCAGCAGAAGCCTGATGCCGGTTGAGATGAATTATTATTCTATTTGCCTAAAATGAAGCTCATCACATAGCGTTTTATATTATATCTTGAACTGGAATCCTTGTTACGAATGGAGAGGAGCCGTGGTAAAGCTGAGTCCCCAACTCTTCTACTCCCAGAAGCCCACATGGAAGGCTATGAAGTAAGTTCAGGAGCATTGAGAGAGCATGCCCTGCAGCCAGGGACCGGGGGAGGCCTCGGAAAGCTCTGCCTAATTGTTTTGTTTATGAAACTCTGTAGAGGGTTTCCAGTGGGTTTCCTAATGAACTGGTTTGTTGTTGAGACTTAGGGCAATGCTGGTAATTACACTAGAACCAGGGGGTCAAGACTCATCATCTTCCCCACAAGCTTCCAACTACCAACCATTAAACACACAAACTATCCATTTTAGTTTTTTTTCTCCTTCTTCTCAAAGTTTAACTCTTCATTTACTTGCAGAATTCCTGCCGCTCATCTTTCAGTTGACGTCTGAAACCTTGGCATGTCCAGGGGCCAAGTGGAAGGAAAATCAAACTGGAGCCCAGACTGGTTTGTCGTACTGGGTCAGCATTAACCAGATCTAAAGTAAAATAATCTGTAATCCGTAACAAATTGGATTTAAGAGTATTATACTGGGAGGACTTCATGTTTCTCCCAAAAGTTGAAACTTTATACCTTGTCCAGGAAATTGATGGAGAGGAGCTAAGGAGAGCTGGCTGCCTGTTCCTAGAATATACAAGAATTTCTCAGCTGCCTTTTGAATATCACCATTTTTCTTTCCCAGTAACTTGCTTTTAGGCTTCATTGCTATGAAAAAGGAGATAGAAAAGCTTTAAGCAAAGGTTTTGGTCTGGGATTTAATGATGGCATAATGGCTCTAAGAGCTTCAACTTTGAGCATATTGGGGTTTCTTACATTTAAATTACCGTAGAGGCACAGCGGAGCCCAGCAGAGTCTTCCACGACAGCACAGAGGGCTCAGATCTCATCTAAACTTGAGGGTTTTTTCCATGGGAACCAGAGGTGCCAATTGACATATATCATTTTTGTGGTTATTTCTACATAAGGAGAAGGGTTATTTTACGTTAACTTTTTATACGTTATGGAATAGATGGAGTTCAGTTTAGTGTTAATAGCTGGGAAGTGAAGGAAATATCCTTACAAAAAAGATGTTGAAGGTTGAGGTTGAATGAGGCTGCATTTTTCCATATATCATTTCATTTTATTACCGCAAGGAGACAGTCTTTTTATTTGGCTGTTATTTTATATAGACTTATTAGTGTTTTTATTTAAAAAAAAAAATTGCAAATAAGATAACGGTTATGCATTCAGTAGCCACAAATTTTCCACTATCAGTCTTGGAGTTATAATGGATGGGACAGGGCTCCTGCTGTGGTCAGATATTTTACCACAGTCTCCAACTTTGAGTAGCAGATAATAAAATAATAACTAGAGGAAGAATGGTGAGTTTCTGTGTTTGAAAAGCTTTCGCTCTGTGTATTTTTGCTTAGATCGTGAGTTGCCTTTGCGTGTTCTTATCCCACATGATGAACAGAGTCATTGTTCAGAAAGATAAGGCCAGGAAAAGCCCTCAGAAGATGGAACTAATTAAGTTCCTGCAGATTTGGTGAATATGGAAGCTCCTCTTGGCTTGTTGCTCTTCTGAGTCTCAGATTCCCTATAACCGAAGGCAAAGAGCAAACCCTAAAAGTGGTTTGATTTTTGTTTTGCTTTTTTCCCACCCCCATTTTCAGGACTTGCAGTCGACCTGTGGAGATCCCAGTTGTGAATATTCTGGGGTTTATTCTGCTCTTTCTCACTCTGACACCATCGTTCTTCCCGGGCAGCTCCATGTTGTGGTCCAGCTACCAAATGGGTGATGACAGAGCAGAGACATGAAGATACTTGATTAGATCTCAGTGTTCCTTACATGTCTCAGCTGTCACTGTGACATAAGAGGCGTATCCTTCATGGTACTGTTCAGTCATGGTCTCTGCTTTGGGTGGCCATTTTGCTCTTAAATCTTTCTCGGGTCTTTTTGGTACGTGGGAGTCCTGTGAGTACCTGGATTGGGGCTTCATGCTTCAGTTTTGTCCCACATAAACAAAACGAGGTTTCCTATCTCTCCTTGGTGGTGGTGTTTAAGTGTAGACATGTTAATTTTATTTTTCGTGTTTCTATAAAGTTTAATAATAATAGTATATGGAAATGTTGGAACTTGAGAGAGGAAAATGGGATACAGAAGGATATTTTCTGAAGACATAGGGATGGGGAAAGAGAGGTGGGGGTGTAGGAATAGTATCTCCTAGGAAATACATGTGTTTATGACCACAATTAAATACTTTGAAAGAAATATGACTGTGTATATGGAAGGGGAGGCAATACATGGAAATGGGTATCACTGACAGGGAAACACAAGCTTGCTCTTTTTATCCTGCTCTAATGGATTTGGGCAGGTAATTGATTGCAAAGGAAATTCCTTGCCCTTCTCTGCCCACATTCTTCTCCCTCTCCCACCCCTCATACATGCACATTCCCTTCTGCAGTTGTACTGGAAGCATCCGCTGCGTTAAGTGGTGTCAGAGGGAAGGGTATGGAAAAATACCCCGGCCATGATGGGAACAGGAATGGGACACAACTGCAGCAGCTGAGGAAATATAACTGTATGGTCTGAAAGAAGCCTCAAAGGAAGGAGGCTTTGTAAATTATTCATGCTTACTAATGTGAAAGCAATAAAATTAAATTAAAATTGAAATATAAACATACATCATGTTAGATTTGTGTAAAGAAAGGAACTTGACTGCTGCTGGCTTCTGGTGGTGTGGTATGCTGGAGGTTGCAGCCCAGTGGCATCCCTCTGAGCAGCATCCAGATAGCTCAGGATGTGGCTTCCCTATAGAATTACAGAATCATTCCGGTTGGGAATGTTCCTTGGGATCATAGAATTAAACCATCAACCCCACTCTACAAAGTTCTCCCCTACACCATATCCCCACCAACCTCTCTACAGTGTCCTTTCAAGTAGTTGTAGAGAGTGATGAGGTCTTCCCGCAGCCTCCTCTTCCTCAAACTAAATGGTCCCAGCTCCTTCAATCACTCTTCATAAGATTTATTCTCCAGGTCCTTCACCAGCTTCCTTGCCCTCCTCTAGACCTGCTCCAGCACCTGCTATCTCTCTTTTATTGAGGTGCCCAAAACTGGACATGATACTCAAGGTGTGGCCTCACCAGTGCTGAATAATCTGTGTATACTTTACATTGTTGTGAAACTCTGAAGCTGGTGGTGGTTGGAGACCATTCTGGAGACCTTTAGACCCATCTGACTCGGGATTTGCTCCACTTCATTTGAAGGCCTTGACATCTGTATGGGGCAGCGTGTTGGGTCCAGGGTAGGATCAGGAAGGGACTGATCCCCTTTTAAGCCATTTTTCCTGGTCTGTAAAGGCAAAGGAGGTCAATGTCTGTAGCTCATTGATGGTGTGTGCTGTGAAGTGCTCTTCTGTATTCCTTTTTGTAGCAGCACACAGGTGCTTTTAAAATTTCTTTTGGAAAAGTGATTGAAAATGTGCTCAATGCAAATCCCTTAAGCCAGTATTGATGGAGGTTCCGGTGAGAAGCTCCTGCCTGGCCAGGAACGGGAAGCCTGGGCACCAGCTGCGTTCCTGCTGCTCTGCAGCCAAATTGCATTTCCAGCCTTGCCATCCCACGCTATTTTTCATTAAATGAATTGAGTTTTCCTGAAAGTGCCTGTCCATAAATACTCCTTCCCACTCAGCACGCTGGGGTTATTGCGGCTCTCCCCGGCAGAGCAGAAGGCAGCCAGTGCGCTCTGAAAAGTGAAAATCAGGAGCTGGGAGGGAAGTGGAGTGGCTAGGAACGTCACAGAAAGACTCTCTCCTCTCTCTCTCAGTGGCTTCTGAACAAGGGCCATAAGTCTTTTAATAACAGCAGTGAGAAATGAAAGAAGAAAGGGGAGAAGCAAGTTTAATTTCATGTTAAAGGATAGAATAGCTTTGAAAAGGTGTGGAGGTAAGGTGGAAGAAAAAGCCCTGCGAAGTGACTCTAATGACCTCATCCTCCACTTGAAGCTGAAAAGCAATTAGTGCCAGCCTATACAGATGAAGCTTTGCACCTCAGAGCAGAGCTGAAAGGGGCTCAACTTTCCACACACAACAGCAAAGTTGTGGCTGCAGCCTCAGGCAGGGGTTGGTGATCACAGAATGCTATGGGGTGGGAAGGGAACGCTGGAGATCATCTAGTCCACCCCCCTGCCAGAGCAGGGTCATCCAGAGCAGGTCCCACATGAATGTGTCCAGCTGGATTTGAATGTCTCCAGAGAAGGAGACTCCACCACCTCTCTGGGCAGCCTCTGCCAGGGCTCTGCCACCCTCACAGGAAAGAAGTTTCTTCTCATGTTTAGATGGAACTTCCCATGTTCAAATTTGTGCCCATTCCCTCTTGTCCTGTCCCTGGGCACCACTGAAAAAAGACTGGCCCTATCCTCCTGACACCCTTCCTTGAAGTATTTATAGGTGTTGGTCAGATGCCCCCTCAGCCTTCTCTTCTCCAGACTAAAAAGACCCATGTCTCTCAGCCTTTCCTCATAGGAGAGATGCTCCATCATCTTTGTAGCCCTCTGCTGTACCCTGTCCAGCAGTTCCTTGTCCTTCTTGAGCTGGGGAGCCCAGAACTGGACAGAGTATTCCTCACAGTGTCCTTTGAAAAGAGTCTGTGTTTGTGTAACAGCTAAAAAGACGCAAGTCCCTCAGCTTTTCCTCATAAGAGAGATGTTCTAGATGTTCTGCGATCGCTGTGTTCTTTTTAGTTCCCTGCCTTCTTTCAGGTTAAATTTGATAAAGACCCGGATTTTCATTCTGTCCAGTATCTGGGTGAGGATCCCTTTGCTGGATTCAGTCTATTAATTCTGTGCTTCATCAGAGCAAAGGGATATCCAAGTGAAAACGCCCATAAGTTGTTTTGGTGGAGGCACGTACGATGGCAAGGGTGTAATTCCAGAGGTTCATTTAATGAGCATATGTTAGTTGAAATGAATAATGCACATTTTCTTTGGCTTAGGTATACGTGGTTTAGATGCACAATGCACTTATTGCTGTAGCTTTTTTTATTTCTCTACACTCTTCTGAGGGATTTATCTGCAACGTCATGATGTATAATTCTGAAGTTTAACTGCCTTATTCGCTAGGTTAATCTTTTGTTCCTTCAAGGCATTTTTTCAGTTGTGAAGTGATACCAATAATCTCTTTTTAGCCTGAGAAACTCCATGAGAGCTTGGCTGATGGAGGGAATGTAGGTTTGAGATCAGGCTCGGACCTGGCCTATATCAGCTGAAGTTATTACTGTCTAATGACTGTGAGACAGGAGATGGGGGTGTGCTGGGTGTCAGAGAGGTGGGTGGGCTTAGAGGGAAAAGGATATTCTTGGGAACAGAGTTTCAACTGCTCTCTGAGAGTGTGGCAGCTTGTGCTGTCTCTGGTTTTGCCAGCAGCAGGTGGAGTCAATGCTTTCCATCCCAATGAGATATCCTGGTGTGAATCCTGTACCCCAGTAACCACCATAGACCTTACAGAGTAAAACCAGTGGCGTGTCAGTTGGCCTCTGGAGAAAGGCAAACTCAGCTGACAAAAAGTAAAGGCATTCCTGTGGTCTGATGTGGTGTCTGCTTCTCCTGCAGTGTACTTGCCGCAAGGACATGGTGAAGATTTCCATGGATGTCTTTGTGAGAGTTCTGCAACCAGAACGTTACGATTTATGGAAACAAGGAAAAGACAATACTGTCCTGGACCACATGAAACCTACAGCCCTGACTAGTCCAGAACTAGATGCCTGGAATGAGACCAAGGCAGAGTTGAAGGCTAAATTGCTTCGCAGGTAAAGAGAAAGTAAAAAGACCAAACATTATGTCTGAGCATTGTGTTTGATTTTAATTGTTAACATTTTAAACGCTGTAATTCTTAATTTCGGATAGTTCAAGCTCTTCTTTTGTTTTTTTACAATTCCTCTTGTAATTTTTTTGGGGGAATGTGCTCCCTCATTGTTCTGCTGCCTTTAAATGTTACAGAAGCACATATTTTCTGAAAGTAGGATGCTGTGTGCCCCCTCGCGTCTCATCTCTTATCCTAGAAGACAAAAAATCTATAGTAAACATTTATAGCTTCACTTATCAGAAAGCAGAAGAAAAAAAAAAAACACCCCATCAATTCAATTGCAAAAGGGATTTTATGCATGCCTTTCTGTGCTTCCTTTGATCTTTGTATTAATTTTCTACAAGTTTATGGGGTTTGTGTGTTACAGCATGCTTGAATTGAAAATCTGGCATGTAACCTTTTACTGTTGGAATCTTGCTTTATAGGATAGGAGATGAGGAAGAGGACAACAAACACCGGTACGTGACTTCCCTCATCAACTTAAATGACTTCATATTTTTTATGTAACTCTGAAAGTGTGTTCCTTTTTCCGTTGTTTTTTTCATGTCTGCTCCCATGAAAGGAGCCCTTGGGCATCAAGGTTTTGCAGAATTCATCTTGGTTTTGTGGTGTTTTCCGAGATCTCCTCTTGCATCACTAGAGAACCTCAGCTGGGTCGCGTCTGTTCTGGTTTCCCATTCTTGAGCGTGCGGTTAATCTATTGAATTAGTAGCGATGGATAATGATGAACTGGTTGTGGATAAAGCTAACTGGTCACCAAAGCAGGTAGTTAATAAAACGCTGCTCTTAGAAAGTGGAATGGAACAAGAGTATTTTAGACTTGGGCTGCCGATGGGAGAACTTCCCTTCCTCATCAAGCTTGCGTGAAGAAAGAGGCTCTATGTTCTAGGAAATTGAATTCTTGTAGGAAGCTTTAAATAGACTTCAGATTTCTGGGGGGGCATCTTTGATAGGGACTTTGAGTAACAGTTTAAAAACTGTTGACCTAATAATTTGATGATAGCTGATTTGTTTAGGCACTGTAGCAGAGAAAGAGCTAACATACTAGTAAGAGTGTCTCTCTTTCTCCAGCACTGGTGTTTATTGTCTTCCAGGAGTTTTCAGTCACCCAGTGTTGCTGCGGACTGGTGATCCTGTGTCTTGCCTTTTCTCCGTGGAATGATTCCTCCATTACTTTACAAATGCTGAAGTAGGAAAGTGTGTTCCCCATGAAATCATGCTCCAAAAAACATAACAAATAGGGAAGATAACTGATCTTCCATTCCAGAGGGTATATTTCTAAAATGCTTTCAACTATCCCTTCTATAGTGAGCTTCAGGAAAAGCAGTGCAGTCTCAGAACCAGCAAGTGTGATTCCTGCCCTTTGGGCAATGACTGGGAACTCCAGTGAGTCCCTGGATGTTTTTCTTCTGCATCTGGAAAGTGGGAATCTCTTTACTGCCTATGGCTATTAAGGGTTACTTAGATATATGTAATGTTTGCACAGTGTAAGGTACTATATGAACACTGAGGATTATTTTCCCTCTGCTTAGCAGAGAAGCCTCTTTTTTAACCTGAGCTATTGCAAAGGATCCAGATGCTTTTTTTTTCCTTATCTATTCCTTGTTTCGTAGATTATTTTGGTATTATCCCGAAGCAGGTTTGAAGCTGTTGAATCCTGCTTAGCAGTAGTCTCTCTCCTATGCTTATGTTTCAGAAAGACATAATTTTACTTGAAGACTGACTTTTCTCAGCAGGATGGACTTCAGTGGAAGAATGGGATTCACCTCTGCCCAAACCTCTTCACAGTTGTGTCTACTTAATTTAAGTTACTTTGTGGGCTGTTCTTCAAAGAGTACAAACGCTGCGCTTTTTTGCCAGCTCTTTTGGAAAATGTAGCTTTTAAACTCTGCAGGGAGATATGTTATTTCTTTTCAGAGGTCATTCATACTTAGTTACCTTGAAAAACTCAACTTTGTTTACTTCATGGCTTCAGCGAGAGACTGTTTTACTGTAGTCCACAAAAAGCCCATTTCTGGTAGGCGAATTATGTCAGATACAGAACATCTTCACTCTGGAAATGTACAGCCTTCAGCTTGTCGTTCTGGAAGCACAGTTTCTTTAAATGATGTGCTTTCTGCCTCTCTTCATTTTCCCACAGCTTCAGAGTGAGAAGAGCACCGCAAAAAGATCTTTTTTATCTACTGCGAGTAAAGCTCTGTGATTTAATTTTTGCCTGACATTTCTACACCATGGGAATAAAACACACACTTTACTAAAAATAGCTGGTAACACTTGATTCTCCTCTGATGCTTTCACCACCTATGGAAAGTTCCAGCTGCACTGGAAAAGTCTTACAGGTTTATCTCCTCCTCCCACCTTGCTTTTCCCACGCGGAGGAGGTGGCGTGTACTTTGGATATGGGTGAAGAGAAAAGTTGATCCTTCTGGGTTCAGCTCTGTGTTCCTGCTAATGAATGTCTTGCAGGTGCGAAGTTAACATCTATGCTTGGAGGGCTACCATATGGCTAGAGTCTAGCAATTATAAATCACTCTGCATATGGATCAACTTTCTTTTCTATTAATCATTCATCTCAAGTTGATTATTTTTTTTTCCTTCCTTCTTTGTTGGTTACCTGATTAAGGGCTCTTAAGTTCATTGGACTCCAAATCTAATTAGTAGCTGAGTTTCTGAGGCTCTGAAACTTCTTCTGGGAAGCTGAATTTCAGCTTTTCTAGCAGTTTGGGCCGATGAACACAGTGTGATTATGTTTTACAGTTTTTTACGTGATGGTAGATGCAAAGGCCTGGAACAGGGAGGCCATATGGAAAACACTGCTTTCAGAAAAAAAAAAAAAATCTCTGCGTGCTAAAAATGGTGTAAAAATTGCAGGTCTGTGAATCAGTGTCTTCTGAGAGCTTGTTAGACTGAAACCCAACATTCAAGGAGCTATTTGATAGATCCTGTAACAAAAATTAGAAATTGTACTAGGTCTGGCTGGGATGGAGTTAACTTTCTTTGTAGCAGTCCACAGGGCTGTGTTTGGGATCTGTGGGTAGGGATAAAACATACTAAAAGGCACTGAGGTCCTGGCTTTTGCTGAGTGATGCTCACCCAGTGTCACGGCTTGATCTTCTTCCCAGTCTGCCCAGTGAGTGCCTTGGGGTAGGTGAGAGACTGGGAGGGGACACTGCTGGGATAGCTGACCCAAAGTGGCCAATGGGATGTTCTATACCATAAAACGTTACACTGAGCAATAAAAACGGGGGTAAAGAGAAAGAAGAGGGGCTTGGCTTCCGAGGTGGCCATTATTTAGAGACTGGCTCCCTGGGCTCCCGTGGGAGACGGTGAGTGGATTTCCCAGGCTTAGTTCTTTCTCTTTTTAATCTCTTCTCTTTCCTTCACCTGTTAAACTGTCTCTGTCCCGACCTAAAACTTTCTGGCTGTTGTTCTTCCTGATTTCCCTCCCTGTTCTCAGTGAGGAGCGAGTGTAGGTTCCTAACCAAAAGACATTACCCTCACTCCAAATTTGCATTTTTCTTTGCATCGTGGCTACTGCAATCTCTTTGTCTTAGCAGCGTTGATTCTTTAGAAAGAACAGAGTTGTCTGACCATATTAATATGCGGTTTGGTTTTGGTTAGACATCTTTGTAGGCCTTGGACCCTGTGAATTATATTGCTGAAAAACCATAGACTGCCTATTGATTATGCACTACGCATTCATTCTGCTGGGCTTTTAGGAACTGGCAGCGCTGGGGAGTATTTCAGAGCTGGAAGATGATGCTTTGCAGACTTCCAGCAGTTTGCCAAAGGGAAGCACGTACAGAATGAAAAGAAATGATAGAATGGAGGCAAGAGGATGAAAGGAAGATTTATAACGACTTTTCGTCTGTATTTTGAAATGCAAGCGAAATAAATTTAAAAAAAAACAATTAAAATGACTCAAACTGCAGCTCGCGAGCTTACATTAGTAATGGTGGGAAAAAGCTCTTCAAGAAATCAGGGCAATTAATGGCTTCTGTGAATGGATCTTAAATGTTGTGTCATGCAAGGTTCATCTGTTTCCTTTCAGATACGCGGTTTGCCCCGTAGCTATTGTTGGCTACCTTGTGTTTGCTCTCCAAAGAAGATCCTTTTGTTTTGTATTCAGCTTTTTTAAGTCGGCGATCGTTTTCTATATTGAAGGCTGTTCTTTTATGTCAAATCACACTTCTGTACTTCTAGGTCTCACAGAAAAAGGAGTCAGCCCAGAAGACATAAAACGGAGGATCAGAAGTCTCTCGGGGACGTCATGGCTATGGAAACTGCCTTAGAAGACGTGAAAGTAAAAGAGGAGCTGAAAAGAGGGACAGATCTGGAGGAAGAGGAGAGAAGCAAAGGGATTGAGGGAGAAGGTGAGGGCCCTGCTCACTGATGGCACATCACTTCAGTGAAGAACTGGGGCGAGCTATCTCTCTAAAACACATTTGTAAATAACTTGTCTGCTGTTGTTTATTTCTCTTGAAATATCAGCGCAGTCTTTCCCAATATTAAAGCTGTGCTCACTGAAATACACCATCATTTACAGCAGCAATTGATTTTCCCCTCTCTTTAAGGATTCAGTCCAAATAGCTTTCTTGGCAGGGCTTGAAATTTCTGCCAAAACTATTACAGGTTTGTAAAAATATATATTACGGGAGGAATATTTTTAAATATTTCATAGAGAAACAAATAAATATATTTTGTGTCCTGCTCTGAAAAGGAATGATTTGTGCACTCTCTTGTGCAGTTAATCTTTCCCCTCTCCCTCCCTCCCTCCCTCCCCATTTCTTACAGGGACTGGGAATAGAGGCAGCCGTGGGGTTGTGTGGGATCCACGGCTGCTGTGGGAGCACAAGTTCCAGGTTTGGATTTCTAGGAGGGAAGCTTTTTAGCTTTCTTTGCTTGGCTGAAGTTCATACCAGTCCGTGACAACTCCCAGTCCTTTATGGTTTCTTCTGCCTATGGTTAGTCCAAGGGCCTGACCACAGCTGTCTTGCTGGAGGCTTTTTCTGGTGATACTTCTTCTTTTTCCTTGGCTCTGTATGAAAGATTGCAATTCTTGCTGGGAGTAAGCTGCTTTTTTCTTCCCCCCCCTAATGTGTGTGGTTAAGTAGCTGATGTTTCTATGATGCACTCTCTCTTTGAGGCACTCTCCAGCATTTCATAAACACCAGTGAATTCATTTTCATATATTGTGTATATCCATTATTTGTTTAGCATTTGAAGAAAGCTGAGTCTGCTGACTGTTTAGAGAACCTTGATAATGATCTTCAAGGAAATCTGTGGAAGCTCTGGGGAAAGAATTGAGGTCTTTGTTCAGTCCCAGAGTGTCTCTTAGCTAGATGGTGTGTTTTCTCTTTTCAGGGGAAATGAGGAGTTTGAAGATCATTGTTGTACCGAGTAGGAGCAGCACAGAGCAGACAGTTACTTTCTATTGCCCTAAGCTTGAAAGTGTCAGCGGTGTGTTAAATTGTGTGCTCTTAGTTCTTGTACAAGTTTAACAGACGATTCTTGTAATAAATGGCCCAAAATACTGATATCCCTTCGGAGACGAGATAAGTGACAAGGACAGATCCGAGATCCTTAGAATGGCAGAGAAACAATAAAACTCTGTTCTGGCCGAATACATTCCAGATCATGCACTTAGACTACACATTGAGAGCTCTTTAGTTGTTAGCACAAGAGGAAGAAACTTGTTTTCGGCACGAGAACCAGAGTATTTGCTTTGCAGTTTCTGCGGGGTCTGGTGCTCAGTGTGACTGTTGGCAAATAGACAAGTTTCCTAACGCAATACAGCAATTAAATAGCACTGAATTCTCTAGTTTTCTCCATCCTACTCTCTGTGTTGCCTCTCCCAAGTGTCTTAGTTTCATCTTGAAAAAGAAAATAGCATCTGTTTGGATGGCCCTGCTCATGGCAATTTAGCTTCCCCCTCCTTCACTTCCTTTTTATCTTCCTCTGGTTGTAATTTGGCTTGATTTTCTCTTACACCAGAAGAGATGACCTAGAGAAGGAGGAAGAATGAGATTTCAAAGTAATCATTCGTAGCTTCAAAGTAGGTCTTGTGCTTCGTGTTGGTGAGGTGGACTAGCCAGGTATTAATAATGTGAGGTTTTCAGCATTTCTGACCCAGATACCTTACGTTGTTTTCTTCTAGTTTTTATGACTCAGCTTCATATTCATAATGTATTATGTTACTATTAATACATGTAGAATTCTTAGCAGGTTGTCTTAGGACTTGGAATTAAAAGGGAGAGGGTCTTTAAGCTCAGCTCTTCTACAGCATAAATACACCCCGTGGGATCCTCAGGTGTCACCCGCGATGCTGTGCCTGTTCCAAATCCTGCAGACCTGGCCTTGGGCTGCAAACCAGGTGTTTTACAGGAGGATTCTACTTTATTTTTTTTAAATAACGTGAGAAGAAGCATTGACATGCCTAACTGCAAAATAGCTGTGTGTTATTTCCCATTAAATGCCGTTCCCACGTATCCTCTCAAGTGTTGCAGTTGTAAACGAAGTACATAATTAGGTGAAGTAACGCTGTGATCGAGATGCCAGCAAACCAGAACCAAAAACTTCTCTGCCCTTAAGCTGTGTGTAAGAGCGAATTGGTGCATAACTGATTTTTACGTGACCGTTTGCTACGTGGGGTTTTCAATTCAGGCAAGATCTTAAGAACTGGCCATTAGCCAAGTGGCTCGTGGCTCGCTGATTTTTCTCCACCGTTGCTTAATCTGGCAACGTAAAGTCAGTAAGGGATGAGACTGTTTAATGTGGTTGGAGGATTATCAGGGAACAATGTCATAGCACAAAAGTTTCTCTTGGAGGCTTTCTGGACTTTTCTAGCATCGTGTAGAAAAAAAAATAGAGCCTTTTTGGAAACCTGCTGGCCATTGCTGTGGCCATCTATGTATTTGTAGCTGTATGAAGTTGTGATAACAACTGAGTGGACAACTCCCAAAGCAAGTAGAAGGTGTTTTCTTACCACTTTTGCCGCCTTCTCTTGCACCAGTGGTGTTGGTGTGTCCTGCTTACGCACGTGATGTACAGGATTCAACACCAGGATGCAGGGAGTGCTTTAGGGTAATGTTCTTTTGCTAGAAGTACATAATGCTGTTGAAGTGAACTCGGTGTTTAGGAGGAACTTTGGGATGGTGGAGTAGTCTCTGTGATAACTTCATCCACCGTATGATCTCCTGTGTGGATTAAAGAAAACCCTTGAGTGCAGCTGTTACACAAACTCTTTTCAAAGGACACTGTGTGGAATACTGTGTCCAGTTCTGGGCTCCCCAGTTCAAGAAGGACAGGGAACTGCTGGAGAGGGAACAGCAGAGGTATATGAGTGGCCTGGAGCATCTCTCCTATGAGGAAAGGCTGAGGGACTTGGGTCTTTTTAGTCTGGAGAAGAGAAGGCTGAGGGG
>JAOQGH010000014.1:5745400-5758712 GCA_025769975.1 Gallinago jamesoni | reverse complement strand
GGGTGGCAGAGCCCTGGCAGAGGCTGCCCAGAGAGGTGGTGGAGTCTCCTTCTCTGGAGACATTCAAACCCCCCTGGGCATGTTCCTGTGTGACCTGCTCTGTGTGCCCCTGCTCTGGCAGGGGGTTGGAGGAGATGATCTCCAGAGGTCCCTTCCCACCCCATAGCATTCTGTGATTCTCTGACACAGTGCTGTATTAGAGATGTACTGGCAAAACTCTCCTGCTTTTTCCTGCCTTTAGTTTCATCTTTTCTATGTGCTTGTGCTTCTGGTGATTAATCAGTCTAATTTACAGTTGCTTTTTGAGCTGTTGACAGTACAAATTATTTAACTAAATTTGTGGCCAAATTACTGAAGTCCATCTCTACTGGTCCTTACTCTGTACCAGGGGATATTACTCTACCAAGTGAAGTCCTGCTCCTATTGCAGCTTTTATAATCTCATTGTTCTGTTACGATGTACGGTCCTGTGGGAGCTCCCTATTATATTTCAAATTATTTCTAGACAACCAAATTTTCACACCTTGAAAAACCAGTGTCGTGCTGCAGTTTTCCATGTGCCCTGGCTGTTACCTGTGCCTTTCTTCAGCAGAAGGACCACAGATGGATAGGTGTTCTGCTGTTAACCCACCCTATTGATTTCTGCATAAAGATCCCTTCCCTTTCTGGAAGTATTTGTGAGAGCCAGATAGGGACTTGGAATTTTACCTCTCTTTTTCCTGGCTTCTGATTTTATAGATCCGCTTGCAGACTTGTTTGTCCATCTTAATGCAAAAACTTTTAAACAAAGTTCTACATGCCAGCTGCTGTCAAATTACCCATTTAGAAGTCAATAAAACTGGTGAATGGCATTTGCTTTGTTGTTGGGTAGAGAATTCTCCAAGTGTATAGAGAGTAAATATGATCTGGTTTTGTGCGACTGGGGAAAAATGCAATTTGCCTTTCATTCGATATGTTTGTTTCTCTAAGGAAATTCAATATTCCTTTCTCTGTGATAGAACAAACCAGTTTATCTGAGGGACTGCCTGCACAAGTACAAGAAGAACGATTTGGGCTGGACTTGTTCCCTGTTTTATAAATTCGTGTAAATAAAGTCATCGGAGCAGACTCCTGGGAAATGTCGAGGTTGAGGTGTCCCCTAGAAGATTTCAGCAGGGATTTTAGGGCTTTATCTTATTGTGGGATTATTCAACTTCTCTTTTCAAACCCTGCAGGCCCCTCGTCATTGTGCGATGGTTTATCTGATTTTCTGTGTGCAGGTCTGGCTGGTCGGCTTTGGTTTAGTCCTTAACGGAGGAGGTTGAGTAGGTTGGAGTTAGTGAAGCAGCATTATTAGGGTGAACAGGCTGTCTTTGTTTTGTTGCCATCAGCCTTCCTCCCCATCCTGATAGTGGGAAAATGACCTTTTGCAGCAGAGTCATCCAGTCGTAGCGTCTGCGGGTGAAAAACAATCTCTTCTGAAATAAATTGAGCGCTGGCGTCTGTCTGTGGAACAGCCATTATTTACTTTGCTCCGAGTGAACTGATAACTTCATTCATGGAGTGGGGGAAGAGTCGGGCAAAGGGAACATACATCATTTTAGATGGAACGAGGCAAGATGTGAAGGCATCTCCTGCCCTAACCTAGAGACGCTTGCTCAACAGCCAGTAGGAATTTTAATTACTGCTGTAAAATCTGACTGTGGGGATTCTTTAGCGGAGTTATATTGGGAAGATCGGTGGGGAAGACTTTTATGGGTTGTTACTGCCTCTGGTAAAAATATTGAGACATCTAGCTGTTCCTGAAGTGGTTTTGTTGTCACAGCCGTGCGAGAGTCCTGCAGAACCATGCAGATAAGATGAATGACCGTAAGGTAGGAGGAACAAGGACAAATGGAGCAAGTGTTAGGGAAGGATATCTCAGTAACAAGCGCTGGCACGGTGTCCGGAACAGGCTTCCTTCAATGCTCTGCTTGATTTATGTTGTAAAGGCATCTTTTTAAAAGACTTTACAGTCGAAATCTTTTGGTAATAACGATTCAGGTATCTTTGTTCGATTCTTCATTTCCCAGGGCCGTTGAAGGCATTGACACACAGATAAGAGCTCTGCTTGCAAACAGGGGGAGCAGTGAAGGGGGGGCAGGTCCAGAGGTTTAACGGTGGTCTCCAAACTTTTTTGATTGTGCCCTTCATTGGCACAAAATTTTTGGGCACACTTCCCAATCTATACAGGTATTACTGTGCTAATATATTATGAACATTATAAAATACATACAGAGCCAGAAATTGTAAAATGGATGTGCTAAAGATAAACTACTATTTTAAAGATGTATTTTATTTTCTTTCTTAATGGTACGAAACTATTTTCTTCCTGCAGCCTGGTGGGTGGGTTTGCACACCCCGCTTTGGAGACTGCTGATACAGAAAACTTGAAATACAGAGTCATGGCTAATGTAATATAATACATGTTTTCTGGCACACTGGCCAGTTTCTTAGAGGTTTAGATATTTTCCCTCCAGGCAACCTTCATTTTGGCAGCCTTTCTGCTCCAGTCAAGAACTAAATAGTCCGTAGAAATGACGCAAGTCTTTTATTTCTGAAGTGGGCTTCTCCAAGTGAGCGCTGAGGTACAGCTGAATGTGTCTACAGCCTTTGTCTGCCTGTTTGAAGGGAAGAATAATGCCATGGTGTAATAAGTTAGCCCTAAAAATGGAGCTTTTTGATGAAAGGAGAAAAATAAGAAATGTCCAGAAATCTTGGCCTGTGAAGCTAAACGTTGCCTGTTTCTTCAAACAGGTGACTGCAAAGTAAAGGCCCGTCCTCCGAAAGTCAAAGGCGAGAGGAAGAAGAAGCACCTCTTCCATCAACACCAGCACCATCTGCAAGCTTCTCAGCCTCCTCTGCCGCAACAGCCACCGCTGCCACCACCGCCACCGCCCCAGCAGCCGCTGGCAGAGGACGAGGCACCAACAGCACAGCCACCAGTACCCCCAGCAGGTCCCACATCCTCCACGGCAGAAAAGAGCTTGCCCCCAGCTCCCCTGAACATTATCCAGCCCTCGGAGGCACCGGTGGAGGAAGAGGACTTCAAACCTCGGCCCATCATTCCCATGCTTTACGTGGTTCCACGGACCAAAAAGGTGGTGTTTGACAAGGAGCGCATGTCCTGCCAGCAGGCGTTTGAGCAGTTCGCCACCCAGAAGAGCCCAAGCTGGCAGGAGGAGACAGTCCCTATGGAAATCTCCGTGAAGGAGGAGGAAAACACAGAAGCAGAAAACACAGAAGTCGCTGCAGAAGTCAGTGATTTACAGGTAGGTGCAACCAAGGAGGTGACTGTGAGATTTGTTAATTTTAAGCAAGTTGAGGAGCAGATTTGGAAGGAGAGGAGTCCTGGGTTATTCCTGAGGCTCCAGTGGACTAGTGTCATATGGGTGAACCATAGAGTGCTCTTACTGGAAGAGACTGGGTGTTTTCTCCCAGTTCAGTCCATACTTCAGTCTGTCATTGCACTGATGATAGTTAATTAATCAAACTCATTACTGTCTTCAAAAGATAATCTCAGTTGCCCTTTGCTTGCCAAGATATTTTGGGGTTCCCATCCTGCTTGTTCTGCTTTGTTACAGACTGCTTCTGCTTTTTCAAAAATGAAGATGGAGATAAAAAAGAGTCGTCGTCACCCACTGGGCAAACCCCCAACGCGCTCCCCGTTGTCAGTGGTTAAACAGGAGACCTCGAGTGACGAGGGTGAGTGCACGAGCATCACGAGTGCTCGTATGTCTGGTCTGACTGGAAAAAATTGCTGAAGTCATTAACAAAACTGGCCTGAAACTTTTTGTGTTACATTTAACCAATAGAAAATGCAGCAAAGCAACGTGTTCCCATTTTGATAACCAAGCTGGAAATAAAATTCATCCGTGGGAGGTGTCCCTTCTCACCTCCCACCCTTTTTTCTCTCAAGAAAAATATTTTGCTGGCTGCAGAGTGAGGCAGCGTTTTGGGCAAAGGGGAAAAAAACAGTTCACAGAAAACAACATCTTAAAGTAAAAGCTCCTTCTCAGATATTGCATTCAGATGAGATCTCTTCACCTCAGAGAGCAGTGGAGGTTAGGGCTGCTGTTATGTGTATAGAGAAAGTTAATTCTAAATTTTTGGTTAGCTTTTGAATTCCTGTGAATGTTGAGGTCCAACTTTTCTTGGCAGATCCAGAAATGAGAAGTAGAAAAATCTCTCAGTGCTTAACTGTACATCCCTGTTGATTTTTTCTTTTCCCCCATTCTGGTCACTGTGAATGCCATAACAGTCTAGGAGAAAAAAAAAAAAAGCCAGAAAAGCTCTTACCTCTCACTTCTGTTGTGTGGTCTTGCCCTGTCCCGGTTTCAGCTAGGAAAGAGTTAATTTTCTTTCTGGTGATTGCAGTGAAAGGGGACATTTACACTATTCAAGGACTCTTTTCTGCTTCCCATAGCAGCATAGACTGAAGGATGGAGTGGTCAATGAAATATTCCATACCATAGACGTCCTGCTCAGTATATAAATGGGGCTGGCCGTGGGGCAGGGGTCGCTGCTGGGGTGGTGCCAATCCACCGGGTTCGTGAGAGTTACCATTATTATTACTGTTATTTTTCCTTTTCTGTTCTTGCTTCTATTAAACTGTCTTTATCTCAACCCACAAGTATTTACCCCCCCTTTCCCCTGCTTTTTTCCCTCTCCCCCCACTCTTCTTGGGGGGGAAAGGGTGCGTGAGGAGCAACCGCGTGATTCTGGCTGCTGGCTGGGGTGAAACCACAACATGCCCACGTCATAAAGTCATCAGAACATAGAAAGGTCCACAGTGAGAAGGTTTATGCCCTCCTTTCAAGGAACCTTCCACTCTGTATTCAAAAGGACAACGTCTTTCGTGTTCACTTTCCTTCAGAGAATGTATCGTTGGTTTTAGAGAAAGTTGGTGTAGGAAGGGGATATTCCGTGCATCCACAGCTCCGTTTCCTCACCAGGGGGGCTGCGTTTGATGTTCTCACATATGTGTAATGTGGAAAGAAGCCTTGAAAGGCCGTTGAGACTAGTTCTCGTGTTTCGGTGTGAGACCTTGCAGCAAACTTCGTGCTGAGGGATCCTCATTAGACGGATTCTTTTCACTGTTTTGACTTGTTGGATGGTGTACGGGGACTTGGCTGGCTCGGGAGCAACTTTCTGTGAAAGCTGGTGTTTCTTGGGGACTGATTTACAGCACTGGTGGGCAAAATGTGATCAAACAGATTCTTCCCTTCCCCGCCAGGGAATAGCAGCAGCTCCCTGCGCTCCTCGCTTTTTCAGGGCTGATGTGGAAAGATGGTCTGGAGGCTGCCGTGAGGAAGAGCGAGCATGGAAATGAAGGGAATGCATATGCTGTGCTAAGATTCAGCTGAGACAAATTGTGTTAGCGTTAGCCTTTTCTGCTTGGGTATAACTTGCTTGAAATGTTGAAGCAATCCTCAGTGCTGTGTCTCGCCTCAAATCTGTCCTGGGATGAGCGAAGGTAATGATAACACACAACAGAAATTCCCTTTTTTCTCTCCATCTGTCACTCTGGATTATGATGCTGGTTTCATTGATTTCACCGGTATCATAAATCCTCGCCTGTCTTCTGGCTAAAATTTGGAGGAATATGTGGTTTGTTTTTTGGCTCCTGTCTTAAAATGTCATTAAAGGTCCTTGATTTCTTCAAAAGGTGAGGGTTGGGCTCTGCTTTGAAAGTAAGGCATCTTGAAAGTGTCATTCTGCAGACCTTAGGTCACTGGTGTATTTTAAATTCTGCCTGTGCCTTACACGAGGTGTGGACATGGAAGAATGTGCAGCTGAAGTTCTGATTGTAGAACACATCCTTGTAAACCAGCTTTGTTAGGAGGCCCAGTGCTGGGTGGATACTGGTGGAACTGGCTGCCAACTCCTGGCGTGGGCTGTGCCTTCCCTGCGGAAGGAAATCCACGCTCACCCCCGCCTGTTCCTGCTTCTCTCCCTTTCCAGCAGGATCCTGTGCTGTGCTGGGGAGAAGGCCCTGGTATTAGCAGTTATTGTTAGCCTTTGGATACCAAGATAAAAATAGAGGAAGAAAAGACACCTTTTAGGAAGTAACGCTCATCTGAAGTGTGACGGAGATAGACAGAGAGCATTCATCATCTCAAAAAAAGGATTGATTAATTAAACTCAATAACATTTCCCACATTGTCTGGCAAATATCTATATCGGATTAGTTGCGGGGAACATTTAGAATCTGAGATGTAAATGTAGCCATTAGTGTTTTACTACAAGTTCCTTTTAGCATTTCTGGTAACCCTAGAGTCTGAAGATCTTAAAAGGGGAGGTAGGAATGGGGAGGAGGCTTGGGCTTGTCCAGAGCAGAACATTAACCGCGTGTTTCCGGTAATTAACAATGAAGCAGTGAGCGATTGGGTTTAATGTGCTGAGCTCTGGTGATAATGGTCCACTAAGATGTTTCTGAGTTCCCTTGGCCAAAGCTGCTCTTTTGGAAGCTTTGCAGATTGACAATGACATGAGTGGTTTCCACTTAGTCTGGCGTGGAAAATGTCTTTAACGCTTGTAGTGACTTAAAATTCCTTAATGAGGAGTGGTACATGGAGCCCCAGACTGACACAAATGGAGTCTGCGGTGGTTTAATCATAAAATGCCAAGGGCCTTTTAAAGGTTTTGTAAAAACAAAGAATTAGCAAACTAATTAGCAGGAGTGGTACCTATCGGAGCTCTGGCAGAGGGGAAGCTGGTGGTGAATGCGAATGGAAGGCTTAGGAGCGCCCACTTGATGGAAGGAGCCGTGAAGCAGCTCAGAAAAGCAAAATGAGCACTGGAACCCGGGCTGTCTCACGGCCAAGACTTGTGTTTGCAGAAACAGGAACGGGATGCGCTCTGGGAGGGCTGAACAGGCTGGCTGCTGACCAGTGGGAACTGGGAGCTGGGCTCACCAAACCAGCACGAGCTGCAGGCACATCTTCCAGAGCGTGTGGCTGCTGGAGAGAGGAGCTGGGCATTTCCTCCCACTTGCATCAGGTGTTTTGAAGAGGATGCTGTAGGTTTCCACAGCCAGAAAGTGGTCAGAGTTAGGAGGGCAGTACCTCCAGATTCTCTTCCTTCTTCTTCATCACAACCACTTCCATTAGGTGATGGGTGTCTCTATCTTGTCTGTCCTACCCATAAATTGGGTATATCCATGAAAGGAAGTATTTGAGGCATATACACATGTGAAGAGCCACAGACGAGTTGTATGTTCTCATATATTGAGCTTCTTGTTGCTGAAACATTAGCTGTTCAACCCTGCCTTGCTGCATTTTGCTGCTATTCTCTGAGAACTCTTGCACCTTTACTGACTGTCCCTTGTTTTGGAATTTTTTTTTCTTTCTAGAAACTTTTCCATTTTCTGGGGAGGAAGATATGAGCGACCCGGAGGCTTTGAAATCTTTACTTTCCCTCCAGTGGAAGAATAAAGCCCATAATTTCCCAGCTGAAAGAAAATTCAACGCAGCTGCTGCCCTGAGTGAGCCATATTGTGCTGTCTGCACCCTCTTCTACCCCTACAACCAGGTAATTCCCAACCCTGCTCCGACGGACGTCTCGGCAGTGGCTTCCAAGTGGTGGCTACTGTTTGAGTAATGATACGGACCTTTATAATAAAGAAAAAAAGCTCATACAGATTTGCCCACCAAAGCAGCACGTTTGGATTTGGCAGAGGCAGCAGATGAAGCCTTTTTTTCTTCTGCTCATTTTTTCCCGGCTTCTCTGGCTTTCTCAGCTTTCAGTTTTTAAATGGTGCATAAAGAGCTTTGCACTGCAAACACTGTTTCCTGCAGAGAAACGGTGCCACGTTGGGTGTGTGATCGCTCGTGTTTAGCTACGGGCCCGGACTTCGGAATATATGCAAACAAGCAGCAAAATAAAAATGTACTGAGTAAGCACATAAATCATTTTCTGGAAAGCACCAATATGCTTTGGGTTACGTTACGAGCAGAAAGGCAGAATTTATCAGTTGAATTAGTTATTTGCCCAGTTGTGTATTGATTTGTTCTTGCATCCTTCTACAGCCAAATCTGGCTTTCTGTGTCCACTAGGAATACCTGCAGCAGATGCATATATATATATATATATATATAAAAAAATATGTATCTATATATCTCTGAGAAAAACAGTATCCACCTCCCCCTTCAATAAAATCTCTTGATTTATTATAGAGACCGAAAATAAACTATCTGTTCTGATTGCTGGGTGTTGGTGTATAATGGGTGTAAGGGGAACTGGGTGCAGCTGGGCAGGTTTAATCCATTGTTTTTGACTCTGGTTGGCTACCAGAAACCTTGAAATGCCCTTCTGGGGAAGTTCTTGCAGAAAGAGTAGGGAAAGATGCCAAAAGGATGGCAGAGGGGGGAGGGAAGGTCTTGCTTTTATTAATTTTTTTTTTCCTTGGTGTTTACAGCTGCAATTCAGGAATTCAGATTTCTACAAAAGAAAAGCAGGGAGAAGTTCTTACTATTCTAATGCTTCTTTGAGCTTTCAGAATAAATTACAGATCCCAGTGCAGGCCTAAGGAAGAGAGAGAGGAACAAAAGGCAGGGGTGGGAGATGCAGGAAACGATGGGATTTAAAATTGCCTGATGTCAGGTGTTGGATGACTTTAAAGTTAAAATTGTGACCAGGGGAGAAGCAACTCCATATGATGGTATTTTCTTTTGAAGTCCTTACAGATGGATAAGGAAGCTGCCCCAGTCTCTGTCGGGGAAACCACCTCTTTCGTCCACCTTTCCAAGTGCGGACAAAAGACCAAGCCTCTGATCCCGGAGATGTGCTTTACCTCGAGCGGAGAAAACACGGAGCCCCTTCCTTCAAATTCCTATATTGGAGAGGATGGAACCAGTCCCTTGATATCCTGTGCCAAGTGCTGCCTGCAGGTTCATGCTAGTGAGTGTTTCCTCCTTCACTGAAGCGTTTGGGTGTTGAGAATCTCACGAGTTTCTTTGTATGTTGCCTATATTTGAATTCCTTCTTGACATGCTGGTTATACCTGTCACTCCCACTTTTTCCTTCTCTGGCACTCGTATATCTGTCTATTCAAGTCCCTCTTGGCAGTCACTGTTCTTAAAAACACATACAAACATTCCTTTTACCATTTATTTTGTTGTCTGATTCTTCTCTGTCCTACAGAAAAGACTCTTTCTTTTGTTATCTTACATTTTTTTGGAATAAAGCAGAAATCACGAAGCCGATCGCGCTCTTTTGGCTTGTTCAAATATTGCTCTGCCAGGTACTGCTGCATTGTTCTCACGAGATGGGGGAGTAGCTCCTGAGATATATTTTATTAGTGTCCTTGTTACTGTTTGTAGGAACGGCACTTGATAACAAAGGGAACATATGTCTGTTTGTTTCCCTGATAGTTACGTCTAAAAGCAGATCTGATTAATCCTGGCAGTGTACCTTCGCTGGAGATTGGACGGCAACTCGTTAACATTTGCACTGGTTCTGGGGGATGTGATGAATTACTGTTCAACTCTCTGATCTTGACAGATGGGAAATCTTATTTGACTTGCATCGGCTGGAATTACTTCTGTTGTTCCAATTTTATAGTCGGCAGGTCACCGCGCAGCTCAGCGGGACTGTCTCTCCTGGAGAACTGGAATGAAACTTGTAGTTCTGGTCTGAATCCGTGGCGATGGGCACTTCTGGTCAGAACGAGCCTGTGCCACACAGTGAGGGGGAGGATAAAATTGCTTTCTTACTCCACACATTGTGATCTCTGTAGCGATCAGAGCAGAGATCACAGAATCACAGAATGATATGGGGTTGGAAGGGATCTCTGGAGATCATCTCTTCCAACCCCCTGCCAGAGCAGGGGCACCCACAGCAGGTCCCACAGGAACTTGTCCAGGTGGGGCTTGAATGTCTCCAGAGAAGGAGACTCCACCACCTCTCTGGGCAGCCTCTGCCAGGGCTCTGCCACCCTCACAGGAAAGAAGTTGCTCCTCATGTTGAGATGGAATTTCCCATGTTCGAGTTTGTGCCCATTCCCTCTTGTTCTGTCCCTGGGCACCACAGGAAAAAGCCTGGCCCCATCCTCCTGACACCCTTCCTGGAGAAGCCTTCTCTTCTCCAGACTGAAAAGACCCAAGTCCCTCAGCCTTTCCTCATAGGAGAGATGTTCTGGTCCTCTCACTGTCTTCGTAGCCCTCTGCTGTACCCAGATGCTGCATCTTGTACATCTGTATGTCCTCAATAGCCCAGTCTAGCAAAATGGTTTCAGTGGCCACATTCTATTTAGGGACAGAGGGATGTGGACAAGGTGATGGTCATCTGCAGGCTCAGAAATTTAGCTTTCTATTTCTCCTGTGCTCTACCCTTGAGGGTAGGGTAGAAGCTAAATCTACTCTGATGTGGTCTCCAGCCTCTTGTTCTTTCCTTGTCTCTGCTTGTACTTCCAGACTGTGATATTCCTTTGACTTTGCTGTGGAGAATCCATTTTCTTTTATTACAGGATTGGAGCGGTGAGGTGTATTTCGGTTAATCCGACGGCATGCTGTAAAACCAGTTGGCAGCCTCCTGGTTGTGGAGAGGGGCCCTTGCCCCGCTGTGCTGGGTTACAGCAGCAGCAAGGACACGCAAAGCCGAAAGCTTTTGTGAAGGTTTCTGGGCTTTTAAGGCCTTGACAAAATCCATAAAAAGAGCATACTTTTCTTGTTCCGTTAGAATCATCATTTCAGGACGATCTGGATTTCATCTGGACTTTCTCCCCTCAGATCCCACAGTCCGGTTGCTTCTAGGCCTGAGGCAAGAAACCAATGCTGAAATTTCAGCCTGTTCTATGCCATTCTGAGCATTTTTGAATATATGTTCCTTTTTAGCTCAGTTTTCAGCTCGGTTTTACACCCGATGTCCCTGCCTCTTTCCTAGGCTGGTTTGAATCCGCTTTCATGGTTTGCCTTATGATGAAAAGAGACTTCAGGTGTGGCCGACAGCTCTGGATCTATAGTATTGACTTCTTCTGACATAGTGTTTATCTGCTTAAGTGGATGATTTTTATACATCAGGTTGTTGTGGCAATCTTGGTGCTTTCTGAATAACGTCTTTTAGGTTTAATTGAGTAATTGGAGACTCTCCAGCTGAAATTTTGGGTTCAGTTTTTGTTGGGATAGGGGAAGGCCATGGGGTGAGCCCTGTTTAGGCAGGATTAATTTTTTTGCTCTAGGCTTGCTCTTTGCAAGCTTGCAGGCAGCACGTAGATCCATTTTTTCCAAAGTATTTGTGTGTCTTGTCTCTATTATCTTCAGCGGCAAGCTTCAGTGCCTTTTACAGAATTTTAAAGGCTTTTTTGGTCTTATTTCCCTGTCTTTATAGTGAGTATAATACCACTTTGCTATTTTGGTGCTGCGGAGAAGTATGTAGGAGGATTTGGTGCTTGCGTATTGCAGTCATTGATGCTCTATAAAGTCAGATATTTCTAACACTTCGTATAACCAGAAATTAGTATTAGATTAAATACTGTTAAATATGTGAAACGCATGTATTTAATTTCCTTGCAGTATTACTGAGTTTGTCCTTCCTCATAATACCACTGAGCAATGACTGGTTCAGTCATGCTAAAATTTGGTGGTCTGAGCTGTTTTGATGTGTGAGTGCATTCCAGCAGTAGCAGCATCACTTTTGAGCCAAGTTCTTGCCTGAAGAATCAAACCACTGCTCTTGTAATCCTTGCAAAAGGAGAGAAAAAAGCATTGAGGGTTACGCACGTGTGGCTTTGTTTTTAGACCTTCTGGTCCCAAATTCAGTCCCCCTTCCCAAGGATGACTTTTCTTAGGACTTTTGAATTCAAATGCTACACCTGATTTCAAAGATACTGCTGAATTGACAAGTCAGCGAGTCGATACTGCAGATACATTAGCAAAACTCAAGGATATACATTTGTTTTTTTTCTTTCAGGCTGTTACGGAATACGTCCCGATTTGGTGAATGAAAGCTGGTCTTGCTCCCGGTGCTCGGCCAACGCGTGGGCAGCGGTAAGGATCGCTCTTCTGGAGACAGAAGAAAACCTTCTGTGGGAATTAATTAGATTCTTCAACAGAGATGGGTGATGGGAGGGTTTGACTTTGCATCCCAGATGTGTCAGTTTTGGGAAAGCCAAAAACAGTCTGAGAGAGCTTTTTGGTCCAGTTCTGAAGGAGTTTTGTTCCTACAGGAATGTTGCCTCTGTAATCTCAGGGGAGGAGCTCTTCAGATGACCACTGATGGGCGGTAAGCGATGTTCTTAAATGTTTTGTCCTTCCGTACTGCACCTAATGTTCTAGCATTGTGAATGTGGTCTTGATGCCCAGTGTAGTTTTGGTATTGTGAGGGTAACTCCTACTTATGAACTGGCAGGGTGAGCTTGAATAACTGCTCTTACACCCTGCACCAGGCTTTTCGGTAGTAGCGGTAATGTGGCTCTGAATACTCTTAAATTTGTTTCATTCTCAGAGAAAAAAGTCTTTTCGGAGAATGTTTAGTATTGTGCAAGATCAGATGCATGAGGAGGTTGATCCCTCTTGTTGCAGAGACATTTACCTTGTGCGACGGTGATTAACAATCAGTCGGTGATGTCGCCAAGGCTGCCAACACCCATAAATATACCTCGATACTGTGGGAGCTGGAGAAATGTTAACTGTCCTCTTGAGTATTTAATTCAAACAATGGTAGGCACTGATTTCTCTCTTGACTTTTTTTTCCAGGTGGATCCATATAATCTGTGCTATTGCTGTGCCCGAGGCCCGTTTTCTCAATGTAATAGAGCGTCATCCTGTGGATATCAGCGCTATTCCCGAGCAGAGATGGAAACTGGTAGGAAGCTTTTACCTGTAGACAGTGTTTGTGAGCAAGAGCCAAAGAAAAAAGCTTTAACTAGACGGAACAATATTGTGTGGGATCGTAAAGTAGCTGAGGTTGGAGGTGATGTTATCCCTCTATTTCCAACAAATGCACCAGGAAGCTGTGAAATTTGGATGTCTTTGAGGTGCTGCCTCAGTACTTTGATACGCAAACAGGTTTTGATTACAAGATCTGCCTTTACTCTCCAGCAGCATGCTCTTACCCTGGGCAGAGCCTGGGACCCTCTCCTGCCTGGCAGTTGGGTCTAAAATACCCAAAAGCTTCGTTAGTCTTGCATGGCAGGAGTAAGAAGAGATGTGGTAACTAGAAAGAATCATAGAATGGTTTGGGTTGGAAGGGACCTTAAAGATCATCTCATTCCAACCCCCTACCCTGGGCAGGGACACCTCCCACCACACCAGGTTGCTCCAAGCCCCCTCCAACCTGCCCTTGAACCCCTCCAG